>CADDXX010000747.1:208174-232407 GCA_902810485.1 Alauda arvensis | reverse complement strand
CTGGCAGAGCAGGATGCAGCCGGGATTTGAGGAACTGGAAAGGGGAAGAGCGAGGAGCAATTACTGCTGTTCCCTCACAACCCTGCAGGTAGGAGAAGTTCAAGGCAAAATGAGCAGGCAGCAGAGGCAGGAGCAAAGGGAAGAGCTTTTCCACTGAGCACATGGGCCGGGAGTTCATTGCTGCCGGAATCCACAGAGGCCGGAGCAGGCACGGACTCAGAAAGGCAGGAGAGCACTTCACAGAAGATGGGGGTCATCAGAGGGAGAGCTGCCAATGATTCCTCCTTGGGAAAAATCYCTCAGCTGCAGCAGCATGGAACCTGCAGGATTCATCCCCATCAGAGCATCCCTGCGGGAAGAGGGGGACAGGGCCTCGGTCTGTCCCTCAGATGTGGAGCTGGCACAGAGTGTCCCCATCAGGAATATCACAGCAAGCACTGGGGAGCCCTGAAAATGGGATTTTTTWAATCCAAAGCCTCAATATTGCAGCTGAGAAAATAGACAGCTCTGCCCCAAATCCCATTCCAGCACAGTGGCAGCCGTTGGAAGTAGGAAACCAATAAATACTGGGGGTAAAAGGAGGGAGTTACAGCAATTAGGAGAAATGAGTCGTTCTGGAGTGTAGAAAATTAACAAGCAAAGCCAAAGTCATTGGAGGAAAATCAATTATTACAAAGTCAACACAATAAGTACTTTAAAAAATGCGCCGGGAAGAGGTGGAATTCAGGAGCTGTCAGCTCCAAGTGGAGATTGCAAAATTGTTAATTATGGAGAAAAATGCAAAAGTATTGACTAAATAGTTGGAATAATTTGGGCTGAGACATAACAACGTAGGATGTGGGACCTGCCCATGTGTTGGGAACCAGCAAAGGCATTCAAAACAGAGATATTTGACATAATTGGATGGAATAATCTGTATCAAGGAGTGGGAATATCTCTGCTCCGGAGGTGTCCGTGGAGCTGGGGAGCCCAGGATGGGCAGGACTGGGAGGGCAGTGATGCCACGAGCAGCTGGAAGAGCTGTCTGGGGCTGTGCAGTGCTCACTGTCCTCAGCAGCCCCAGGGAACAACTGGATTAATGGCTAAAGCAGGGAATGGCTGATGGAAATAGCACTGACGTCAGTCACTGTGGCTGATGGCAGGGGACACTGGGCACTGGCGTTACGTGACAGGTCCGGCTTTTAAACCTTTCCTTAGGCATGGTGCTGGCCTCCATGRGGAACAAGGGCTGCTCCAGGCATTCCTGTGGGGCTGGAGAGGCAGGGCTGGTTTGTGTTGGGTACGGAGCAGCTGGAGACTGACGGATGCACCCAGCTGATAATGGGGACTGTATCATTATCATTTCTGCTATTTTTATTATTTTGCATGAACACTGCTGTGAGGTTGGATATCAGGAGGAATTTCTSCATGGAAAGGGTGGTCAGGGATTGGGARGAGCTGCTCAGGGAGGTTYRRAGTSCCCATCCCTGGAGGTGTCCAAGGAACASCTGGATGTGGCACTCGGTGCTCTGGGCTGGGGATGGGGCACAGMTGGGACTCGATGACCTTGGAGGGCTTTTCCAACCTGGGATTCTGGGCTTCTCAGCACAGCATTGTGAGGCAGATCTGGTTTATCCAGAGCTTAGAGAAGGGAAGCTTGGCTGGGATTCCTCGTGGAGCGAGGTTCTCCTGGAGTTGCTCCTCAGCAGCGGCGCCGTGCCCGCTGCCATTCACGCCGTAATCAATGGTCTGGAAGGAAATCTAAAATCACTGCTGATAAACCTGCAGCTGCCACGGAGATTGGTGGAGTGGGAGAGGGTGCTGAGGAYGGAGCAGTCATGCAGAGCAATCCAGATTGCTTGGTAAACTGGGCCCATTTAAACAAAGTGCATTTTAACGCAACGCAGCGCGAAGCTGTGTGTGGAGAAACAGGGAATGCTGGCTGATATCCTGGGAAGTGCAGAGTATAAAATGGATTCAAGGGTCACGCTGCATGAGTAGCTCRGGGTTAAGAGGCTGGCACAGACCTCAGGTGGAGAAACCTGCGAGGTTGGAGGGGCAGGAAGGCGCTGGARGAAGCCCTGGTGAGATGGCACTTGAAAAGGTCACCTCTGATGAGGAACAGGGAAAAACTGGGGCAAGCAAAGATGAGTGCCCCAAAACAGATTTGCTGTTTGCAGGTTTTGACTTGGACCTGCTGTGTTTGACTCCTCAAACAGAAGGCTCCGGCGTGCCTTGATTGCRCTGCACAAGCAGCTCCTTGTGCAGAGGCCGATGCCTGCTCAAAGGCTCTTTAACCCCCCAGAAAGGTCACTCCAAACCCAATTTCCACAAGGCAGGGCCGGACAAACTGATTGCGTGCCTCTCCGTGATTCCCGAGCGGGGCTGTGTGGGTGCAGAGCTTCCCAGGGCACAGAGGGAGGGGGCACTCCCGGTGCCAGTGCCACAGTGCCCCGTGGGGCTGCAGGGGACAGCGCTGGGCAGCGTGCGGKGAGAGCAGCCCTGGAGCTGCCTGGCAGGAGGTGACATTTAAAGGAGGTGTTTTTCAGGTAAAAGCGCTGCCGTTCGCATGGAGCCCCCGGGCAGGGGGGTGGGCTGTCACAGGCTGGCTCTGGAGGTTGTTTATTCGTGCTGTCGCAGCACCCCGAGGAGCCGGGCTCGTCTGCCTGGGCTGGTGCCAGCGCCGAGGGACAGCGGGAGCCCGGGATGGGCCGGGCAAGGAGGGACATTGGCTTCAGCTGGGGGGGCAGGGGGCAGGGGAGGGCAGTGCCAGGCTTTACACAATCCCTGGGAACAGCAAGGGGACTCCAGAGGGGACTCCAGAGGTCGTTGGCACCTGGGCAGAACTGCCTTGTCGTCAGCTCCTCCGGAGCCCTCCCACGAGGGGCTGTGCATCAATGACAGGGCTGGCACCTCTGCCCTGGGACACACCRGCACAGGGTGCCTGTGCCCCATCCTGGAGGGGTCCAAGGCCAGGAGGGATGGGGCTTGGAGACACCTGGGGCAGTGGAAGGTGCCTGCCCATCCCGGGTGGGATAAGCTTTAAGGCCCTTCCAACTCAAACCATGCCATGATTCTGTGACGGCACTTGGCTGAAGCTACCACTGTGGGTTTTTTGCCATAGTGACTGACCCAGTCTTCCCTGCTGAGGGTAGAGATCACTCCTTCATATCTGCCAGTGGCCCCAAGCAGAGGATTTTTCTTTCCAGCCTTTGCCACCCTTAACCTTCTCTTCCCTCARCCAGTTCCTCTCTTTTTTTTTTTTTAATATTTTGTCATGGTTTCTAACAGCTGCTTGTCTGTTCTCTGCTGAAGTGGGGCAGAACTTCYCCTCCAAACTGGTGTCCAGCTCAGCCTCCTGGCACCCAGCAGAGCTGGCACAKCCCAGCCCCTTCACACACCCCAATATTGATGCATTTTTGGGTGGGAAGTGGGCACTGTGGGTGGATCCCCAGCCCGTGATGTGCAGTGACCCTCAGCCAGCTGTGATTACTCCTCACGAGGTGCAGATGTGGCAGATCCACCCCACATCTGTCATGCCAACAGTTAATGAAAACACAGCCCAGCAATGGGCTCGGGACACAACCCRGAGCTTTAATTTGATCCATGATCCCAGCTGAAAGGGCTGTCTGCAGTAATTCCTTTGGGAATAACACTTCCCAAATGATTTGCACCCACATTACGCAGGCAGGGATGTACAGTGCTGCACCTCCACTCTTTGCTTGCATTACTTATGAGAAAATCAGCTAAAACAGTGTCAAAAAAAAAAACTTCCTCAAGTCGAGCTAGAACATTTACTGCTCCTCCTCCCTCCACGAGGCCTGCTGTCTTTTCAAAGGAAGGAGTTCAATGGTTTGACATGTTTGTTTGTGACAAACCTACAGTGGCTGTTACTCATTTCCTTGTTATCTTGTAGGTACTTACAAAGAGTTCTTTTATCTGCTTCAGTATTTTTCCAGGAACTGAAATTAAGCTAACTGTTTTATAATTCTCCAGCTCTTCTTTTTTCTCATCATTAAAGACAGGCGCTATTTTAGCTCGCTTCCAGTCTTCTGGAAGCTCCCTGATTCTCTACAAATTCTTCAGGAAAAAAAAAAGTCTTGGGAAAAAAAAAAAAAAAAAGCAGCCCTAACAGCTCTGAAGTTACTTAAATCAGGTCTCTAAGCATCTGTGGTGAATTTAATCAGGTCCAACCAACCTTAAAGCAGCTCATCTAAATGCTCCCTCTGTGTTCCTTCCCTCTGTTCGTCTCAATTCCTTCCCCTTCCTGGCCGGTGCTCGCTGTGTGTGGGACGCCTGATTGCCACTGATTTGTAGTAAAGACACCAGCACAAAAAAAGGTATTCAGCCTCAAAGATGTGTTGGCTCCTCTCTCTCCTCATCACCTTCAGATCCCCATCGAATAATTCCTGTCTTGGGCTTCTTCCTGCATTTCTGGTGGACAAATATTGTGGTGGCTTTTTCTTGCTCTCGGTGGTTGTGTTTCATTCCCTGCTCTTGCCCCTTGAACTCGTGCTGCCCTCTCCACCCCTTGGTAATCACGCCGAAGGAGGATTTGGTGGAAGGATTTGGAGCGGGATAATGATGTGGCTTAGTGGCTGCTGGCAGGGAGCTGCTGCCGAGCGTGAGGCAGAGCTGGGCAGGGAAAGTGTGAAGTGGGGTCTTTGAAACGCTTAAGGAGCGCACAGAAGTGGTGCTGGTGGTGACCCTGGGTGGGAAATGCTGAGGATGGGGGCTGGGGTCAGGCCAGGGGCCGGCAGGGGAGGGGGATGTGGCTCTGTGCTGGCAGCGATGCCATCAGAGAGGCTTTGGGGTGGCTTTGGCCACGCGAGGCTCTGGGGTTGTGTCGGGAAGCTGCTGAGTGGGGACACCAGTAAAGGGTGGGGACAATGATTCAGGAGGCTGTGCTGATGGGGGCACCTTTCCAGAGCTGTCCTGCCATGGGAGGGGACATCTGGGTGATGGAAGAGGCTGGGACAGAGCCATGGRGGGAGTGATGGGTTGGGGGGAGCGCAGGGACTGTGCGAAGTGTGTCCCATGTRATGGGGAGCTCTTGGCTGGGATGGAGCCTGGTGCTGAGCCTGTCAGGATGGCTCTGGGGGCTGAGGGTGGGGTCAGGTTGGATGACCCCACCCTTTGCCTTCRCCTGCTGGGTGGGTGCTGCAACAGCTTCTCTCTTGCCTGCAGTTACCTCATCGCCGAGTGACGTTCTCTGCAGCCAGCCAGGCTCAGGACCTGCAGGACCCCTCCCAGCACAGCTACTACGACAGCGGGCTGGAGGAATCCGAGACCCCCAGCAGCAAATCTTCATCAGGGCCCCGCATCGGGCCCCTGGCCCTGCCCGAGGACCACTATGAGCGYACCACGCCCGATGGCAGCATCGGGGAGATGGAGCACCCTGAGAACGGTACGTGCCCGCCCTCGCGCCTGTCCCCTCCCCTGGGACCTGTCCCCGAGGCTCCTGGTCCTCGATGATCCACGTCCCCATTGGGGGTGATGTGGAGCTCGGCTGGGACACGCTCGGCTTGGTGGGGATGGGAGGATGGAGAAGAGGTGCAAGAGAGCAGCAAGGAGTGGTGGGGAGGGGAGACGTGGGTGAGGGAGGGGAGGTCTGGGCAAGCTGTGGGATGGGAAGAGTCAAGGAGACAGGTGGGTGTGGCAGGAGGTGGGTGTGGCAGGGGACAGGTGGATGTGGCAGGAGGTGGGTGTGGCAGGGGACAGGTGGGTTTGGAATGACCACTGGCAGGGTGGTCTGAGATGGCAGCACAGGGCTGGGCAGAGGRGCTGTATCCCAGCCCTGTGCTGCASWCAGGGGTCCTGTGGGTGCCYGTCCCCACCTCAGGGGGGTTGGGGTGTGCTGGAGCTCCCCATGTGTGTTTGGGGTCAGAGCTATGGGTGGTTCAAGGGCAGAGCAGGTTTAGTGGCACAGGCTGAGGAGATCCACAGAGTGGAGAGTGGTGGTGGCAAACCCCAGAGTGACGTGTCCTTCACTGTGCCACTCAGGTCACCTCCCGGGGGGGCCCAGCTTTCCCTGAGAAGCCCTGGAGGTGTCTGTGGTGTCACTGCCGGAGAGCTGCTTCCCCCTGCCCTGATGGCACCCGCGGTCGTGCTGCTTGTGCTGCCTCTGTGCTGCCCTGCCTGGCTGCAGCCCACCCCCCAGCTGTCTGCTCCAGCCAGCTCCCGTTGCTTCCTTGGATTTGGCTCTAGCTGTGCACATAACATGTTCTCTCCTGTACCTGCTGCCTTCTGTGCTCGTGTCCCCAGGGGAGGTGGCTGTGGAGGTGGCAGGGTCAMAGAAACTTCTGGGAGGGAAGGGGAGGAGGTGGCAGAGGGTTCTGCTGAAGTCTCTTCCCGTTTCTAGCAGCATCCTTGCCTTTGGSAGAGGGGTGTGTGTGGTGGGAAGATGGCTGAGCATGTGTTCAGCCAGTTTTTAGGGAGCTGCAAACCTGCTGGGTCCCTCTGCTGTGGAAATGGACAGGTCTAGTGGAAGATCTCCCAATTCCCAGGTTATTCCTGGAGTAACACTGGAGTTCTCTGTGTTACAACCAYTGGAGCAAGGCATGGTGGGGTTCCCAAATCCATCTGTTGCACTCTCCTTTCTTCAAGTGTTGTGCAGATCACTTTCCCCAAAAGTGCCAGTCAATCACTGCCCAGGAAGAGCAGTTTGGAGCAGTTCCTGGAGCCCTGGCACAGGGTAACAGTACTGGGCTTCCCTGACTACTKGGAAGAGAGGCTGGAAGGGTGATGAGCAAGGAGATACCCCATGGATGAGCTGATGGATACCATGAGGTTGTGGGGGTGATGAACTTGGAAAGAAGAAAGGTTGAGCCCTGGAATATGACAGGGAACCCAGAGATTATGAGGGAGGAGCAGGGCTAAAAGTAGAAAGAGGGAAGAGAAAGAGCACCTGGAAGGTGGAGGGCAGAGAAGGTTGTCTTGGGATATTCCTTGGAATGTTTGTTGTGTGCCCAACGGGGATGAACAGAGCAGAGGAAGGCCCAGGGACRCTGCTTGGAGCCCCCAGGAATGGCTCCCTGCCCACAGCATCACAAACTGCCCTATAAACCAGCTCCCTGTCTGGGCACAAGGTGCCCTGTGTGTGYTCACCTCCCAGGAGAGCAGGAATCACCCCACAGCCATCCACCACCAGACCCATGTGTGGCCCTGCAGAGGCTTCCAGGGAATAACCACAACCCTGCTCTGCTCTCCATCCCCCAGAATGTCCTGTCTTGGTTCCCTTCCCTTGGCAGTGGTCAGGAATCGATCTCCAGTGGCTCCAGCATCTCTCCCACCCTGTACTGGGTGCAGAGGCAGTGGCAGGTCAAGGCTCTCAGGAATCCCCCAGCATTATCCTGAGCTGGTCCTGGTGCTCTGCAGATAATCTGGCACGGCACTTCAGAGGGTTGTGATCCCCTAAGCAGACTGTGAGGGGACCCTGGCACTGGGACAGGTGATCTGGGGATTAGGAGGCACTGGGGGTGTTAGATCAGCTCACCAGAGCTGTGTTTGCTCCATCCTCTGCCCAAGGTGTGGCACATTCACCTCTGTGCTTCCAACCAGACCTTGTTTGTCCAGAGAAAGGTCATGACTTGTTTCCTACAAAGACTCTCCAGTGACGTGGGGCCATCATGACCTTTTGGGGACTGTCCCACCATGTCCTTGCCTTGGCTTCATCAGCAGCACCAGCCCTTCAAAGAGATCAGATCTTGGGTTTTTGGGAAGCTGGGCAGACGGAGCCGTTCTTGACCTTGTGTTAAAGTGCGGAGACGCGCGGGATCCGCAGCCCCATCCCGCGGCACGAGCGCCAGGCTGACACGACTGTGCATTTTCTCAGCTTTCATCTGGTTATAAATATCCAACATAACAGGGCTTCCATTGCTTTCTCCAGGAGATTATCCCTGCAGCCGAACCAATCTGATAAGCAAGTATGCAAGGCTATTTATAGCTTTTCAACTGGAAGACAGATCCATGCCTTTTCTTTGTAGATGGTTCTTCACTTGATTAACACACATCTCAGTGTCCTCCTTTTTTGGACCCTTTCTGCTGTGCAGACTGCAGTAAAATGCTGTATTGCAGGGGCTGAGCCAGGCCCTGTGCAGGAGGAATTACGCTGGTTCTGGTGAAGACTTCTCCAGGAGCTTGGCACTGACGTGGCAGCTCCTCAGTCATCCCAGGCATTTGTCATCCCTGCTATTTTCCCTCGCTGCCCACTGTTTCCTCCCCAACATTTCCCTGTGCTGTTCCCCACCTTGGTGGGGCGTGCTGAGCTGGAAATGAAGCTCAGTCTCCCATTTGGCCACCCRGTGCTTTTCCCAAAGACATCTGCTCCCCCTGGATCCCAGATTTGCTTTGGTTGGARGGAGCCTGGGAATGCGGGTGCTCCRTGGAGGCTCTGCCCTGCCATAATGCACGCGGGGCTTGGATGGGGACAGTGCCAGTCACTCTCCATCGGCCAAAGAGGGAATTTAACAGGATTTCAGGATCGAATATGAKCAATTTAGGAATTGTTACACTGAGCCTGTTTTCCCTCTGTCCCTGTGCGGTGCGAATGGATCTGAGATTGTGATTTATTGGATGAGGCATTTCTGATTCATGTTTTTCCACCCCCAAAATCTGTTTTATGGCTGTTATTTAAAGTGGAGACCCCATGCCATTTTTAATGCATGCAGTTACAACCCTGATCAGAGGATGGAATTAACAACACCTCATGAGCTTTCCCAACACTCTCCGTGCYGTAGGATCTGCACTTCCCAGATGTTCACGAATTTATCCTCACAGTTCCAGGGAAGAAACTTCGCCATAGGTGGGGAATGAAATAGGAAATTGCAATTTGCCTTTTTCAGAGGTGGCTGCTTGCTTTGGTGGCGCTGGATGAGCCGGCAGCTCCTCCCTCTGCTGTGTCGGGATCCTGGTGCTCCAGAGGCAGGAATCCAGCTGCTCCCAGATGCCAGAGCCCAGGCTGCTGCTGATGCACGAGGTGGGAGCAGAGCTTGGCTTTTGGACTTTGTGCCAGAGCTGGTTTCAAATCCTCCTGCCTGGTTCATTGCCAGGGCTTTGCCAAGCCCAGCCTTTTCCTGGTGCTGTCCCTCCCAACCCCTCGGCACAGCTGGAGCGGATGGATGACACCGCTCCCCTTTGACACTGGGCTCAATAAAACCCCGCCAGTCCAGGTTTTCCTTTGTTTCAGGGAGGATTTAGAGGGATGCATTGCAAAGCCAGAAGGAGCAGCTTRTCTTACCCATGTGTGACATGGCCATGAAATCCCAGCCCATGATTCCTGCTGGGAGCATCCCTTTAGGAATTTCCCGCTTTGTTAGCACAAAGTGTCCTCCTGGTGAGACCCCAGGTGAGCCCTCCCAATGGAAGGTCCTCTCTGCTCCCAGTTTCACCAGTCTACATTGAAACTCTGCTTCAGCTCCTCSCTTTTCTTCCCACTGAGTCTGACAACACCACAATTCCCTCTCCTGGTGCGTACTCGGAGATCCCATTCAGGCAACTCAACATTTAAAGATCTCTTTGAAAGAGAACTGAGTCAAGTCCCTCCCTGTGAGCAGAGCCAAGGCAAGAGATTTTGGCAGCTGGGTCTCTCTTCCTCTCCTCCCACCCTTCCTCGCGCTCCTCCCAGCCATTGCCATCTGCTCCTGCCACCACCACAGACCTGCAGCCTCATTCCTGGGCAGCAGCAACATCTGGCACGTCTTGGATGTGTGCGGTGCTTTTTGGCAACCCTTGCAGAGGCAGTCTGGGGAGAAGTTTCCCTCCTTCTCTTTGCTAATTTGTGATTATAGTTCAAGCCTTCCGTTCCTTCAGCTCATATTCCTCTCTGCATGGTCTCCAGTTTTCCCACAAGCTTTTGGTGGGTTGGATGTGTCCAGGTGATGTCCCACAGCCCCCCAGCAGCACTCAGTGACATCCACAGCAGCTCCAGGTGCAGGGATGATGGGTCTGGGAGTGTTTGTGTTCACAGTGTGACCATGGCATGGAAACGTGGCTGCAGCTGGCTGTGTGTGCACCCTGCAGTGCTGTGGGATCATGGAATGGTTTGGCTTGGAAAGGACCTTAAAACCCATCCAGTCCCACCCCTGYCATGGGCAAGGACACCTTTCCCTRTCTCAGGTTGCTCCAACCTGGCCTTGGGCACTGCCAGGGATCCAGGGGCAGCCMCAGCTGCTCTGGRCACCCTGTGCCAGGGCCTGCCCACCCTCCCAGGGAACAATTCCTGCCCAATATCCCATCCATCCCTGCCCTCTGGCAGTGGGAAGCCATTCCCTGTGTCCTGACCTTCCATCCTTGTCTCCAGTCCCTCTCCWGCTCTCSTGSAGCCCCTTTAGGCCCTGGAAGGGGCTCTGAGSTCTCCCTGCTCAATTTTCTCAATGCTGAGCATCCCCAGCWCTGAGCTCCTTGAGAAGGTGGATGGCTCAGAGTATTCCCGAGCCAGCYATCCTCTTTTCCTGCTCACCACAAGGATGGATTTGCAGCCCTGGGCAGTCACTGCCTCCTGCCTCTGCTTTAGTGCCAGTCATGAGCTGCTTTTTAAGGTTCTCACTGTGATTGTTGTTCAATTCCTCGCAGCCAACAGATGGGACAAAAAAATTACATTCTGTCTCCTTCCCTGGCACAGAGACTCCTCTAGATCTTAAAACCTATTCTCTTTTTCCCACATTATCTTTAAATGTCCCTTTTGTCTTGCAGAAAGAGTTCCAGGCACATTTGCAGTCTGTGGAGTTGGTTGTTTTTGGCTTTTTTTATTTTTCAAATGTACCATGCAGCATTTCTGCTTCGTTGCAGAGGCCGAGGAATGCTTTGGAGTGGGCTTTGTCTGGGATGTGTGATTCCAGCTAGATCCATGCCATTMCTGGTCTTTGCTGACTGGGATCCAGCAGGTCGCACATCTGCCCAGCTGAGCTCGGGTCTGGCTGCTGCTTGGACTCCTCTCCAGCTGAGAGGGTTTGGGGTTTTGTAACTGATCTTCAGCTCTTTTAACACTTCAGGGCTGGAATTCCTTTTGTCCTGCAGCAGTTCCCACTCCTGCACAGGTTTAGGGTGCCCACGTTCTTTGTGACCATGTCCTGCTCCTCATCTGCCTCTGGAAATTCTGTCTGGGTCCCTCAGTGATCCTCAGCACCTGCACTTCTTCAGAAGGAGTTGGGAGGTTCTCTCCTTTCCACACTTAATGTTGGTTCATCCCCAAAACTGGCTCCTGGTTTGCTTAATCACCGCTGGGAAAAGATTTTTATCAGGACAGACAGCATCCAGCAGATTGCAAATGGCCCTGGATTACCCCATCCCGGTTTCAACATTTCTGCCYGAGCTGTAATTCCAGCCCTATTTCCTTATTTTCCATGTTTTCCAGTGGCTGTGTCTGGGCAAACTGTTACGCCAGAGCTGCTCAGGGCAGGGCAGGGCACTTGTCCTGCCACGCCAGCCAGGTCACCTTCCTGAATTGTCCCCAGGAGCCTGGGGTAAACAGGGGACGGCTGCTCCCCTGCCCCAGGAACAAGCACATTGCTCCCAGCTCCAGAGAGTGCCTTTAATCCTCTCAAGACCTTCTAAGAAAGCTGCTCCTCGCTTCAGACATCCAAAATAGCTGTAATAATTTATCTGCCTCTCTTGCCTCACAGGATTATGTGGTAGCRCACACATAAGGTTGTCCTCGAGTTCTCCAAAGATCCTTGGCAGATCCTGCACATCTTTAGAGGAGTTATTTGAAGAACCCAAATTTCTCTCTTGGATTGTGGTTGCTTTTTCCCCCCCTTTCTGTCCCTGAGCCCACGTGCAGTGATTGTGAAAGGTCCAGGCAGTGCAGTCACTCTGAGCCAATGCCCACGAGACAAAAACTCCGGATTTCAGTGGGAAGGTGCCTTCTCTTGGAGAATATCTAGGTCCCCACGGCTCTGTGTGTGCCAGCTGCATTCAGGATTGGATTTGGGGATTTTTCTGCTGGTTCTTGCRATCCCAGGCTGGGCTGGGATCTCCTCCATTCCCTCTTGCTGTCTGTGGCAAGCCAGTGGAAATCCACAAATGCCCTCTCTCTTGCGTTATTCACATTCATCCTGCTCTGAATCGAGTGGGTGGAGAAAATTGTGTCATTTTTCTTATCTTTATTCCTCTTTCCTCTGGAAGCACTCCCCAGGATGGTGCTGTCCCTGTGCATGGTGAGTGCACAGCTCGGGGAGCTGACCCTGCCCTCGCTGTGTGGGTTTTCCAGGCAATCCTGCAGAGACCCCAGGCCTGGGAACATGCTGGGAGCTGCTGACCCCAAACTCACCCCGCTCCTTGGAACCACTCTTAGGCTTGCTCAGCTCCATGGCAAACTTTGAGACTTTCCTTRAGGGAATCAGCTACAAACAGATGGGAATATGGAAGTTTTTAGCTAGGAATTATCAATGAGCTCCTTGAGGGAAGGCAAATTCTGCTGTCCCAGGGAAGGGAAGATTTCCCATCTCCACCAAGGGAGGCCCAACTGTGTCATGGAACTCCTCCAGTCCGAGGCAGGAACATTTTCCATCACGTTTCCCCTCAGCAGGCCTGGGAAAGGGTTCTCACCTGGTAGAACATGACCCCAGTGACAATAAAAAAAGGGAACCCAACCCACACAGGACTTGGCATTTTCCTTTTCCCTGGCAATGGTTGAAAATTCCGATGCAAATGCCCATGCAAATGGTCATGCACAGCTATTCTTATCTCTGGGCCGAATCTCAACATCCCTTCTTTGGTAGAAAGTCGATTTCCCAAAAATAGTTTACATCAGCCCCCAACTATTCATGGCTTCAGCTCGAGTTCGTTAAACCCAGTTCCAGGAAGTTTTCCAAATTAGATCTGCGATGGGAATGGGAGGGTGGGGCCCCTCTTTKCTAGTCCCACGTTCCTCTCCAGAGAGGACATTTCCTCCCAGTGAGGCTTTGGGTGAAGCTGCTTCAGGCTCTTCTTTTGTGTTTCCCAGCCCATTTTAAAACACGCACTTGAACTTGGGACCTGCTGCCGTTCCTTTGGACAGGTGGGGGACGGCCAGGAATGGAAATGAAGATTTCTCTTGAGCCACAACACTGTGTGTGCTTTGGGAGCACAATAGAAATGTCCCTCCTCTCCCTCTTGGTTGGCTCGTCCCTGTCCCTGTGCCATCCTGCTGTCCCAGCACAGCTCCATGGTCACCTGGACAGGGGAGTGACCGGGCTGAGGTTTTGCTGGGTCACATCTTTTGGCCATTTTTGCCCTCCAGACAGAGCAGTTTTCCCACCCTGCCTGCTCCGTGGCTCCACAAAGAGCTGAACTTGCAGGAAGCCGGGATTCTGCGGGAGGCAGGGATTCTGAGCTTGGCATTCAGCTTTAGAACACRTCTAAACCAGAAAAAGCCACCGAGTGTAAAAGCAACAGACAGGCAGGATCCCTCAGCAGCCCCAGACTATTTGTTGTTTTCAAAGACCTGCTTCCTTAGAAAGCTCCTTTTGAAGTAATTTGACGTGCCATTTCCAGCTCCTGTGTGATCTACCGCAGTTATTCCCCCTTTATCTGCCTCCCAATGCTCCGGAATGTCTCCATAAACCTGCCTGCCTCTGCCCGTGCAAGGGACCTGCATTAGTGTGGGATTTAAACTTAATGCCAGAGGAGCTTACAAAGTCTCCCATTTGAGCTTCCCGTGGACTCCACAGCGCAGTTTCTTTCTCATAAAAATAGCAGGTGGCTGAGTTTGAAGGATCGGTCAGGTGTGGATCCCTCACATGGAAAATCCCTCTCGCCGGCAGGAGATAGAGGATAAGGGATTCATCCCTGTCCCCGGTGAAATCAATGGGAGCTTTGCTGTTGAGACAGGTCAGGTGTCAGTCTCAGTTGTTGGCTCTTCCCCGGGATTTGATTCTTTGTGCTCTCACCATTAAAGAATCTCTCTTCCTGTCTCCTTCCCACGGGCTCTCATCCATCCTGATTTGAAGTCCCCTCCGTTAAGTGGCTGGAACGCCAGYGCTCCGCTTCCCCGGCGGAGAGGACACTCCATAAATCTCCCATTAGTCATGGATGTGGCGAGCCATCCCAGGGATAGGCTGCTGTGCCTCAGAGGTTATCAAACCGTGGCAGCCCCTGTGTTTGCCTCTCCTTCCCGAGAGCTCACTTCCCTGCCAGCATCCAGGGCTCATTTCCCGGGAGCTGAGGCGGCCACGCTTCGCTCAGGGACACARCAGCAGCCACGTGGGGCTCAGTCCTTGTTCCCTGGCCAGTGTGGCWGGAGCTGGGCTCCCTTTCCAGCACCTCTGAGCAGGACAAGAAGCTCCCAACAAGCAGGGATGGGGGAAGTTGATGTGATGGTGGCTGGGAGGCTCCATTTTCCCAGGAGAGACACGCAGGGACATTGTCTGTGCGTGTGGTCCCCAGAGGGATGGAGACAGGGTTGTGCCTCACATCATTCCCAAATGATCCCTGTGAGGCATTTCAGCCTCAATCCTCATGGAAAAGGAGGTCTGAACCTCACTGGTGGGAGCATGGAAACCTCCCAGGGTGTCACGAGTCCTGCCTGGATGCTCCTTCCAGGCCTGTATCCCTAAAAACAAACATCCAGACCTCATTCCTGGGCTGATAGGACAAGAACAGGGAAGGATCCCTCCAAAGTGCTCTGTTTCAGGGCTCTTGTCTAGCAGGGAGCTCATGTCACAATGAGCTGGATGATGACGACTCGGACATGCTTGGATTTACACTTGGCACCTTCGCTCCAGCATGATCAGACTGGTGTTATCATGGGCTAAAATCATCATTTTTCCAATAATTTGTGGTAGGCTGGTAGTGATGCTGTGAATCAGGAATAAATCAGCTCAGGTGGCCCATGAGTGAAACCTGTGACTCTCCTGCAGTCTGTGCTTTTTATCACTCAGATATAAAATGTTCTTCCAGGGATGAACCCTSTGGACCAGGGGAAGGGATCCAGCAGGGAAGAGCAGGAATGCAGAGGTTCCAGGGAACAGCAGTTCTCCGTCAGCTGTGTGTGTCTGGGTTAGAACAACCTGCCTGGACACGAGGAAACAAGGAGGCAGMAGGAAAAGGAGGAGGGGGTCAGGATGTGATCCCTGCTCAGGGATGTCGGAATGGCTGTTGTGTTGTTTTATCACTGCCGAGGAAAGAGAAAATGGAGCAGGGAATGCAAAATGACAGAGAGTCAGGAGATGTGATATTTGCCTGATGTATTTTGCTGGTAATTAGTGTAATGCCAATTAGACAGAAGTAATTCTTTCCCCCTTCTTCAGCTGTATAAATTATTGTTGGAATATATGCCAGCTCAAACCGAGATATTAAACTCGGAGTGATGTGGAGATCTCTGCTCCTTGCGGATCTCTAGATGAAATTACCCAGACAACAGGGATCTTGACAAAAGTAAAGCTGACTCCATCCAGAAAGAAAACGAATCAAAGCCAAAGGAATTTTTGTATTCCACGTCTGGCGTCTTGCTGCTTATTAGCCACGCAGGAAGGGGCCCCCACAGAGATGCAGCAACATCAGTGAGAAAAGGCAAATATCTCGCCTTTCCTGCAAACAATACCACTTGCAGGCTAYTGTTCCCCTATCAGCTTCCCTGAGGAGCAGATCCCGAGCCCTTCCCGTGCTCAGGGCTGCAGGTAAACCCTGCCGCCCACGCGCATTCCATTTGTCATTCCCTGAGCCCTGTTTTCTCCCACACCGGGACAGCAGCGCCGGGGTTGTTTTGCCTCCGGGTCCCCCGGGACGTGAGGCTCTTTAATGATGATGTACGGCTTCCTTCAAAGGGTCAATTGCTGGCCCGGACCTCTCCAGTGGCGGATCCCTCGGAGCTCTCTACCTGCGCACAGACGCTGCTCTGCTCCGTGCTGCACACGGATTTTCCCTCGCATGAGGAGCAGACCTGCTCTTGCCATCTCCTCCCTTTGGAAAAATAACKGCTCAAAATTATGCCCTTGGACCGATTCAGGAAATTTTCATCCRTGTCTGTTGGACCGTGAAATCCAAATCTTCTCGCGATCATCCTGCTGCTCCCTGGTGCTGTGCTCTGGGCAAATCCCCTTTGCCAACMTGCCTCTGATGGTGGGGGGAGATGATGTATCCCGCTTGTCCTGCCTGGATTTTAGGATTTTGTAATCCTCTCTGGCTCTTTAAAGCGTGTTTTATTCATGGCAGCCTTTAGGACTGCCTCTGGCAGGCCTCCCTCGAGTGGTGCAAACTTTATTGCATCTCTCCTCCAGCAGCCTGTAAACTGTAGCACCCAGGGGTAGCTGAAGTTGATATTCCCTATTGGAAGCGATTATCCGTCTTTTCCCCGCTTTCCCGCAAGGGCTTCTTGCTGCCATCCTAAAAGCAAACACAGGGCACAGCAAAATTCATCAGGATCGGGTTTTTTTCCCAAATGAGCCAGCATCAGGCTGCTCCGTTCCTAAACTTCCCCATATCCCATGTTTGCTCCTTCAGCCGGATGTCTCGCCACTGATCCCTCCTGCTTTTCCAGGAGAAGGGGATTTCTCCCCAATCCTGGCCCTTAGGGCTGCAGATCCTTTCGGTGCTTGGTGGGGAATCACAGCAGGAGGACAAATGGCCCAATTCGAGCACCAGGGTTGATTTCTTGGGGTGAATTTTGCCTGCACCCCCGCAGGATGTGACCGGCGCTGCTCCTGCCACGTGCCAGCCACAAAACCTCTCCCCGCGGTGCTCCCACTGCAGATTCTCAGCCTCGCAGTCTGTGGGCGTTGGAGGCGTCAATGAGGAGCGTTTTCAGCTGCTTTGTGGCACGGCTGCACTGCAGAGAAAGGGGCTCGGCAGCCCAGGGCTCGGGCTCTGCATCGCCGAGCAAGCAGCAGAGAAACGGCCCCATTTGATGTGGGATCCYGCCCGCAAAGTTCCCTGACTGCATCCCTGCCCTAACGCTCCCAGGACTGCTGTRTGTGGGATTCCAGGTGGGTTTGGTTCCCTAGGGCTGGGTTTGAGATCCAGGACTGTCTSTGCTTCCATCAGGGGCAGACATTTCCCCCTCAGCACAGCCCAAAAACCTCACCCGGTATTTAGTGCCTGTCCCCTGATCCTCCTCACAGCCACCAAAAATTCCAGCAGGGATCTGCCTCTTCCCCCTCGGTGTCTGCAGGACAGCTCAGGCAGGGTCAGGACAGGCTGTAAAAGAGCTGGAATGATGTGAGGGTGCTCCCTTTCCTCGGAAGCAGCCCAGTAAAGATCCGTGGCAAGGAAACAAAGCGTCCACATGCAAATCCATACTGTCATTTCCTCTCCCGGTTTCCTTGGGGTTTGGCTTGACTCTCTTCCAAGGGCTCTTCCTTCTCCCTGCTCGGCTTCCCTCCGAGTGGTCTCGGTTCCCTTTGTTTGCAGATCCCCTCCTTGAGACGAGCCCTTTTCATAAACTTGTGATTTCTTTTGTCACTTAAACACCTCCCTGACTTCAAAGGCCGGGAACAGCACTTGGCTCTGTGGCTCCCGGCCCCCCTGCACCAACGATTTCCCCCATCCATTGTCCTGCCGGGGAAGGATTATTAAATTGTTGATGGGGCTGAACAATAGTTTTGTTCAAAGGCAGACATGCGAACGCCACTTCTTTTCTCCTTGACACAAGAGCTTTAATACCCAGGAACAATGAGAGGCAGCCACCAAGGAGCAAACACTGGAGAGGATTCACAAAGCCAGGCCGGCATTCCCAAATCCCCGTGCACACGAACTGGTGCTCCCTGGAGTGCTCCCCTTGGCTGTGGGTGAGGTGACAGAAYTGGCTGTGCTGAAAATGAATTAAGAATAATCCAAATATTGACCGTTAATACTGGCTTGTGTGGTTAGGACATGAGCAGGGGGTGCGAGAGGACCACCCTTTGCATGGAATCATGGAATTAAGGTTGGAAAAAACCTCTGAGATCAAGTCCAACCATTCCCCCAGCACTGCCAAGGCCACCACTAACCCCTGTCCCCAAGTGCCACATCCACATGGCTTTGAAATCCCTCCAGGGTGACTCCACTGCTGCCCTGGACAGCTCTGCCAGGGCTTGACATCCTTGTGGGAAGAAATTTTCCCTGATGTCCGCCTTGAACCTCTCCTGGTGCACCTTGAGGCCACTCATCCATCCCCTGGGAGCAGCTCCTATTTCCCCTGTCTGCCCTCTCTGGTCAGGGAACTGTGCAGAGCCACCGAGTGTCCCCTGAGCCGCTCTCCCGGCTCCTCACAGGCTGGTGCTGCCATTCCYGGTGCAGCTGGCAGCGGGCCGCTCCCGTGGCGCGGTTCCTGGCGCACACACGGCTCCAGCCGGGCTGTGCCTGCCGAGCGGCTCTGGGAGCCTGCAGTGAGGATCATTCCCCGCACTGCGCAGCCTCAGGCTCTGACATTTTGTACTGTGCAGGCTCCTTTCCGATCGCTTATCGCCTCAGCTGCTTTCCAGCACCACAGCTTCAATTTTCCATGCTGGGTTTCCCTCAGGTTGATTTCTTTTTCTGTTTTTCCTGAATTTTAGCGGAGCTGTTCCAGCTGGTTTTGGAGAACAAGCCGTGCTGCCTCAGCCCTGCTAACGAAGTGATTATAAAAATCTCCTTTTAAGACCCATTAGCTTAACCACGCTTTGGGAGGGAGGTGTGGAATTTGGCATTGGAGCTGCCAGCATTGGTTGGGGGCTGCTTGTCCCAAAATGTGCACTGAATGTGGATCCCTGGGGGGCCGCGCCCACACTGCCGTGTGTGGCCTTCAGACAGCGGCATTCCCAGAGTTTATCCATCGGGGGAATGGATTCCAACCGACAGAGAGGAGGTTTCCATTGAATATAAGGAAAAAATCTTTCTGTGTGAGAGTGCTGGGGCCCAGAGGTTGCCCAGAGAAGCTGTGGCTGCCCCTGGATCCCTGGAAGTGTCCAAGGCCAGGCTTGGAGCACCCTGGGAGTGTGGAAGGTGTCCCTTCCCATGGCAGGGAACAAGATGAGCTTTGAGGTGCCTTCCAACACAACCTATTCTGTGATTCCATAGTCCATATGTGATTTGTGTTCTCTTTTGGAGACCAGCAAGGGTTTGCTGCAGTTGCTTTGTGGACATCCATCCTGTSCCTTGATTTACATCCATCCAGTTGCTTGGTGCCATCCCTCCTGGACATTTCCCAGTGCTCYGGGGTCCCCATTTTTCTTTGGAATGCTGGGTACAGCATGGCAGGATTGTCCTTTTCCTCTGGGATGCCTTGCTGAGAGCCCAGGTGTGCCCAGGTGGGCAAGGAGGCCATGGGCACCTGGCCTGGATCAAAAACTGTCACAGCAGGACCAGGGCAGGGCCTGTMCCCTGTGCTGGCACTGCTGGGGGACCTCGAGGGCTGTGTCCTGTGCTGGSYCCTCATGGCCAGAGAGACCTGGAGGGGCTGGAGCGTGTCCAGGGCAGGGAACAGAGCTGGGAAGGGGCTGGAGCCCCAGGAGGGGCTGAGGGAGCTGGGAAAGGGGCTCAGCCTGGAGAAAAGGAGGCTCAGGGGGCCCTTGTGGCTCTGCACAASTCCCTGCCAGGAGGGGACAGCCGGGGGGGTCGGGCTCTGCTGCCAGGGAACAGGGACAGGAGGAGAGGGAACGGCCTCAGGCTGGGCCAGGGCAGGCTCAGGTTGGACAGCAGCAGGAATTTCCCCATGGAAAGGGTGCTCAGGGATTGGAACTGCCCAGGGAGGTTTGGAGTTCCCATCCCTGGAGGTGTCCAGGGAATGCCTGGAGGTGGCACTGAGTGCTCTGGGCTGGGGACAAGGTGGGGATGGGGCACAGCTGGGACTCCATGGGCTGGGAGGGCTTTTCCAATCTCAGTGATCCTGGGATTCTGTGAGAGAGCTGCTTTGGGGGTTCTGGGAGTTGGAGCCAGCCTGAAGTGCCTCCCACCAAGGCATTTCCTTGGCTCATTCCCAGGCTGTGACATTGCCCAGGTCCCCCTGGAGCAGAGCTGTCCCCACATCCCCCCACCCATGGCACGGGSGTGGCACCTTCCCAGTCCCCAGCCAGCACAAAGGGACTCTTCCTTCATCTTCTTCTCCCTTTGCCTGCCCTTCCTGGGGCCTGTTCCCTCCCCTCTCCTGCTCTTCCCGGCTGGCAGAGGCTGCCTCAAGCTCCAGTGCCCTCGGTGATGAGCTGCTGCCAGCCAGGGAAGCAGGGCTGCAGCTTTAATTAAATGATAAGGGCAGAGCCCCGGAAGTGGGGAGATAAGTGCAGTGGTGTCTGCCACCACACTTGCCCAGGCTCTTTCTAATTAGCTCTGAGGAGCTCTGGAGAGGCAGATTAACCCTTGCAGGTGCTGGAAGAGGGCTGGGACGCAGCAGGAGGAGGGTGCCCRGGCCAGCCCCAGGGGTGCCATGGTGCAATGCCATGGTTTGGGTGGGACGGGGCTGCAGGGGACCCTCTGTGCTCCCCCAGCCCAGGGCAGAGGGGACAGGTCAGGGASGGTCAGACCTGGCCTTTCCCAGGCTCAGGCACAAGACAAAGCTCAAGGATTATGGGCTCAGGTTCCGCCTGGAAGAAGCATTTGCTGCTCCCTGCCAGGTGGGGGGAYGTCCCCAGCCCCACAGGGCACAATCCTGCCGTGGCTCAGGTCTCCAGCCCCTCTGGAACCATGAGCAGTGATGCTCTGAGAGCTGGGGATGTGGGGACACGGGGTAAGAGGAGCACTCTGTGTCACCAACCCGTGAAAATATGGACTGGCAGCTCCCCAGGACCTGGTGCCACCAGGGCCACCAGCTGTCCCTCACCCAGGCCCAGCTGGGAGTGAAGTGCCCCAGAGGGCTGGGAAGGGCAGCTGGGCTGTGGGCACCGTGTCACCAGGTCAGTGCATGGCCAGAGTGGCACTGGTGACACTGCTCCTGGTGGCCTGGCCCCTTGTGGTCACCCTGGCTGGCAGCACTGGGTACCTGGAGTGTGCCAGGGAGCTCTGGGATGGGCATTCCCAGCTCTGGGATGGGCATTCCCGTGTCCCCRAGGAGYTGGGATGGGCATTCCYGTGTCCCCAGGGAGCCCCTGCCTGGAGGGGGGACAGGTCATCCCCACAGACCCCCACCCCCGGCGGAATCCAGTGCGTCCATCAGCAGAGCCGAGGTGGGAATGCAGGCAGGAGCAATCGCGGAGGAATTTGGGCAGCAGGAATGCGCATCCAAGGCATGCATGAGCCGGCAGCCCCCGGGGATGGCAGGTGGTGCCGTGCTCCCGTGGGATTTACATAACCATCATTAGACCGYGCCGGAGCCAGGAGAGCCCTGCGCTCGCACCTGTCCCAGCTCCCGGGGCAAGGAAGGAAGGAGGGCAGCTCCACTGCCCGAAATTCCACGGTTTAGGACTTTGGTGCACTCCTAAAGGAACCTCAGGCGTTGTTGCYCACCTGGATGCAGCAGGAGCTGGGAAGAGGGTTTGGTCATTCCATGGATTGGTTTGAACTCCCCACCCTTTCTGGTGGATATTTGAGAATTTCTCTCATCTGTAGGAGAGCCAGAGGATAATGCTGGGATATTAATGGATGCAGGATTTCATTCTGGAGCTGGATTGGGTTGTTTTATGCGAATGAGGAGGATTGCCCAGCAATGCTCGTTCCTTGCCTTTGCTTTTGGCTGCTGTGAGTTTTAGCTGCCAGGACCCCATTTTTCATAGAGGGCATGTGCCAGATACCAAATATTTTGAGAAGTGCCAGTGAAATGTGCCCAGATATTTTCTTTCTGAAAGGAGGAGAGCAAATTGCTGGTTTTTTCTCATTAGGAAAGCAACACCCTCCCATCCTCGAGCCCCTTTTTAGAGGAGGAATTTTCTGTGATCTCTTGACCCTTTCCTTGTCCCTTCCCCAGTTTCTGCAGCCTCTGGGGCAGAGTTTCACTGGCAAGGCAGCTTCTYCCCTGTTAAATCTCCCAGGTGGTTCTGTCCTCTCCCTGGAAGCCACAAAGGGACCCCGGGGGAAATATTTGCCACCAGAGTGTGACTCTGGTCTGCATCACAAAGCACTTYCAGGAGGAGAATTAAGGCTGCCTGGACAATCCTAATTTTGGCATTTCCTAACCTTTGACCYCTGTAATCCTATTAAGGTGCTTCTTAACATAATTATTCAGCAGTTTAATGTAATAATTCTGCYTTTTATAGTCCAGTGGAGGTTGAAGCCCCTCTGTGCCAGGGTAGGAGTTCATGGGGTGGCACCATGGCACAAAATCTGTTCTAGGGGGTCGGAATTTGTTTCMCTGGGTRTCACAGGGAAGCTGTGGGGTGACGGGGATTCTGGGAGCCCTCAGGGTGTTGCTGAGCCCTGCAGGGACACGCTCAGTGTCTGGGAACATCCATCTGGGTGCTCTGCCTGCCGTTGCTGTGGCGATGTGGCCGCTGTCACAGTGCCCGTGGTGTGACTGCAGCAGGGAGGCAGCTCCAGCACACACGGGAAGAACACATCCCCTGGGAGCCGGGAAAAGGGAAAACACATCCCCTGGGAGCTGGGAAAAGGGAAAACACATCCCCTGGGAGCTGGGAAAAGGGAAAACACATCCCCTGGGAGCTGGGAAAAGGGAAAACACATCCCCTGGGAGCCGGGAAAAGGGAAAACATATCCCCTGGGAGTGGGGCGAGGCAAGAACACCTCCCCTGGGAGCAGGGCAAGGGAAAAACAGATCCCTTGGGAAGGGGCAAGGGAAGGACGCATCCCCTGGGAGTGGGGCAAGGGAAGGACGCATCCCCTGGGAGCCAGGCAAAGCACTCCAGCCCCAGCTGTGCCGGCGGTGCTGAGCCTGGTGGGTGCATCTGTCCACATCCACTCCTGGGTCATGCTGGGATCCCCTCGGCAGGAGCTGGGAAGGCGTTTCTGGAGTGTTGGGATGTCCTGCAGGGGCTGAGGGCTGAGGGCTGACAGCCCATTCGCTTCAGGGCGAGCTGTCTGTGCTGCTCGGAGCTGCCGCTGTTCAGCACGGGGGCAGAGCCAGCGGGGCTGCAGGGGCCGGGGGAGATGCTGGGGCTGTGTTCCGTCTCCTGACTCSGGAGCCCAGCAGGAACCCGGCTGTGCAGCCGCCTGCGGAGCTCGGGGATGTGTCGGAGGAGCGGCTGTTGCTCGTTCCTGCCCCGGGACCGGAGGTGTGGCCTGGAGCCGCAGTCACCACCTCGGTGGGCAGTGCCGGGTCGGGCTCCGATACCGGGAGCCATCTGGAGCGAGGGTGGGAAGTTTGGGAAGCCATCTGTCTGGGTGTTGTAGTGCTAGAATTGGTCCCGCAGCCGTCTGGCTGGGTGTTGTAGTGCTAGGAATGGTCCTGCAAACCGTCTGCACGGGAGGGGGAGAGGGAGCTGCGCCYGGGAAAAGCTGGGGCTGGCGTGGGCTGCAGGGAGCTCCGAGCCTGTGCTCCCAGCGCCCGAGCTCTCCGTGCCCATCCACCCCTGGAGCAGCGCTGTGGGCACGGGCAGCGCTCAGCAGCTCCCGCAGGGACATTGGTGAGCTCTGGGCTTGTCCACATGGGAATATGGGCCAGRAATGGGTGAGGAGCTGTGGGAGGCACCCTGCACCCAAAGGGTGTCCTGGGGGATCAGCCAGRGAGGGATTGTCCCAACTCTGCCCTGGGCTGGGGCAGCCTCACCTCCAGCGCTGGGGCAGTTCGGGTGCCACAGGATCAGAGAGATCCAAAGCTGTTCCAGAGTGCCCAAAGGAGGGAGCCGGGGCTGAGRAGGCTCCGGAGGGGCCACCCGAGGAGCGGCTGAGGGCCCTGGGCTGGGGCAGCACAGGAGCTGAGGGCAGAGCTCAGGGAAGGAGGGAACGGCTGCAGGGGGAGCTTTGGGATGSAGAGCAGGGAAAGGTTCTTCCCCCAGAGGGTGCTGGGCACTGCCCAGGCTCCCCAGGGAATGGGCACGGCCCCGAGGCTGCCACAGCTCCAGGAGCCTTTGGACAGCGCTGCCAGGGATGCACGGGGGGGATTTGGGGTGTCTGTGCAGGGCATGGGGCTGCATGGGGTGATCCYGGTGGATCCCTTCAGCTCAGAATATTCCATGATTCCCTGCTGGGATAATGCACTGCCTGTGCCCCCCTCATTTGGGGACCATGAAAGGGGACCTTATCTCTGAGCCTTGTGGAGGAGATTCTGGCTCCAGAGCCSCCTGCAGCACAGCTCCCCTCTCCCAACAGCCCTGGCACAGGGAAAACGTGCTGGGAATGAGCCATGGAGCTCCTGTTCCCTGAGGAAGCTGCTGCTGAGCAGGATGGGATGGGATGGGATGAGATGGATAGGATAGGATAGGATAGGATAGGATAGGATAGGATAGGATAGGATAGGATAGGATAGGATAGGATAGGATAGGATAGGATAGGATAGGATA
>CADDXX010000747.1:138136-176210 GCA_902810485.1 Alauda arvensis | reverse complement strand
GCCCATGGATCAATATTTAACGCTGTGAAAGCACGGTCAGCTCGGCAGGATGGGCTGGAAAGGCTTGGAAGGGCTCATTCCCAGCTTTTCCCCRTTCTCAGGGCACATTCCTCCACTGCAGCTGCTGAGCTGTGCTCCAGGCACAACGAGGCCTCTGGGAATTCCTTATCCATGGAACAACTTCCCTGATTCTTCTCACTTGTGAGGGATACACAGCCCGTGATGGAGCTGGGGGTGTGTGGGATTGACTCCCCAGCCAGGGGTCCAGGATTTCAACTCCCATTTCTGGGTGCTGGGATAACAGCAGGAATGTGGAGAACGGGCTGGAGTGGCAGGGAAAAGCTCTGCACTGCAGCAGCAGCTGGAAAACCCCTCAGGGAATGGGAATGGGAATGGGAATGGGAATGGGAATGGGAATGGTGGGTGCTGCAGGAGAGGACAGGGATGTGGTGTCTCCTCAGCACCAGTGTCCCATAATCCACACCCATTCCTGAGCTCTCCCTGGGGTAAGCAGGGATGGCATTGCTGGGCTGGCAGCTGGAAGATCCTAAGGATGACGTCGGGTGAGACTCGGCAGGTTCCTGGAGCTCCTTTTCCAGCTGATGTGCACCCCCCAGGATCAAGCTTTTCCCTCAGGATGTTGGGAAAACTCCTCTGTCCTGTGAGCAGGGCCCAGGCAGCCCAGGGCAGGTTTGTCTGCAGGAGGCTGACGGCAGTTTGGGATCACTGCAGTGGCAGTGGGGTGGATTCCAGCCAAAACCAGGGGTGAATGTCATGCAGGGAAGGAGGGAGAGGCCCTGGGTGAGGAGCCTTGGGCCTCTCTTCAGGAAATGTCCTGGAGGCAGGAGCACCTTCTGCCCAGGGAGGAGACTCTTCCTCAAACCCATCCCCTCCAGGAAACCCTGTGAGCACCTGGAACTCTCTCCTGACTCTTCCCTCTCCCCCCAACCCACATCCAGCTCCCGCCCTGGCAGTGGGGCCGTGTCACCGTGGACAGCCCGGCTGTCACTGTCACCAGCCTGCCGTGTGCCCAAGTGTGCTCCCGGGGCTGCCATCCCGTGCTCCCGGAGCTGCCATCCCGTGCTCCCGGAGCTGCCATCCCCTGCTCCCGGGGCTGCCATCCCCTGCTCCCGGAGCTGCCATCCCCTGCTCCCGGAGCTGCCATCCCGTGCTCCCGAGCAGGAGCTGCTGGCCCAGGAGCGATGAGTGGAAGCAGGAGCAGCTGGCTGTGGCACGGGCCGTGCGTGCCCTGCCAGCCCCGATGGCTCCCGGAGCTGTCAGCTCGCTGCAGCGGTGACACGTCAGCCTTGTCACCTCACCCCGATGGCAGCACAGCCCGCGTGCTCCGAGGGACCAGCCCAGGGCAGGGGTGTCAGGGGTGTGTGGCCTTCAGGGGACCTCTGGGGCTTTGTCACCCACGGCAGAAGCCAAGGCACGGCCCTCCGCAGGGAGGGGCTTTGGGCTGACACTGGGCCACCCTGGCACGAGAGGTTSGCAGCAGAGCCGAGTGACACASAGGAGGTGACACATTTTGGTAGATGTCCCTTGCATCCAGCATGATGCCAAACCTCTGGCAGGAGGCAGGGAAGGGAGCAGCATTGCCCCAGCTGGCTCATTCCCAGAATCCCAGAGCCACTGAGGCTGGAAAAGCCCTCCAGGATCATCCAGAGTCCCAGCTGTGTCCCATCCCCACCTTGTCCCCAGCCCAGAGCACTCAGTGCCACCTCCAACCCTTCCTTGGGCATCCCCAGGGATGGGCACTCCAAACCTCCCTGGGCAGTTCCAATCCCTGAGCACCCTTTCCATGGGGAAATTCCTGCTGAGATTGTGCAAACCTCGAGGATGGGGTTCACATCTCTGTGTGGCCACAAGGCTGGAGATGTTGGGGGTCCCAGAGCCCTCCCAAAGTCACACAAATGTTCAATGGGCATTGCTGGAATGTGTCCTCTTCCCTCTGTTATTCCAGAACTCATGACTGATCCAACCCTGTTTCCTCTTGTGTCACATCACATCACCACATCCAGGAGAGGGATTCTCCTCCATCCCCTCCCTGGAGCAATCCTGGTGGGCAGGGAGGCCAAATCCTTCCAAACATGGGAAGGGGGAGAGACTTGGAGGGAGCAGGAGSGGCAAGACTGGTCCTGGAGCTGAGGGATTTCCATCCCCAGGAGCTCCTGGAGCTCAGCTGACCATCCTTTWTCCCCTCTGCTCCAAACTGAGTTGATGGTCCTTCTCCAAGCGACTCCCCAGCAGCTCCTCGTGCTTTTCATTTACTGGAGCAGCTCTGGAGTTCCCGGATCAGTTCCTGAGCCCCTGACCCTGCATTTGTACTCTCGCATTCCCTCCCAGGCCTCTTCCTGAGCCTTTGAGGTCACCCAAGTTCTCCTGTTTGATATTCCACTGCTGCCATCGCCGGCTTCTCCTTTGAATCCCCAGCAGGTTTTATCAGCAACCTCCTACCTTTTGTGCAAAGATCATTAGTGGGAATATTAAGGAAAATCAGAGCCCAAATGGATCTTTGAGGAACTCCATTAGCAGCCTGCCTGCAGCTCTGAGCTTGCTGGTTTAACTCCATCCATTGCCACCTCCCCTYCGGGCATTTCCCAGCTTTCCCAGGTTCCTTTCTCCATTAATCCCCATCCTCACCAGTTTAATTAATAATTTCTCCTGTGCCTTACATCAAATGCTTGACTGAGGTTCAGGGAGATGAGATCTCCTGGAATTCTTTTGTCTGGGAAAGCAGCTACTTTCCTAAAAAAAGCCAACCTGCCATGGAGCGCCTTTGGTAAATCCATGTGGGATTTAATCCCTTTTTCTATTTATTTCAGTGCTTTTAATTACAGTTTCCTTTAAAGTCTGTCCTAAAGCCCGGCCTCTTGCTCAGGTCAGGTCTCAAGTTGTCTTTTCTCCAGATCCTGTTTTTTCCCTGTTTCTGGTCAGTCAGTTCCTCAWGCCAGGGAAGAATTCCTGTGGGCACAGGAATGGTGTAGGAGAAGAGAATTATTGGGAATCCAGCCTGGGCAAGGTTGAAGAGCTTGGAGACACCTCCCAGATGTGACCCACCCTGGTGGAATGGGGAGAATCAAAATTAAAGTTGTGTGTTGGGATAAGAACGATTCAGTAAATGAAAATAAAGTAAAATGCAGTAATTAAGGTAAATAGGGATGGTAATTAATAGTGTTAAATAATAATAATTATATTATATTATATATATAGGGATGGTAATTAATAGTGTTAAATAATAATTATAATACTAATAATGATCACAATGGCAGAAGCCAAGTGATGCACAGAACAATCTCTCACCACCCCCTGGCTGATGCCAGGCCCCCTTCCAGAGCCCGGCTCAGCCCTTCCCCAGTGACTGCCCCAGTTCAGCCCCTGGATGTGATGTTCCCCAGTGACTGTCCCAGTTCAGTCCCTGGATGTGATGTTCCAGGTGTGGAATTCCCTTTGGCCAGTCCAGGCTCTCACAGCACGGCCGTGCCTGGCCAAGGACAGCGAGGAGAGCACAGCCCTGGGTCTGTTCCCAATCCAGGGACCTGCAGCTCAGCCAGRGGCTCTGAGGGTGCAGAGTCATATCCCTGCACACCCCAGGCCAAGCTCCACGGAAAATGTGTTCCCACCCCGTGGTGATGGATGAGGACTCCAAAGTCTGAGCAGCAGCCACAGCCCTGTGCCCAAAAGGTACAAAGGCACTTTTTGGGTTGGACACCCCCTGTATTTCCCATTCCAGCATTTCCATCTCCTCATGCTCTGTTTTCCTGGGAAGCTGGCACAGCTGGGATAGCTCAGAGCTCCCTCCTGACCTCCAGCTGATGGGGAATTCCAGTGATCCCGCTCCCAGCAGCTCCACTCTGAGCTTGCTGTGCCACCTCCATCCCACMGGCCATCTCCCCTCTTCCCAGAACCCCTTCCTGAATTTTCTGTGAGGCAGAAACCAAGGAAGAGGCTGTGTTTGTGTTTCTGGGATGGGTTTTATTCCACACCATATGTTTAGCAGCAGATGCTTCCTWTGGGAATGTGACCAAAGCAGGGACGCTTTTCCCTGACCCTCTTTCCACACTGTGCAGACCCAAGGGGAAAAGGGAGAGCAAACATTTGGATCAGGAAGCTGCATTTGCAGCCTCCCAGCCCCTTCCCCCTGCACTCCGTGTTTGCAAAGCTCTGGTGAATAAACAACCACGTCCCCTTGCCAGCTTCCATGGATCCCGGGGAAAGCTTGGAGCTGATTATAAACAAACGAGGTGGAATTTTTGGTCAGTTCCCAACACAGCCTCAAGTGCTGAGAACATCACACGTCTTTGAACTGGGGGATGAAACTCTTCTGATGGGGTCAGAGGAGTTCCTGGAGTTTCCCCAGAGCCTGGATTTTGGACACCAATTCCTCGTGTGTGCTCTTCAGCCAGGAAGAATTCACCACATCTTCCCAGTAAAAGCCTGGAAATGGCTTTTAATTTCAGGAGCAGCTTCTGGAGTCGAGGATCACAGGGAGCTCCAAAGCAGAGGCTGCTCATGGGGAGCAGCTCCTGCCCATTGCAGAGGCACATCTCCACCCATGGATCCTCTACCATTTCTCCTTCTCTCTATCATGGAAGGATAGGGAATGGGGAAGCACAGAATCCCAGAATCCCGGGATCACTGAGGCTGGAAAAGCTCTCCCAGCCATCGAATCCCAGCTGTGCCCCATCCCCACCTTGTCCCCAGCCCAGAGCACTCAGTGCCACCTCCAGGCCTTCCTTGGACACCTCCAGGGATGGGCACTCCAAACCTCCCTGGGCAGTTCCAATCCCTGAGCTCCCTTTCCATGCTGCTGTCCAAGCTGAGCCTGCCCTGGCCCAGCCTGAGGCCGTTCCCTCTCCTCCTGTCCCTGTTCCCTGGGAGCTGAGGCTGCAACCTCCAAATGCACCAACACATCCCAGGATGAGTGGCTGGAGGAGTGGGAAAAGGGTGGAAAATTCAGCTCCCATGTCCAGATCCCAGACAGATCCTTGTCTCTTCTGGAGYTTCTTTGGTATCTCTGGAGTTTTCAGCCACATTTTTCCAGGGCTGAACTGAGTGCTCCGGGCTGGAGATACAAAATTCCTGCACCACCTGGAGCGTGGAGCACAGGGAGCACCTGGAACCTGCTGTGCTGTCACAGCGGGGCCTTTCCCGGGATCCGCACACATCCCACGCCTCGCTGGCTGCAGCAGCAAATCCCTGCGAGGGAGAGGGATCCTCGGGTGCTGCCTGTGCCGTGGTGGCAGCAGCTCCAGGGCAGGGCCTGCAGYGGGGAATGTGTCCCTGAAGAACGCTGAGTGGCCAGGAACATCCCCTGCCTCGGCAAAAGGAGCCCGGCTTTTGTCACTTCCCATTTCTCAGCCGGCAAAATCGGGATGTTCAGCTTGAAATGTCCATCCTTCTCCTGCTGACTCTGTGCTCTCATTGCCACTTCCAAATGGGCACCAGCTGATCCAGCAGGGCAGGGGGACGTTGCTCCCATCCCAGCACCCCTGTGCACATCCCAGAGTACACCTGGGGTGACAGCACAGGCAGTGCCAGGATGGAGCCGTCCCAGGTGTGCTTTGGATCCCGTCCCACAGTCTGTGGATCACTGTGCCCTGCTCTGATCCCACCAGAGGAGCCCTGGATCCCTTGGCATCACCCGTGGTTGGACATTAAATCCATGCAGGTCTGAAGGGTTTGGACACCCCCATGGGTAGGGCTGGAAAGCAACCAGCTCCCACAGGGGATTTAAATATCCAAGGAAGCATCTTGGGAATTGCAGCAGGGACCATCCCAGGAGCTTCCCATGCTCTGCCTGGCCCTGCTGGGCTGCACTTGGAGGCTTTATGGGAGGGATCCTCCAGCCTGAGACCCCCAGCCCTCACCCCACCCCTGCCTGGATCCCTGCATYGCTCCAGCTGTCCTGCAGACCCTGCTGGAGGAGCCCACCCAGCACCCTGGGAACTGCTCGGTGCCACTTCTCATTTTCTAAGTGCTGACAGCTCCCCTTTGTCCCTCGATGGGTTTTTTTGCTCTGGGCTTTTCTCTCAGTTCTCGTGAAACAGAATCATTTTGTGCCCAGCCAGGAACTCGGAGCTGCTCTGAGGTGACAAACACAGCAGCAGCAGCAGCAGCAGCAAATATTGTCACTGCAGCTCTTGGCTACAGCCTGGCCCTGCTGCCCACACACGTCCCCACTCCGTGTCACCACTGCTGGGGCTCTGCAGGGGACACAGCCTGCTCCTGGCTCACCTGGGACCTGCTCCTGTCRCCCCGAGGTGCAATTCCATGTCCCTTGGGCAGTTCCTTGTTGTCCCCCCCAATGCCCCCATCTGTCCCTGCAACTCCACAGGTGCTGTTTTCCCTCAGGCTGTGCCTCAGCACTGCCCTGTCCCCAGCTCTGCATCCCAGCCCTTGGCATTTCTCACACATCCACTCCCATCCCTGTTCGAGCTGCCAGAGGCTGCTCCAGGCACTTCCCTGATTCATCCAGGGCCAGGTTCCTGCCTGGATCGATGGGGTGGCCATGGGGCCATGCCCACATTCCCAGGCTCTGCTCTCTCCCTGAGCAGGGCACTGCCTGCCCCTGGTGATGTTGGTGACACTGTGGCCTGGCTGCCTTTGAATTAATTCCATTAATTTCACAGTGCCAGGGTTTCACTGAACCYTTTTCCTTATTTTTCACACGATTGCCAATCTCTGCTCTTGCACTGCTGGGTCCAACAATTTCTCCAGCTGTCCAGAGGGGCCATKAACCAAATGAGAGGGATGTGAGGGACATTGGTGTGCACAGCCCAGGGGTGTCACCGTGTCCCTGCATGGCCGAGCTCCAGCTCCCCAGCACAGGCCTGCTGCTCTCAACCTGTCTGTGCCACCCTCTGTGCCACCCTCTGTGCCACCCTGCTGCCCAGGGTCCTGCTGGAGCTCCTCACCTGGGCCTGCTGTGAGTTCCAGCCCCTGCAGGCCATCCTCTGTCCCAGGCAGCATGCAGGGATCTGGGCCAGCCCTGGATAAATCAGTCCAGGGAAACTTCTACAGCAGCAGTAGTTTGGCTGCTGGACCAAAACCAACCTGCTTCATTCCCTGCCTCCTTCATCCCCTGCCTGTTTCATCCCCTTCCTGCCTCATCCTCATCCTCATCCTCTCCATCCCTGTGCCTGCCTCATCTCCCTGCCTTGCCTCAGTTCTGTCCCTCTTCATCCCCCTGACAGCCTCCTCCTCCTGCCTGCTCCATCCCCTGCCCTGTCCCTGGGGACTGCCACACGGCCCTGAGCCACAGCTGCATGGAGGAGGTGACAGCAGGCCCTGGAGCCGGGTGGGAACAGCCTCTGGTCCCACGGGATGTGGAAGAGCAGGGCTGCCAGCCCTCACCCAGGCTCAGCCCTGCCCCGTGCTGTTCCAGCCTCCAGGTTTGGGCACCAGGCAGCTCTCCAGGCCCCCCATCCCTTACCCAGTGCCAGGGAGGCCAGGATGTGTTGGCTCCTCTCCTGGTTCCAGGGGGATGTGCTGGGATCAGCCCCTCRCCCRTTTTCCAGCCAGCACCGGGCACTTGGAGGCTGCCCTGGAAACTCTGCCTGAACATCTGAGCCCTGGGCAGAGCTGCTGCTTCCAGGCAGTTGGCTCTGACCCTTCCTGGCTGGAGGGCATCGCTCTGTATCTCCTAAAAAGCCTTGAGACAGGGCTTGAACTCCTTCCAGCCCTCCCAGATTTTTTTCAGCTCTTTGCTTTCCTCTCCATTTGGGAGGAAGAGCTCCCAGCTCCCACGGACGCAGCCTTTGTACAGCAGCTTTTTGTGCCACTGCACCTCCTCACAGAATTGTCTTCCTGAGCAGATGAAACCAGACACAGGTCAGACTAATCAGGCCAGAGGTGGGATCTTCACCCCATTAATCACCCTGGGCTCCTCCTGCAGCAGCTCAGGGTGTGTGCCTGACTCTATCAGACGTGTCGTGCCTGGGAGTTTATTTTCCTCTGCAGAGTGAGAATGAAACAGGAGTGAGTGGTGAGAAGTGAGCCACAGACATCCAAAGCCAAGTGGGAACATCTCAGCTCAGGTGTCTGAGCTCATCCCTGCTGACACTCACACCCTGGGCACAGCCAGGAGGGGCAGGAGCTTTTCCAGGAATCGTGGATTGGTATCCACACCTGAGAGGGGAACTCAACACCAGAGGATTGATTTTCCTGTGGGCCATGAGCTGAATGGATGAGCTCTCCCCCACCCTCATCCCATGTCCCTTCCTCCAGAGGCACTGCCTGCCTTCCCACGGTGGAATGTTTTCTCCTGTGCTTGGGAGGATCTGACAGTTTTTGCCTGGTGGTGGAACACAAACCTGGGGGAGAAAGCCTGAGCTGGTCCCAGGGAGGGGAAGGGGAACAATGACCTGGGATAGGACATGGATAATGAAGAGAATTCTGGCCTGGAGAAACACAAGGACATTGAGCTGGGAGTGTAAATATGGGAATGCTGGGAAGCAGCAGGGGATGGAGGTGCTGCACTCCAGGGACTGCAGGGAACTGGAGAGGAATTGTYCTGCTCAGGTGAGACCCCACCTGCAGAGCTGCCCCAGGGCCCAGCACAGCAAGGACCTGGAGCTGCTGGAGCCAGGCCAGAGGAGGCACCAGGATGAGCAGAGGGATGGAGCAGCTCTGCTGGCAGCAAAGGCTGCCACARCTGGCATTGTTCACCTGCAGAGGAGAAGCTTTGGGCTGAGCTCACTGTGGCCTTGCAGGGCCTGAAGGAGCAGCAGGAAACATGGAGAGAGACAATTTCCAAGGGCTGGAGGGNCTGTGCCACCCTGCTGCCCAGGGTCCTGCTGGAGCTCCTCACCTGGGCCTGCTGTGAGTTCCAGCCCCTGCAGGCCATCCTCTGTCCCAGGCAGCATGCAGGGATCTGGGCCAGCCCTGGATAAWTCAGTCCAGGGAAACTTCTACAGCAGCAGTAGTTTGGCTGCTGGACCAAAACCAACCTGCTTCATTCCCTGCCTCCTTCATCCCCTGCCTGTTTCATCCCCTTCCTGCCTCATCCTCATCCTCATCCTCTCCATCCCTGTGCCTGCCTCATCTCCCTGCCTTGCCTCAGTTCTGTCCCTCTTCATCCCCCTGACAGCCTCCTCCTCCTGTCTGCTCCATCCCCTTCCCTGTCCCTGGGGACTGCCACACGGCCCTGAGCCACAGCTGCATGGAGGAGGTGACAGCAGGCCCTGGAGCCGGGTGGGAACAGCCTCTGGTCCCACGGGATGTGGAAGAGCAGGGCTGCCAGCCCTCACCCAGGCTCAGCCCTGCCCCGTGCTGTTCCAGCCTCCAGGTTTGGGCACCAGGCAGCTCTCCAGGCCCCCCATCCCTTACCCAGTGCCAGGGAGGCCAGGATGTGTTGGCTCCTCTCCTGGTTCCAGGGGGATGTGCTGGGATCAGCCCCTCRCCCRTTTTCCAGCCAGCACCGGGCACTTGGAGGCTGCCCTGGAAACTCTGCCTGAACATCTGAGCCCTGGGCAGAGCTGCTGCTTCCAGGCAGTTGGCTCTGACCCTTCCTGGCTGGAGGGCATCGCTCTGTATCTCCTAAAAAGCCTYGAGACAGGGCTTGAACTCCTTCCAGCCCTCCCAGATTTTTTTCAGCTCTTTGCTTTCCTCTCCATTTGGGAGGAAGAGCTCCCAGCTCCCACGGACGCAGCCTTTGTACAGCAGCTTTTTGTGCCACTGCACCTCCTCACAGAATTGTCTTCCTGAGCAGATGAAACCAGACACAGGTCAGACTAATCAGGCCAGAGGTGGGATCTTCACCCCATTAATCACCCTGGGCTCCTCCTGCAGCAGCTCAGGGTGTGTGCCTGACTCTATCAGACGTGTCGTGCCTGGGAGTTTATTTTCCTCTGCAGAGTGAGAATGAAACAGGAGTGAGTGGTGAGAAGYGAGCCACAGACATCCAAAGCCAAGTGGGAACATCTCAGCTCAGGTGTCTGAGCTCATCCCTGCTGACACTCACACCCTGGGCACAGCCAGGAGGGGCAGGAGCTTTTCCAGGAATCGTGGATTGGTATCCACACCTGAGAGGGGAACTCAACACCAGAGGATTGATTTTCCTGTGGGCCCTGAGCTAAATGGATGAGCTCTCCCCCACCCTCATCCCATGTCCCTTCCTCCAGAGGCACTGCCTGCCTTCCCACGGTGGAATGTTTTCTCCTGTGCTTGGGAGGATCTGACAGTTTTTGCCTGGTGGTGGAACACAAACCTGGGGGAGAAAGCCTGAGCTGGTCCCAGGGAGGGGAAGGGGAACAATGACCTGGGATAGGACATGGATAATGAAGAGAATTCTGGCCTGGAGAAACACAAGGACATTGAGCTGGGAGTGTAAATATGGGAATGCTGGGAAGCAGCAGGGGATGGAGGTGCTGCACTCCAGGGACTGCAGGGAACTGGAGAGGAATTGTTCTGCTCAGGTGAGACCCCACCTGCAGAGCTGCCCCAGGGCCCAGCACAGCAAGGACCTGGAGCTGCTGGAGCCAGGCCAGAGGAGGCACCAGGATGAGCAGAGGGATGGAGCAGCTCTGCTGGCAGCAAAGGCTGCCACAGCTGGCATTGTTCACCTGCAGAGGAGAAGCTTTGGGCTGAGCTCACTGTGGCCTTGCAGGGCCTGAAGGAGCAGCAGGAAACATGGAGAGAGACAATTTCCAAGGGCTGGAGGGGCAGGACCCAGGGAATGGCTTCCCACTGCCAGAGGGCAGGGATGGATGGGATATTGGGCAGGAATTGTTCCCTGGGAGGGTGGGCAGGCCCTGGCACAGGGTGCCCAGAGCAGCTGTGGCTGCCCCTGGATCCCTGGCAGTGCCCAAGGCCAGGTTGGACAYTGGGGCTTGGAGCAGCCTGGGACAGTGGGAGGTGTCCCTGCTATGGCAGAGGTGGCAGTGGATGAGCTGTACATTCCCTTCCAACCCAAAGCATTCCCTGATTCCATGACTGGGATCACTGTGTGGGGAGGAGATGCTGGCTGGGGATGTGCTGCAGGTACCCGTCCATCACAGGCCCCATGAACAGCCCTGTCCCCCTTTCCCCTTCTCTCCAAGTGGAAAGGAAAATGCCAGAGCAGGAAAGGAGAAGGCTCCTACTTAAAGCAGATAAAAGGAATCTGTTTCCTATGTACAGCAGAAGTGTAGCTGGAGGGATTCGTGGCCACAAGGAACACCCGAGGATGTGGATTTAGCAGGGATCAGAGGAGGGTTAGACCTGGAAATGGGTTAGACGAGGTCCCTGGGGCCGCCTTTGGACGGGATCACACATTTGGCTGAGCCAGGAGAAAATCCTGCATTCTCTGGGCCATAAACCAATCCCTTGTGCCCTCAGTGATCTGCAAGGAGAGGGAGCCCTCCTGGGAATGTGGCAGGACGTTGTGTGGAGCCTGGAGATGGGTCAGACCAGGAGGTGCAGCTGTGATGGCACCAGCTGAGTCTTGGAAGGAAGCAGCAAACCTGGATTGTCCCACTGGGAACAGGACCTGCCACCATTCCCCTGGATCCACGTGCCTCATCCTCACTGCGGGTTCCTGGGGGATGCCTGGGGAAAACTGCCTGAGGTGTGGAGAGGGGAGAGCAGCAATCTGCTTCTGGCTGTGGGAAGCAGAGGGAACAAAGAGCAGGAGCTGCTTTCCCAGCGGGATGGGGCTGTCCCGAGCAGGGTGGGAAAAGCCTGGGGGGAGGAGGGATACTCAGCCCTTTGGGGCAGGAATTCCCAGGCCTGGGCACAAACCTCACAGAGAGGGATCCCAAACAGCCCAGCAGGGACGGGAACACCCCTGGCACAAGGGTCAGGCTGCACTTGGTGTCTTTGAGCTGCTGGAATTGGTGCCAGTGTGTCCTGATGTCCCTGGGAGGAGCCCTGACCCATCCTCCTGGGAATCTGTGAGCCTGGAAAATCAGTGCTGCTGATTTTTGTCCTCTCAGATCCCCACACCCAGAGCCCCTCAGAGATCCCTCCAGCCAGGGAAGAGCCAAAGGGCTCCGTGAGCCCCACTGCAGGGAAAGCTCCCCCCGGAAAAAGCCCCGGCAGCAGCAGATCCATAGAAAATCCTTTGCAAACACAAACAGACAGAACATTATATGAGAGAGCTTTCAAGGCCACAGAAAGGCACACTAATAACTCTTGGTAGGAGCCGTGACCCTGGCCATGAAAGCCTCAGTGTGGCTGCTGGAATTGCAGGATTTTCAAAGGCTCTCCGATTGTGGCAGGGACCCTCAGGCGTTCCCGGGAGGGGGCAGATGGGAATGGTGAAGTTTGGCTCATTTGGCACAGGGATAAAGGAATTCTTTCTAATCAGGGACCCAGCAGAGCAGGGGTTCCCAAGGGGCTTGATGGACATTGAATTCTCACACCAAGCAGCAACCAAAAGGCAGCCAAACCCCCTCTTGATGTCACACACTGCTCCCAGCTGCCTGGTGCCCTGTCCTGCGCCCTGGGAAGAGTGGAAACCTGTCAGCCCTGACCTCTGCTATCCATCCCATGGTTTCTTTTGGACCCCAAACCACTGCAGACCTTCCCATTTGGGGCTGTGATATTATTTTAAATTATTTTTTCCTTTTTTGGGGGGTTTTCTATGTCCACATCTGGTTTTGATGTGCACTCAGAAAGGTTTTTTTGTGCCAGACCAGCTCCTGGTTATGCCCAGTGCTGTGGGGGCTTTCCTTGCCACCTGAGGGCTACTGAGCACCCAAGGAGTAAAATCTCCTTGCCCCTGGTGGCAGGAGGGTGGGATATGGAATTCCCAGCTCCAGAAGGTGTGAGTGTGCTGCCCCTGAACCTGCCAGCAGTGCCTGGGCACAAACAAATCCCCACGCCCAGCCCAAATCAGAACTCCAGGATCCAGTCCCAGCACACTCTCCCAACAACCTGCAGGTGGGAGCACAGCTGGCAGCGGGCTGGGATGTGCCCTGTGCTGTCCTGGAGTGGTTTATGGTGGGAATTAACAGCGGAATGGGGCTGTTTTTCCTGGCCTGGTGGTCCCTGGCAGCAGCTTTCTCCCTGGGGCAGCTCCGAATGCTCTTTATGGTGCTGCTGGCTGCAGCTGGGCTGGGAGGACACGGAGCTGTCACTGAGGTTCAGAGCAGAACTTCCCTGCCAGGAGAAGCTGCCGAGGAGCTGCTGTTGCTCTGACAACAGCCGGAGCATCCCCGGGCCCTGTGAGGAGAGGGAAAGCTCCAGGTGAGCTCCATGTGCCCACAGCTGCCCTGGGGGTTTGAGGGCACATCTTGTGCTTTTCCTTGTCCCAGCTTTCCCTCTGTTCTGTTTTTTGGAACAATCCATGGGTTATTAAAAGCTCCAGTKCCTGAAATAAATCCCTCATTTTCCAGGTGTTTCCAGCTCAGCCCCCAGGGCTGCAGCAGGGATCCTGTGCAGGTTCCCCAAACCTGGGCAGGTTTTGTTGTCTCGGGGCTCCTGTCCCCAAACCAGCGTCCCCTGTGAGAGAAAGAGAAATGGAAGATCTCAGCACCTGGGCCCATCACTCCTTCCCCAGCTGCACACAGCAGCAGGTCCTGTTCACCTCCTGTCACCCAGGGTCCCCATGTGAGGGGGGAGCTGAGTGGGACCAGCAGAGCTCTGGTACAGGCTCCACACTGGAAATGTGGATGGATGAGATCCCTCCTTGGCCTGGAGCTGGGTCCCAAAGGGGATCCAGGAGCAGCACGGGGCCGTCTCCCGCCCTGGCACCCAGGGCACAGCTCCGGCACAGCCCCAGAGCTATCACCTGGATCCCGGGATCCTGCTGGCTCTGCTCCCTCCGCTCCGGGGAGTGTTCCCTCCGGCCCTGCCTGCCTGGCACTGCTCTGCCCAGATTTCCTGGTCCTTGCAGCGCCGCTCGACATCCCAAAATCCACGGAGACAGGGCATCACCTCCGCCAAGCTTCCCTGCGCACACGGCAGTGCCCTCTCGTCTGTGGCAGCAGCGAGCCGCACATTCCTGACCTCCGGGCTCAATTACTGCAGCTCATTATCTCCGGGAAGGGAGCCAAGCAGGCTGAGAAAGCTTCCACTGGTGCAAACTGCAGCAGATCTGCGTGCTCAGRCGCCCGGGGGCTGTGATCCATCAGCCCGCAGCTCCTGCTTCCTCTGCCCGCTTCCCAAGGAACGCGGCATCCCTGGCAGGCTCCGTTCCCGGCCCTGGAGCGGCTTTTCCCGGCTGGAACAGCACATCCAGAGCCCTGGCCAGGCACAGGCACAGGCACAGGGACAGGGACAGGGACAGCTCTCCTGCCGGGCTCTGGGGATCTCCTCCCTCGGGATGCGGCTCCCTGCTCCCGGATCCGCTCAGGCAGGAGGAGGGGAAGGCGGCAGGGCAGGGATGTGCCCCTGGCAGAGGGAAGGGAGAGGGGATGGAAACACCCGGGAACAGCAGAACAAAACCTCCTGGGCTTGGTCACAGAGCCTGGGCAGAGTGAAAAGCCGTGATCCAGGATGGAAGTATTCATCTGACTGAATTCCAGCATGGAGCTGGCTCCCAAGGAGATCTGCTGAGTGCACAATTCCTGTTAGAGGTGGGGAGCAGGCAGAGAAGGGCAGCATGGCCTCGCCAAGCTGTGGATGCTCCCAGCCGGAGCAGCCAATTCCCTGCTCCTGTGGACTCAGGACACCCCCTCTGGGATGGGAATTGTCATCTGGACATGGATGTGGGCAGGAGGAGCCTTTCCTTGGAGCTTCCCAAGCCCGGCTGCTTTGCCTTCAGCCTCACCTTCCTCCTGCCTGCCCACGGGCTCTCCGGCTGCCCTGGTGGGAAAACTGGGAAATACCTGGAGCAGCGGAGCCCCGGCAGCACCCCCCTCACCCCTTGGCTCCCTCCTCCCCGCCCCCAGGCTCCCGGAGCCCCTCTCTGCAGTTTATGGGCAGAACATTTTGTTTGCAAAGTGCTGTCAGATGCGACATTAAGAGGCGCCGTAAATCAGCGCGCGGGGCCTCTCCAAGCCTCGGCAGATGAAAACCTTTTATCACAATTTGGATCTGTTTGCACTGGTATGAAAATTATGGCTCCAGTTTAGCATCAACTTCCCATTATTCATGTCCCTGGGAGCAGCACCGGCTAAATTGGATTGTTTCAATCCCTGCTGGCCCTGAGAGCCGGGCAGGTCCCACCCCGCTCCCCATCCTCACCTTGATGGCTTCYCCCAGCAGGATGTGGGTGGGAAGGAGGCTCCTCCACCTGCTCCTGGCTGGAGGAGGACTTGGGAATGAGGGAAAGAGGGATGGCAGGGAGGATGGAGCCGCTTCTGCACCAGCCTGGGAGTACCTCAAGCTGGAACAGGTACAGGCCCTGCTTGGAGCTGCCTCTTCCAAAGGTGGGCAGGGCCCAGCTCTGGGCACATCCCTCCCTCTGCTCCATGCCCAGGCACTCTCTGCTTCCTGGGGAGTGCTTGGAAGAGGGGAGAGTTCAGGRGTGAGGGAAGGACAAGGGATGTGGATGGAGCTGGGAGGGAAGGGAACTTATTTGTTGTAAGAAATCAGGATGTGCCTCCTCCCCATCCTGACAAAAATGCCAGGGGAATTTCTYGGATGTCCTGGCCAGGCACAGGCTGTTTTATACATCCCAAGGAGTCCTGGGATGTGATCAGGGCGTTATCCAAGCTCTCCAAACACCTGGAAGTTCATCTCACACCAGCACCACTGTCCTGGCAAGCTGGAAACCCTTGGAATGTTGGTGTCCACCTGAAACACTGAGGTTTATTTTTTTAAGGTTTTCTTTGCAACAAATTAAGCCAGAAATCTCCACTGGAAGGTGGTGAGAGGCACCATCAAAGCCTGGTGGAAAGTGTTGAATGTTCCTGCCAGGCTYGACTCAGCTCCACAGGAAGAGCAATTAAATTTCCCCTTGGAAYAGWCTGGGACCATCAYCCRAGGGATGATCCTGTTGAGAGGGACACTGTGGCACTGTGGCTCAGCACCTCAGGTCACTCTGTGGGCAGCATCACCCCCAACCCTCAGAGCCCTTCATCTCCCCCCTTGTGGGATGGAGTTGGAGCAGCAGCTGCACAGACCTGGCTCTCCAGAAATCAGGAGCTGGCACGGGGCTGTCACATCAGCAGCCTTTGTGACACAGCTGGGGACATTTATTTCCCTTTTCGCACCTCGCCGCTGTTGTAATTGCACAATTTTTTTTAGATAATCTGGCCAGATGCTCTCCCAACAAACCCTGGAATCTGTTATGGCAAGGCAGAAGGTGTTTTAATTTTAACTCAGTCCCAGAGTGGCTGCTCAGGAGACAATGTCAGCAAATCCCTCGGGGCTTCTGTGCCTCAGACAGGGCTTTGCTGAGCAGGGAGCATCCCAATAAATGTGGGTTTCTCGTGTTTTGGGTTTTTGTGCCTCCCCCAGGCCATCCTTTCCTGCAGCCAGGCCCCTCTCCAAGGTGCCCGTGTCCCTCAGGAGGGGCGGGGTGGCGCTGGCAAACCCAGCTGTGATGGATCCCCGGTGCTCACTGAGCGCTCCCAGCATTGCAGGCTGCTCCCAGCCAGCCCAGCTTTATTTCTCTCCCATCCATCAGTGATTTGCCACACTGTCAGAGTTCAACAATAGCAGTAATAATTAACCATTTAATCTGACTCAAACACTGGGGCTTGTTTGCTCTTTCTGCGGATCAGATGGGAAACATTGCAAAGATCAGATTCTGATGTTCCCCAGTTTCGTGTTAAGTGTCTTGACTCTGCAAAATTGCTGGGAGTCTTTCATTTTGCTCTTTAAGCTCGTTAGTCCAAATTAAAAACAGCATTCATTCTAATTTCAGCTGCTTGAAATCCCTCCAAGATCAGTGCCATTATTCTTTGGAACGCCTTGGGAGCAGAGCACACACCCGGAGACATTCCCTCGCATTGCTGATGCCCAAATGGCTTCAGCCGAGCCACAGCTCCAGCCTGGTGCTCCTGTCACCCACCTTGCCAAGGAGGGAATTCCCATTCCTGCCATGTCCTGACCCTCTCTCCTCAGGAATCACGTCCATGGATGCCTCCCTAATTGTATTTACGACCTCAGGATTAATTGGTTTGGCTTTGCCGTGGGTCACAACTCCTGAATTTTGTCCTGCTTGGCTTTAAGYGGAGCTCAGAGGGAGAAGGGGACGRTTTCTTGTGGTCCCTGWTTGAGCCACCATTCCCAGCCCTGCACCGAGCCTGGCCTCTGCTGCTTCCCAGCCTTTCCACCCTTTTTTGGGTGCAATCCCAGGGTCACCAACAGGCTCCGGCCTCACTCAGGTGTGAATGGGCTTTCCCACCACACACACAACTCCCTGTTATCTCCCAGGCATTTCTCTCCTGCTCCAAATGCTCCATCGCCGGCCCCGCCAGCCCCGTCTCCAGCAGGGGAAGCTGAGCGAGTCCGGCCGAGTTTCCAGGCTTTTCCTGAGGGATCTTCGGCTTCATTTCCTGAACTAATAAAGCTGGGCAGGSAGAGAGGCAGCAGGAGCAGAGCCGGGATCAGCCTGGCAGCTCGGGAGAGACCCTGGCAGGGGCTGGAGGGAGATCCAGAGCTCTGTGCACTGTGAGCACCAAATTCCCAGAGTGGGAGAGCCCCGGGGATGCCTTTCCAAGCTGAATTCCAGGAGTGAGGAGAGCCCCGGGGATGCCTTTGCCAGCTGAATTCCAGGAGTGGGGAGAGCCCCGGGGATGCCTTTCCAAGCTAAACCCTCCCCACAGCAGCCCGGATGTTTCACCCCACGGATCACACCCAGAACCATCCCAGCAGTGCCCCACTGGGAGACTGTGAAAGAGGGTCCTGGATGCCCAAAATTCCAGCCTGACATCCCAAACCTCCCCTCTAGGAGCCATCCCTTGCTCCAGGATGTTTCATCCCAGCTCTGTGGGTGGCTGGGCTGTCTCCATCCACAAAATAATTCCTCATCCCATCATGCTCCATCTTATCCCAGAGAGGATTTGTCCATTCCCAGGACACATCTGACCAGGGCTTTCCAGCCTTGCCCAACTCCTGAGGAGCTGGAGGAGAAGGCAAAAGCAGGGGAGGGGTTGGAAGGACCTTTTTTTCCACCTGGATGCAAGAGAAATATCCAAGGTAGGAGGTGAAGSGCAGGAGGGTTTTTGTTCCCTGGGATGCTCCAGGAAAGGTAATTCAGAGAGCCTGCTCTGAAGCCACATCTGCCTCCAAGGCTCATGGAGCCTGCCCAGGAGCTGGGAATTTGGAGGCTGAGGAGATCTCGGTGCAGTTAATACCTATTTTAATACCTATTTTACATTTGCAGTCTCTAATATGTTGCCACAGCCTGAGAAATGTTGTGACTTAGGAGCCATAAAAGCTGGAAGGAACCTGCTAATTGAGAACACAGCCGGGCTGTAAATCCCCGGAAAACACCGGGGCTGCAGGAGACAAAGCCAGGCCCAGCAAGAGAGGGAGGGGGAGAACTCAGCCACAGAGTCAGGAAGGAAATTAAAAAGAGAGGGSAAAGAGGGAGAAAATGGGGCTGGTGGGGTCCCCAAGGCGGGCTGAGCCTCAGGTACCACTGCAGGTTGATTTAGGGAATCAAAGGAATTGATTCAGATGGAATTGYCATTAGGAGGGGGAATTCAGAGCAAATGGATGGTGTGAATAGGAACTAATTACCAGAACCAGGGAGATTCACCCAAAGAATGGTGCAGAAGGAACAAATGATAATTCCCATCTCCTGATAGAAAACCTAGTGCTAGAAATGGGCTCGGTGGTGAAGTCAGGGAAGGGATCAAATGTGGCCTGAGGGGCTTGTGTGTTGTTTTTTTTTTTTAGGATTAAATGGGATGTGGAGTCTCACAGAGCAGTGGGTCAGACTTTGTGTCAGGAAAACAGAAATGGAGCTGTTGGATACATGAATAAATGGGTTCTAATAGGAAATTGTCCATCCAGAATCCATGAATGTTCACTAAAGGGGTCAAGTCCTTTTCACTGCACCTCAYTTCATCCCAGYCCATTTGGTTGAGTCACTCCATTCCCAAATTTTCTTTTATTTTTTYCCTATGGGCTCAGGAGGATCTGGTCAAGAGAATCTGTTGGGATTTTCAGTAGGGTTTTGGGCAATGTCCCTCACCAGAGACTCATTGGGAAATGAACTCGTGATGGTTGAAAAGGAATTTCCTCTCTGGGCAAGAGGAAAATTTTGGTTGAAAGTGGTGTGGAGCATCTCTATTATGAGGGGTGGCTTGAGGAACCTGTTCAGGCTGGAGAAGAGAGGGGACCTTGACAAAATCTGCCCCTGTGCCCTGCTCAGGTGAGACCCCACCTGCAGAGCTGCCCCAGGGCCCAGCACAGCAAGGACCTGGAGCTGCTGGAGCCAGGCCAGAGGAGGCACCAGGATGAGCAGAGGGATGGAGCAGCTCTGCTGGCAGCAAAGGCTGCCACAACTGGCATTGTTCACCTGCAGAGGAGAAGCTTTGGGCTGAGCTCATTGTGGCCTTGCAGGGCCCGAAGGAGCAGCAGGAAACATGGAGAGAGGCAATTTCCAAGGGCTGGAGGGACAGGACACAGGGAATGGCTTCCCACTGCCAGAGGGGACACCTCCCACTGTCCCAGGCTGCTCCAAGCCCCAATGTCCAACCTGGCCTTGGGCACTGCCAGGGATCCAGGGGCAGCCACAGCTGCTCTGGGCACCCTGTGCCAGGGCCTGCCCACCCTCCCAGGGAACAATTCCTGCCCAATATCCCATCCATCCCTGCCCTCTGGCAGTGGGAAGCCATTCCCTGTATCCTGTCCCTCCAGCCCTTGGAAATTGTCCCTCTCCAGCTCTTCTGGAGCTCCTGTAGGCACTGGAAGAGGCTCTAAGATCTCCCTGGATCCTTCCCCTCCCGAGGCTGGACACCCCCAGCTCTCCCAGCCTGTCAGTTCATCTCTCTCACACACCTGGACCTCCAGTGAACCTTTCCTGCGGTGTCGGCAGTGCTGGGTAACTCAGCCGAGCAGCGGCTCAGCCCCTTCCATGACCCTGCCTCACCCCGGGGCTGATCCCGCTCGCATTCCGCACTCGGAGCCGCTGCCGTTGGATTTGCAGCGCCGTTTTCCCTCCCCTCGTCCCTGCCCAGAGCCTGCCCTGCCCTGCACGATGGGACGATGATTTTACCACCCAAGTGAGAATTCCATGCTGCTCTCCAGCCCCGGAGCCGGCCGTGCCCCTGGCAGGGTGAGGCTGTGCCGTGTCCCCTGGGGCTCCTCCCGCCGGGATTTGTCCCCTCCGCGCTGTGTCAGCGATGCCGGGACAGCTCTTGGCAGCATCCCTCTTCTCCTGCCTCCCATTTCCGCGCTCTGCTCCCACCAGGGACCGCCGGCAGCCCCTCTCCCAGGCTCCCGGGGTGACCCTTTCCGCCTCCTGCATCCCTGCCTGCTTCCCAGGAGCTTCAGCACCCAAAGCCAGGGCAGCGCTGCTCCGCCCCAGCATTCCTGCTCCCCACCGAATCCCAGTGCCTGGGCCCTGTCGCTGCAGGGCATTTGTGTTGCAAGAGCGTTTTGTTCATGCTAAATTAATCTGCCTGTACGTTCAGGGCTCCTGGACTGGGAAAAACGCTGTTCCTGGTCCTCCCCCCGCTGAATCCTGAGCTCATGGACAGCGGGTTTGGGGTTTGGGGTGCTGACCCCACTCCCAAGTGCTGTCCAGGCAGAGGCATGGGAAATGCCATGAGGGAGGAATCAGGGRCTCTGCGGCAGGCATTAACCCTTGGAAGGCAGGATGCTCCAAGCCCTGGCTGCCTCCTGCTCCCGGGAGCACCAGGGAAGGGGCTGAGCGTCTGCCAGGGATCCGTGGGGATGCTGCTGCTGCTGCTCACGTGGCTCCCTCCCCATCTCCAGCCACCWAACTGCATTTCCTAGCAGCAAGACAGACATTAAATAACGCTCGGATGTCAGAGCAGGCTGTGGGGGAGGTTGTGGGAGAGGGGAGGAGGAGCAGCTGGTCCCTCCAGGAGCGAAGGGAGGGGAGGAGAGGGTGGGAAGCAGAGCTGGGAAGGGGCTGGGGGTGGCACTGGGCTGGAGGAGGTCGAGGACAGGGCCAGATGTCCCGCAATGAAGTGACCTCTGCTGTGACCGTGCTGAGGCTGAGTGGCTCAGAGCTTTGGACGCCTCATTGGAAGAGCCCCTTCCGCAGGCCCCGGGCGCTGCTGGAGGAATYGGATGTGAGCAGTCAGGATCCCGGATTCTGAACCCCACACGGTGTGACGGGGCAGGAAGGGCAGCTGGCACTGCCATCCTTGTCTGGCAAAGGCTCCAGGGCACGGCAGGGGGGTTTGATCCCTGCGKGCTCCCAGCTCATCCTCTGCTCCGGCTCCGAACGGGAAACAGCAGCCGGAGCTGTCCCGGGGGARTGCGAGTCAGAAGGGATGGACAAATCCCAGCAAATATCTGCTGGCTCTCTGCAGAGGATAATGACACGTCCTTGGAGCCCTCCAGCGCCGATCCCAGCGCAGCCGAGCCTTTGAGAGCCACGCTGAGCTTGTCCGCGGCTTCCCGCTCCGAATTCCCACGGTGCCATTTATCCGAGCACGCTTCAGGAAGCAATCGGAGATTCCCACAGGCAGCAGCAGCAGCTCTGCTCCACCACGGGCCGCATCCGTGTCCCGAGGCAGGGGCAGGCCGGGGCAGGCACTGCTCGCACGGATCTCGGGAGACCACCCCTGGATCCGTCGCTTCCCAGCGCCTGCTTGTGCCGACGTGGAGCGGGTGAATCCTGCTGGAATCCTGCTGGAATCCTGCTGCTCCTTCCCCGCGCCGTTCCCCCCTCAGCCCTCTTAGCAATGCGTCAGGAGCTTTCATTTCCCCCCAGGTGCCTTTTGTGCTCCGTTCCCGTTTGATGCTCCTTATTGGGAGCCATCCAGGCGAACACCTGAATTCCCACCCCTGCAGCACCTGGGGGGCTGAGGGGCGGCAGGGGAAGGAGGGAGCCTGGGCAGAGGGGAGCAGGCTCCCTGCCTGGAGCCCTGCCTCTCCTCGGGAGGCTTTGCCAGTGTTTAAAAGGAAATCTGAGGAGTAGTGACCTGAACAGGGCAGAGGGAGAGGCCCCCGGGGGCGGCTCGGAGGCAGAGGGAGCCCTGCGGGTCTGATGAACGGGAGCAGGGAGGGAGAGGCAGGAACAAAAAAGGGAGGGTGAGATGGAGCACGGGGAAGAGGCCACCTGGGAAGGGACACTGAGAGGGACCGCAGGGCCCACCAGGGCTGCAGGAAGGGGAATCCTGGATGCACAGGGGGACATGGAATTGGTTAGGTAGGAAAAAACCTCGGAGATCAACAAGTCCAACCATTCCCCCAGCACTGCCAAGGCCACCACTGACCATGTCCCCAAGTGYCACATCCACAYGCCTTTTAAATCCCTGGGYAGCCTGTTCCAGTGCTGGACAAATCTTTTGGAGAAGAATTTATYCCTAATATCCAATCCAACCCCYCCCTGCTGCTTATCCCCCTTGTCACCCTTCACRGCAGAGTGGCACAGAGGGGACAGTGCCACCTGTATGGCACTGCCACMCCACACACAGGGCACTGCCACCACTTCTCCTGAGTCTCCCAACCCCTGCCAAGGAGCTTCCTGCAGGATCAGCTCGTGGAACAGCATCTCCTCAGGGAGCCCTGGGCTGCTCACCTGAGCTTCCAGGGCCGGAATCCTGCACACCTGGAGCACAGGGAAATGAGGAGCAGGAGGTTCACATCCCCCTCCTCCGGCGTGGCCAGCATCCAAGGGAAGGGATGCTTGGAGAAGGTCCCCAGACACGCAGGGATGGGAAGGAGGGAGGGGTGCCTTCCTGCACGGACCCTTCGTCCGGCCTCGGGCCATTGTGCTGCTTCCTTCCTGCTCCTTCCAGAGCTTTGTCAGGGCACAGAATTGTCCCAGGTAATCCAGGCCCCAGCTGCTTCCTGCTCCGCCTGGGCCATCGCTCAGGAGCAGGAGGGAAGGAGATGAACAAGACACTGAGAAAGCCGGCGAGGAACAGCGTGGGATTGCACTCCCCCACACCAGGCAGAGCACAAATCCTCCTTCCCGGGGCTTCCTGCTGCCTTTCTGCCGGCCTGCTCCCATCAGTTATCCCAAACAGGGAGCACTCGGCTAAAACCCCGCTAATCGACTGCAGCGGGAGCGCGGCGCTGGCTCCAATTAACTCCTGACAGCTCCTCAGTATCGGGCACGAACGAGCCTGGAGTGCCCGAGGTGGGTGACTCCTCCCCGGCTGCCSGGGGCCGCCTCCTCCCGGTGCTCCCGTCCCTCTGGACGCCACTGGAGAGAGGATGGGAGGGATGGCGACCCCAGGGCTGGCCGGGACCTGCAGATTTGGGAGCAAGGAGAAGCTGCACCGACACTGGGTGGGGGTGGGTGCCTGTGCTGGCAGTGCCTGGAGCTGGGAGTTTGTCCTTGGTCTCCTGGCAGGGAGCTCGGGAGTGAGGCATGACCCAAAAATGGGATTTCTGGGGGTTGTGGGGTCCCATGCACCAGGAATTGGAGGTGACCCAAAAATGGGATTTCTGGGGCTTGGGCACTCCCCTGCACCAGGCAAGGACCATCAGGAGGGAAGGAGAGCCAAGAGCCAGAGGTGCCTCCAACACTGACCCTGTTTGAGTAGGGCCTGACCCCAGGGGACTCAGGCTTAGGCTGCAGGATTGGGGCTGGATCCAGCATTTCCTATTCCCATCTCATCCAGCCTGCAGCATTGGGGCTGGATCCAACCTTCCCCGTGTCCTGTCACATCCAGGCTGCAGGATTGGGCTGGATCCAGCATTCCCTGTGTCCTGTCACATCCAGGATTGGGGTCCATCCAACCCAGACTCCCATCACTGCATGGTGAAATCCCTCCTGAAGATCCTCCAGCTGCTTTTCCAGGGATAAACAAGGCCTTGCTGGGTTAAGGAGGGGCAGAGGACTCCCAGCAGGGGCTCAGCTGCCATCTGAACACTTTGGCTGAGGGCCTGGGCCACCAACATGGGGCAATTCCAGAATCCTCCTTCCCCGACCGCAGACTCCACCCTCAGTCTGGAAAAGTGTGTCAGTGCTAAAAGCCTCGACAAATTCTTGGGAGAAAAATTTGCCGAGTTGGATTGAGCAAAAAACACAACAACCCTTGTGGGAATTGACTGTGAATCACATGGCAGGAGCCAGGAAAGTGGGGAAATCACAGGATCACGGAATGGTTTGGGTGGGAAGGGACCTTAAAGCCCACCCAGTGCCACCCCTGCCATGGCAGGGACACCTCCCACTGTCCCAGGCTGCTCCAAGCCCCAGTGTCCARCCTGGCCTTGGGCACTGCCAGGGATCCAGGGGCAGCCACAGCTGCTCTGGGCACCCTGTGCCAGGGCCTGCCCACCCTGCCAGGGAACAATTCCTGCCCAATATCCCATCCATCCCTGTCCTCTGGCAGTGGGAAGCCATTCCCTGGGTCCTGTCCCTCCAGCCCTTGTCCAAAGTCCCTCTCCAGCTCTCCTGGAGCCCCTTTTGGCTGCTGTGAGCCTGGAAGCTTCCCAGGACCCACGGTGGATGTTTGCTGTGCAATGCCCAGCTCCTGCTGCCTGCACCCTGGCCTGGCTTCAGCCTCTGTTTTATCCCAAGCCTGATGGATCCATGCACGGATCCAGTGCTGTCAGATGATCTTCTCCCAGTTCCTTCATGCAGCACTTTTTTCCCCGACCTCCRGGGCAGCAAACACCTCCCCTGGTCTGTAATTGAACATCTGGAGCTGGAGATGTGGTGGCTGCCTCTGCCCAGGGAGGATCCAATTGGGCTTTAATGGATTGTGCTCCTATGGCTGGAATGTTCCCGGTGCTGTGGCTGAGGGGGTTTCCAGCTGCTGCCCGGGGCTGTGTCCAGGCAGGATGATGTCCTGGAGGTGTGCAGGGATGTCCAGGGCTGCCGGGCTTCCTGTGTTTTCCTTAGCCCGGCCTGGGATAAGGCTGCCGCATTGTCAGGCGGTCCCGGCAGCGATCAGCGCCGTGCTCCAGTGGCATTGTTTTCCCAAGGATCCCGTTTTGTTCAGGGGTCAGCTTTCCGGGTCACAGTCCTTTCAGGAAGGTTGTGCTTTGCATCCTTTGTCTGCTCCTTCCTAGAAGGGCTGAGTGAGCTGCTGCGGTGCATTTTCCTCCTTTTCTTSCCCGTTCCCTGTTTTTCTCCAGGACTATTGATCCGCGGCCCTGCGGGATGCTGGGGGAGCACAGTCCCCGTGCTGTGCGCTGGAAACAGCTCCCTCTTCTCCCCAGCTGCGCTCGGATCGAGCAATTGTTTTCCTCCCCCACTCTTGTTTTGGGATCCTTCCCACCCCCTCGCCCCGGGCTAAGGAATTGCTCCGCCGCCCTCGTGAAACTTCTGCGGCCGCCCCAGCGCCGTTTGAAGCGCTGCCATCATGTTTGTTTAAAAACACATTAATTAGCTTTGGGGTAATTGGGGTTTGCAGGGCTCTCTCTCGCATTGTTCTGCCCGCTCTAATTTGTTCTATCGATCTTCCCGGAGATAGGAGCGGGAGCCAATGGGCGGCAGCTCCCGCTGCTGTCACCCCGCAGGATTTGTTTACGTGGGCTGGTGGCCCCTGCTCGGCTCWGCACGGCCGGGTTCTGCCTGGCAGCCCGTACACCGAGCCCTTCCCGGCAGCGTTTCCCGTTCCCCGGCGCTGCTGGGGCCGGAGCCCGGAGCGGCCCGGGATGCGCTGGCGCTGTGGGTGAGCCCCGAGCGGTCCCCGAGCCCTCGGAGCGGCTGCGGCTCCTGCTGCGGCACGGCTCGGCCCTGGGTTTCCATGGTAACCCCGAGGCTCGTTCCCCGRCTCCAGGTTTTTCAAAAGCGAACATTTTCGTTTCCATCAAAAGAGCCTTTTCTGCCGGCAGCGCCGGCGCCGCCTCCCCCGGCCAGCGCCGAGCCCGGCAGGGCCCGAGCCCCGCCCGGCAGCGGGGTGGCTCGGAAAGCTCTTCCCAGCGCTCTTCCCAGCGCTCTTCCCAGCGCTCTTCCCACCGCCCATGGCCCCCGGCCTGCCCGGGAATCCTGCCCTGAGCGGGTGCCCGGCAGGATTGAGCCGATGCAGCACCAGGCTGGGCTCATGGCTGGCCTCTCGCTCCTTCCATCCCTTTTCCACAGGATTCCCATTTCTCGGCTCATTATCCCTGTCCCCAGGTGTCCCTCTGCAGCAGGAGCAGGCTGATGGTGCAGTTCCAGCGGCCACAGGACGGAGCTTTCCACAAGCCCCTCACTCCCTCCACCCCTTTGCCCAGAATTCCCCTTTTTTGGCCTATGTGCCTTGGCACCCCTTGTCCCAGTGTCCCCTGCAGCAGGAGCAGGGTGGTGGTGCAGCCCCAGCACCACAGGACTGCGATTTCCACCAGCCTCTCACTGCCTCCATGCATTTTCCCAAGAATTCCCCATTTTTGGCCTCTCTGGCTCAGTACCCCCCTGCCCAAAAGTCCCTTTCATCAGGAGCAGGGAGGGATGGGTTTGCATCCCCAGCACCACAGCACTGGGATTTTCCCCATCCCCTCAAGCCCTCCATGCCTTCCCCTTTCCCTGGGCACCCCCCTTGCCCACATCCCTCCTCAGCAGGACCAGGATGGAATGCTGCTGCATCCCAGCCCCTCTCCAGCCCTCTGGCAGCATCGTCTGGCTCCCCACATCCCCCCTGTGCCTCTTCCCACCTGGCAGCCGCTCCGGGAGGGCCCTGCCCGTTTTTCTGCCAGCAGACACAAAGCATTCCCAAACAATGGCCATTGCACAACTCAGCCCTGCATTTAACAGCGCTTCACAGGCAGAATAAATCTCAGGGACTCCATAAATCTCAGGGCTGAGATAAGAAATGTGCATCCAGAGCCTGGCGTGGAGTAAATCCTGCCCAGCTCCAGGACACACGAGGAGCATCCTGTATTTCACAYCTGCCTTGGAGCCCAGAGGGAGATTTATGGGATTCAGGAATGGCCTCCACGCTTTGCAGAGGCTCAGCACTCCCTGCCCTGCGCTGGGACACTCCCAATTGCCAGGCAGATGGAAAATGAGATCTCCCAGAGCTGCTGGCAAGATCCACTGGGGGAGAACTCCCTGGCTCTGGGCAGTTTTGGGCCAGTCCTGCCACGCCCTCATTCCTCACCAAGAGCTCCAGCAAATCCCAGTGCCGGGGCCCGAATCCTGTGGCCCCGGGTCTCTTTAGGGCTTCTCAGTCTCAGCAGGCAATTGCCCTGCATCCAGGCATTTCTGGCGTGTTCTGAGGACCACCAGGACTTTTGGATGTGGGAAGGCTGCAGCTCATCCTTCTGGAAACATCTCGGAGTATCCTCTCCTAAATGGGCACCAGGACATCACTGAGCCAGCCACACTGAGGGGAGAGCTCTGGAAAAKGCTTCTTCCCACGGATAAACACTCCTTCCCATGGATTAACAATGGCACTAACCYCCTCCTGCCCAAAAAAAGAACAAGGGAATTCCATGGAAAGGTGTCTGGAGCTCCTCACCTCTCTCTGGAGCTGTGGGTCCCAGCCCTGAGCAAGGAGCACCATGGGGTGGCCAGGAAAGGTTTTGTGGGACAATCCTGGGATGGCTGCTACTCCCCATGGAATGYTCTGCAATCCCAGCAATACTGTGGCTTCTCCTGTGGCTGACAAGACATCCGAATTTCCCAATTTTTCCAGCCCTTTGGAAAGAGCAAATGACAGGAAATGTGAGCCCTTCCCGAAAACAGCGTGCCATGGGGTGGATGTGCTGGAGGGAAACTTGGGATCAAAGCTTGGAGGAGGTTGGGGAGGGATGGAGGGGGCACAGAGAGGGGTGAGGGACCTGCTCCAACTTCAGTCCTCTCATGTTTCAGCTGCTGGGAGGGAAGGACTGGGACAAAACACTGCGGGACTGGCAAGGAAACAAAAATCCCAGACTCCAGGAGGCTTTGGGGAGGTGGGAGATGTCTCAGTGGAGGCAACACCAGCATTCCTTACTCAGGCTGGGTCAGAACCAGAGCCTGAAGTAAAAATACATCTCCAGAGCTGAGCCATGGTGTGGGAAGGCATCTCTCAGTGCAGTTCTTGGGGAAGGGAGGGCATTTCCACACCCTCCAGGTACCTGGGAAGGGTGGAGGTGCCTGGGATATCAGCTGGGAAGGGAGCTGGAGGCAGCTCCTCCCTGCCCAGGGCCACAGGATTCTGAGTATCTCTCGAAATAGGATTACAAGCACGAAATGGGACTCCCTAATCCATTCTCTCCTAACAAAAATGAGGCTCAGTGAGCGGCTCAGGTCAGGGGAAGCACTAATCCCTGCAGCATTCCCGTGCTCAGGGCTGCAGCCCTGGGCTGCCTGCAGTGCCCAGCTTGGCCAAAGCCCCACGGACAAAACAAAGTTCCAGCAGTGAAAGAAGGAAATCCCGTGGGATCCTGGATGTCTCCAGCAGCCACCTGGGAGCTGGGCATGGACATGGGCTGAGCTTCCCCCCACTCAGAGCAGAGTGGTGAGGGTGAACCCAGAGCCCCAGGGAGCTGCAGGGAGTCCTCTCTCCCCACAGTACTGGGATTGGGATTGGGATTGGGATTGGGATTGGGATGGTTGGGATGGCTGGGAACCCCAAAAACCAATACCAGGAGGAGCACGGCCAGGTGGGGATGTGGGAAACCCTGCTGGGAATATCCCAGTGCCTGGGCAGTGTCCGCAGGGCTGGGGAAGGGCAGGGGGGGCCTGAAGGGACAGCGACAGCTCCTCTGCTTTCTGCTGCTGAAACCTGACCCTGAATCCAGGGGAGAGTGCCCAGGCTCTGGTTTCAAGCCTCCCTCTCCACCCTCAGCACTATCTGATGCCTGCAAATGTTCCCAGGCTCCAGGAATCCTTCTCCCCTCTCGGAGCCATCTCAGATTCTGTGGTGCTGTCGGAAAGCAGAGCCGGGCTCTCCTGAGCTGCTGTGCCAAGGGCACGGGGTGCAGGGCACACAGGTGGGTCAGACACCCCCACGTTCAAGGGCACAGGGATGGAGAGGAGCCCGAGAGGGTGATTAACAACTCACTAATGACGCCTGGCCCAGGAGGTTCCTGAGCTGAGGTTTGGAGGAGGATGGTGCTGATTAGAGGGGAACGTTGTGTCTGATTGCCCAGCCATCATTCCTATTCCCTGTTGGAGAGAGGTCCTGTGGCACCCAGCCTGTGCTCCATGCGTGTCCCATCCCTGTGTCCCATCCCTGTCTACCACTGCTGTCCTCCATCCCTGTGTTCCATCTATGTGTCCCATCCCTGTGCTCCATCCCTGTGCTCCATCTCTGTCCCATCCCTGTGTTCCACCCCTGTCCCATCCCTGTGTCGCGTCCCTGTCTACCACTGCTGTCCTCCATCCCTGCGTTCCATCTATGTGTTCCATCCCTGTCCCATCCCTGCCCCCCATTCCTGTCCCATCCCTGTGTCCCATCCCTGTTCCCCATCCCTGTGTCCCATCCCTGTTCCCCATTCCTGTCCCATCCCTGTGCCCCATCCCTGTCCCATCCCTGTGCCCCATCCTCCTCAGCAGCACCAAAACCTCCTGATCTGGGAGGAGGAAGCAGAAGTGTGAGGATGTGCCCCATCCCCACATGCCAGGAGGAGCTCCCCCTGGCCAGGGCTGGGGCATGGGCAGCACCCAGCTCCTGCCTCAGATCCCTTTTCCCTCCTGCCCCACCTGCCAGGTGGCAGTGCCCGCCCGAGTGTGGAGAACAGCCATTAAAAACTGTTTTTAGGTTATTTTCCCTCAGGTCAATGCAGAGATGATCCACCCATGGCCCAGGGCAGCTGTTGCTGCCTTTATCCTCTCGGAGCCTGACAGAACATCCTGGYGCTGCCCCTTCCCTCAAACAAATCTTTGAATTAAAATGCATTTTTCCCTGAGGGAAAATAAAGAGTCAAGATGCCAGGAAGTGGAACTTGCCCCAGCCCTGGGGTGTGAGGGTTAATTGCCCTCTAGGCTTCTCCATCTATTCTGAATTTACCAATATCTGGCTCTGGCTCTGGTTTTGCTTTAATTCCTGAACCAATAATCAAGGTTTTATTGATACTGAGAAAGTTACTCTCTCATCTCCTTTTTTTTCACACTGATCCCCCTGGAAGTGTCCAGGGCTGGGCTGGACGGGGCTTGGAGCACCCTGGGATAGTGGAAGGTGTCCCTGCCCACGGCAGGGGATGGCACTGGGTGAGCTTTTTCCACYTCAGACCATTCTGGGATCCCAATCCCTGATTTCCCTACACTCAGTGTGCGGGGTGAAGGAGCAGGGGATGTGCTGGGGCAGTCTGGCTGTGATGGGAGGGGGYTGCTCCATTCCAGCACAGCCAGGATGAGGCAGGATCCCCTGGCATTCCCAGGATGTGGCAGAGGTGACTGCCCCTGGCAGAATCTGGGGATGCTCCTGCAGCGCTGCCGTTTGCCCCAGCCCTCGCKTTTCCCTTCCCGCAGCTCCAGGGATTGCCTGGGCTCCGTTCCCAGAGCGTTTTGTAGGGGCAGATGGTTCGGAGCAGGAGGCACGAGTGCAGCCACGGAGGGAGGGAGGGGGAGCAGGGCTGGGGGCGGGCTCGGGGCAGGCTCAGGCTCCTGCTGCTCCTGCTGCTGCTGCCGCTGGAAGCGCCGGTGCCCTCCCAGCCCCGCAGTGCTGACCTTTCCCTGCTCCTGGGCTTGTCAGCAGAACCCCTGAACCGAGCTGGGAATGATTTCCCGCTGCTACGCCAAAGGTTCTCGGGAATGTCAATGTTTTTCCTTTGTTTATTTGTATTTTCTGCCCAGCAATTAACGGGGTTTCAGCGARGCTTTGCATTTAGCAGGAGCCCTGTGCTGCTGCTTCACCTGCCAGGGCCAATTTGCCCCGTGTTATGTTTGAAAACATGATCATATTTMTGTCAGATTGGCAACAGCAACCCACAGGCCATTTATTCCAACCTCATCCTGCCTGGAAAAGGGCAGGCAGGGCGGGATACAGTCCCAGTTTGCCAGGGAATAGCAAATTCCAGGGCATGCTTTGGGCAGCTGAAGCACCCAGGAGGGCTCTGGAGCAGCCCTAGCCCAGGGTGGGGTGGTGACATCAGAYGTGGGGTGGTGACRTCAGGTGTGGGGTGGTGACRTCAGRYGTGGGGTGGTGACATCRGATGTGGGATGTCCCCACCTCTTGATGTCACCACTGAGACCTGAACTCCCTCAGTGCTTAAAATCCAGTTTGCATCTCCCAAAGGTGCCCTCCCTGCTCCAGGTGTGATGGGATCCCAGGTTCTGGCTCTGCTGCAAAGCCTCGTCCTGAGGAAATCCTCACAGGGTTGGGAAAAGGCCTTGGGATGAAAGCACCCAGCCTTTCCCACTGAGGAGTCTCCAAACCCTGAGCTGCAGGATGTCCTTCCCAACAGGCTCAGCTCCATGGCAGCAAATTCCTGCAGGATCATCCCTCATTACTTGAGAGCTCCTAAAGAACCTTCTGAAGGCCCTGGCTTCCTGCACCACCCCAGAATCCACAGAGCTCTGGAAATTCCCTGTGTGTGTCTCACCTCCCCACACAGCCTCACACCTCACACCCTCTGCTTGCTCTGGCTCCCCCAGAGCAGCTGCCAGGCCATTCCTGGAGGGATAACAAAGTCCCTCCCAACATCTGCACCTCCTGTGCTGCTCCAGCTCCTGATTTCCTCCCTTTCTGACAGATTCCCTGGTGTCTCCTGCCTTCTGGGGAACAGGAATCCAGCTCTGGTGGAGCTGCATGGAGAAGGGAGACTCCTGAGGGGATAATTGAGGACCAGGACTTTTGGAAATGCTGCCAGCCCAAACAAGAACTTTCTGCAGAGATCCAAAGGGTGCAGCCAATGCCCTGGGATGGAGAAGGGCCAAGCTCCCCCTGCAGCTGCAGGGATGGCAGCAGCACCAGGGTTTTGCAGGGACAGTGCCAGGGCAAGGGCACTGAGGTGAGGAAGGACAGGGGACAGAATCCCAGCCAGGCTGGAGATGGAGAAAACCCCACAGAGGATGGCTGGAAACCACTCAAAACTACCCTGAGAGCCAGCCTAGGAAAAAGCAGGAAGTCCTGGACATGGGAAGTGCAAAGATTCTTTACAACCTCTTTTATTTTTTATTCTCACTCCAGCTAAACAGAATCCTCCCCATTTTTTACAGTTCTCTTGTGTTTYGCTAAAATCTGGCTTTGAACACTTCAGGCACCTCGAGCTCCAAGCTGTGGCCAGCTCAGGGCCTTTCCTGCTGTCCCCACAAGCAGAGGGTGTCCCAAACACTGGGACTGGGCTGGGGCATTCCCAGGCTGGGACATTCCCTGCCGTGGATCAGGGATCCTCAGGGATTTTCCTTGCAGACAGGTCCGTCAGCTGGCAATGATACATCATTCCTCCCTCCTTCCTAATTCCTGCTCTGATGGATGCAGCCAGCCCTTCTCCAAAGCTGACATTTATAGCACCAGTTTTCTCCGGATATAAATATAACCTGGATGCGTTGGAGTAGCAGGAAAATCGTTTAAATGTTCCCTTTGACAGCAAGTTTGAAGATTGCTGACACTAAAACCACTTACTGATATTGTTCTGTATCATCCYGCACTCAGCCTTCAATCATCCTCATTACAGGTGTGCACGAGCTCAGCCTCCCCACCCCTGCCAGCCCCTCACACCTCCTGCAATCCCGGAGAGCCGTGGATTCCCTCTGGAATGTGGAACAGAACCAACAGCTCSTGGAGGAGCAGCACAAGGGAGGGGATTGTCCCCCTCTGCTCTGTCCTTGTGAGACCCCACCYCCAGCTCTGGGGGTCACAGCACRGGAAGGASCTGGAGCTGCTGSAGCAAATCCAGAGGAGGCCCTGGAGCRGCTCCAAGGGCTGGAGSCAGGCTGGGAGAGCTGGGGGTGCTCACCTGGAGAAGGGAAGGCTCCAGGGAGAGCTCAGAGCCCCTTCCAGGGCCTAAAGGRGCTCCAGGAGAGCCAGAGGYGGGAATGCAAGAGCCAAACCCTGCAGGAGAAGCAGCTCTGAGTGACAGAGATCCAAGAGTGAGCTGGTGCTCAAAGGGGTAACACAGCAGAGGTGACACAGCAAAGGTGACACAGCAAAGGGGACAAGCTCTGCCTGGAGAGTTCTCACCAGCTCAGTCTCCTCAGGACCACAGATCAGGCTGGGCTCTGCTCTCAGGAGCTTTTATGCACAGAAATGTGTTTTCCCCCCTGAGTGCCAGGACGAGGGGAATGCTGGAGTTCTCTCAAGGCTCGGGGATGCTCCAGGTGCCTGCAGGGCCGTCCCTGGGCTCCCGGGGAGGATCACTCGGCGCTGCCCGTGCCTTGGGTGATGCCAGGTGATGTTGTGCCCTGTAAACACGAGCAGGGCTGACATCTGCTCTGCTTTCTGCCTGGCTGCCTCCTGCGCCATGGGAGGTGACACGGGCCCCGGTGTTGGTGACACTGCCCTGGGAGGGGTCAGCGGCTGCTGCTGAGCTGCCGGAGGGCAGGGAGGGACACAGGGACACCGAACACCTCGGGGAGGGGGAAAGGCACACAGGCAGCTTCTGGCTCAACAGATGATCCCTGCCGGAGCAGGGACAAGGGGGTGCCACAGTGCAGATCCCATCCTTGGGGAGGGAACTCGGGAAATCCTGGCTCCAGTGTAAAATGGCAAGCAGAGATCATGGAATCACAGGATGATGGAATGGGTTKGAAGGAACTGAAAGCCCWTCCASTGCCACCCCTGCCATGGCAGGGACACCTTCCACTGTCCCAGGCTGCTCCAAGCCCTGYCCATCTTCTCCTTGCTCTGCCATTCCGTGGTCCTGCTGGTGTTTCCCACCCAACCCACAGCGTTCCCCATTCCCCAGCAGAGAAATGGGAGCTTGTCATTTCCCAGGGACCCGATCCAGGGGGCTTTCCCTGCACCTGGCCAAGAAAGCCTTGGTTTCTTAGATCCAGGGAGTTTCTTGGCCTCATTGGGAGGTGTGGGAGTGAGCCCAGACCCCCAGGTGACATTCTCATGGGCACTTTGCACCTCTGGGTGCCAGCTGCTCCCAAATTCCAGCTGCCTTCTGGCAGTGACAGGGCTGTGAGCTCACTGCTCGCCCCAGCACCCAGCTGTGCCTGGGCAGCTTTTCCTGGGATGCAGGACAGGAAAACACCAGCTCAGGGACACAAATGCGTGCCTTTGTGTCCCCTGGGACCATCCCATCACCTCCATCCCTCCTCTGGGATGGAGCAGGAGATAAAAGCCACAGGAGACCCCGAGCAGAGCTTTGAGGCCTGGAAAAGGGGAATGTTTTTATTGCTGGATTAATAATTTACCAGGACAAACTGGAATCCAGGGCACTGAGAATCTGCAAGATTCCCGCAGAGCTGAGCTTGCCCACTCTTCACCCAGCAAGGAGCTGCTTCTGGGGGCTCCCCACTGCATTCCTCCAGCTCCCTAATTYCCAATTTCCCCCCTGTCCAAGGCAAACCTGCAGTGAGCATTTCCACATGCATTTCCCAGCCTGGGGAGGAGCTGGCTGCTGCTGCTCCCGAGGAGTGATAACCTGGCCAAGCAGACTTGGCACCAGGAAAGGGACAATTCACAGCCCAGACAACTTTACCTGGATTGAATTAATCTGAAGCAGCAGCAGCAGCAGCAGCAGCGCCTTCCCAGCCCGGCAGCACGAGATTGGCACAACTCCCTGATAATAAATTGTGCAGAGAACAGCAAGAAAAGGGGGAAATCCTGACTTTGATGTGCTCTATCTCCCATCTTCAGCACAGCACGGGAGCCAGAGCGGCCCTGGCCACGGATGAGGGTGGAGATTGCAGGCGTGGAGGAAATGGATTGTGCTGGAAAGGGTGGGGAAATTGGGGGGAAGATTAGAGGGACTGGCTCTCATCATCCCAGCTGATTCACTGCCTGAGCGAAAATGTGAGGAGTGCTGAAAATCTGGCTTAAACAAAAGGCAGGGAAAATAACAAAGGGTCCCAACTCCCTGTGGCAGAGCAAGGAAATCCACYTAGAAAAGAGAAATGGGAATATGAGTTGCTGATTAAGGGTTAATTCCTTGGCTGTCAGTTAGGGTTAGAGCCTGGTGCTGCAGGAACTACCTGGGRTAGGTCATGGAATRGAATCAGGGAGTCCCAGRCTGGTTTGGAAYTCTTMAATCCCATCTCATCCCACCCACTGCAAACCCCATCCCAAAAAAGTCTGACCCACTGAAAATTCAGCTCCCAGTATTGTCAGCTCATTTCTTTCCTGGTTTATTCTATGAGGAATTTGGGTTCTTAATCCCACTGCTCTTTGGAGGGGGCATTTGAGAGCTCAGTGCTGGGAGGGCAGTGCCAATTTCCAGCTGGGATTTCACAGTCCCAGTTTCCAGCTGGGATTTCACAGTCCCTTCCCCCTGTTCAGTGCCATATCAATATTCCCCTGAAATGGCACTGGGGGTTATTTTCCTTCTGTTATGAACAGCAGCTGAATTCCTGCTCAGCCTCTCTGAAATATTGCTGTGAAAATCAAGGATATGAGCTGACTTATCAGGAGAGAAAAATGCCACAGGGACTAATGCCAGGCTCAGGGGCTGCACAGCCAGGGAATAACAGAATTCCTCCTGCAAGGCAGGAGCCTGGAGCACGGGGGACTTTGGGAGCATTACCAGGAAGCACACATAAGCACCTTCCAAGAGCCAGGTTTTTCCAGCCCTGCTGTCCAGTCTTAGGGAGAGACTCTACAGGGATGCTGAATCCTCTTTGCACCCCTCTACCCATGGAATTTTCCTTTTGGCAGCTTGTGCACTCAGTTCCTGTGGTGTGAAGGCGTTTTTATTGAGGAATTTGGAGCAATGAGCACAGAAAATCCCCTTTTTAGGGCACACTCCCACCAGGGTGCTGTGGCCACCCTGGAGGAGGTGCCAGCAGCAAATTTGGTTGGAGGTTTGTGTGCAGGCACCGAGTGCAGCTGGGATTTGGGAATACAGTCACACAGAGCAGGAGCAGTGTGCATTATTCATCACACAGGTAACACAGACACGAGGAGAACATTCAGCTGTTAAATGTTGGAAAACAGGAAAAAAGAAAGGCCACTGCTGTGTGAAGAACCCTGTCCTGCAAATCCMTTTWATGCTGCAGTTGTCCCACAGTTTGTGTCACCATTGGAATGAAGCAAARGCAGGATTTTGGAGAGGTTTTTGGGGCTTGGCCATCCTCCATTCCCATGGGAAGRTGCAGCTTGTGATCTCCATCCAGGATGCAGGGGAAGGGAAAATGAGGTGGGAGTGCCCCACCCTGAGCACCCAGCCCTGCCCGGGGGCACTGCCCCTCCCCAGGCAGYGATTCCCACCGGGAGCTGACCCTGCTCCGGCTCCAGGAGCCCTGGCAGTTCCTCTCCCCGTGGCCCAAGGGCAGGTGAATCACGGCCCAGGTGTCCCCACCCTGTCCAGGGCCCCTCTGCCCCCATCCCATGACTGCACCAAGGCTGAGACACTTTGGACTTCCCAATCCAGCCAAATTCCAGCGTTTCCTGAGTCATTTGCTGCCCCACAGCAGTGACCCTGCTGATCCAGGGCCAGGTCACTGCCTGGGGTCCCAGCTGGGGGTGCCTCATCCAGGGAGTGTGACAGGGACAGGGACAGGGACAGCAGCACTGCAGGGCCATCGATCCCAGGCCTGTCAAGGCCAGTGGTAACACAACAGTCAACAAGACACATGCCCTGAGGCAAACCTCAAATATTAAATTCCCCAGCGGAGCGGAGTTCCCGGCTTTAATAATTATCCTTCTGCAGCACAGGCCCTTGAAATCTTCTGATGGAAAGTGCATAATTTAAGAGCAAGGTGCTTGTATTGTTGTTAGTGGTTAGTGGTGAGATCTGTGCCAGGTCTGCTCTCCTTTAACATCTTCATTTGATCTGAAAGAGGGAGGGTAAAGAGCCTGTTAATTAAATTTGCAGAGGATATGAAATGGGAAGGTGCTGCAAATCCTGGTGAGGACAAAGAGCTAAAAGATAATGCACTGGGAAAGGAGGGTCAGGCCTAGGAAGGAAATAGCCAAATGAAATTCATTCTGAACAAATGCAAAGTAATCCAGCTGGGGAAATATAATTTAACACCATGGAGACTGGGAGAGAGACATTTGGAGAGCAGTAATAGGGAGTGGCCTGAGGGACAGCAAATTACAGCGGGATTTGGGATGTGTGGTGCTGGGAGGAGCAGGAGCTGGGCACAGACAGCACCCAGGCCTTTCTGACATGGAAAGAGGGCAGCTTTTCTGTCATTGTGCCACTAAGTGCCACCCTACCYGTGTGTGCCAGGKGTCARGAGATCCCAGYACYTCAGAAAAGCCWGGGAKRTTTGTGTTTGSGGCCATCAGGGCACATGGGGGATGTGACAGAAATCCCCAATGTCCCCTTCCCCAGGGCACAGCCACGGCTGCAGYCCCACCCTKGGATCMGGCTGTGGAGCTGAGAGGKCCAGGAAAAGCACAGGTCCTGTGCTGGGGGTCTCAGCCCCTGGAAGGGAGGGGGCTCAGCCCCAGCTCCCATCCCAAAATCTGGGCACAGTGCAGGAGGCAGCCCCTGGAATGTCACAGCCTCTGTCCCTCACCCTGCAGCCACCACAACACCTCTGGGGTCACCTGTGGGGGAATCCTGCCTCCAACMCCTTCCTGTCACCTGCCACCTCCCTGTCTGTCACCCTGCACAGGGACACTGCTGTCCCTTCACGGCCTATCCTAACTCGGCACCAGCTGCTCCCAGAGCATCCCTGCCATGGGATTGTGGCACTGCTCTGTCCCCAGGGGCTGGCCCCTGGCCCTGTGGGACACCAGCGGCGTGGGCCAGGCGCCACACCCCGGGACACTGCGGGAATGTCCCCTGGCAGAGGTGGGCACYGCTCCYGCCTCCCGGCCCGTCCCCACGCCGCGCTGCCGCCGTGCCCAGGCAGCCGTGCCGAGCAGACAGCTCCATTTACGAGGCACAGCAAGTTTCCAAGAAATCCTGCTGCCTTCAAAGCCAGCTTGGCATGAATATTTCAGCGCAGCTGCCTGGCCCCGGCTGCAGCGCCTGTCTGTGCTCAGCCACCACAGGAGCATCCCTGAGCAGGGTCACCGCACCCCTGCACTGCCACCCTCGTGTCGCACGGCCCCGGCCCTGCCTCTCCCTGCTGGCTGAGCCCGGCGTGGCCTCTGCTGCCCTGCCCAGCAGCGCCCCGGAGCCTGGGGAGATGCCGGGCTCTGCCTGCCCGGCTGTCACTCGTGTCCCCGTGCCA
>CADDXX010000747.1:120891-137479 GCA_902810485.1 Alauda arvensis | reverse complement strand
GCCCCCGGCCGCGTCAGGAGCCGCAGCTCGGCGGAGCAGCCACACGTCTGCGGGGATGTGGGGGCACGGCTCGGGGGGAACCAATGCGCCGTTCATTAGCCTCACTCCGCCTGTCCTAATTGCCTGCTCAGGCTGAAACAATTGTGTTAGAGGCTGCTCTGCCTAATTATTATTGTTCTTTTAGAAATAACGGGGGAGGGAGAGCGCGGCGGAGAGGAGAGGGGAAGAGCGAGCAGGAGGGCAGGGGGACGGGGAAGGCCGGGCTGGAGCAGCTTGCAGGATAAGTGACTTGTTTAATGGCTGGGAGCTGCGGGGCTGGGAGGGAATAAACAGGTCTGGAATTGGCTCGCCCCCTCCCCGCCTCCTGCCTGCCCCCCTCTCCTCTCCCACTGTTTATTTCCGAGTGATCAGAGGGAGAATAAAAGCCCATCTCGTGTAATAGAGGCAGAGGATTTAATCTGTATGCCTGGGACTTCAGTAAACTGCAAACATCGATCCGAGCCGGTGGGGAGAGAAAAGAAATTTACAGGCCAATAAAAATATATTAAAAAACTTCCCCTGCCTTCTCGCCGGGGTGGGGGCGGTGCCGCGGGGCTGCGGGCGGGGAGGGGGGCCCGGCTGTGGCACCGAGGGACCCGGGGGACTGCGGGGGACCCCAGGGGCTGGTCCCGGGCCCGGGGGRCAGCGAGCGGCCCCGGGAGCCCCCCCGCCAGCCCGGGGGTGCTGCAGGRCCAGCGGGCTGAGAAGCGGAGGGTCTGGCAGCCAGTCTGACACTTAAGGAATTAGCTCTGCATCATTTGGAGTTTTCTGCTCTACTAATTTTCAGCCAGCTCCTCATTTGGGTCTTTTTCTCCCCACACAGTTTAAAGGGGCAGCATCCCGCATTGCCGGCACCTCCTGGGGCCCGGGGGCAGGGCTTGGTGCCACTTCTCACATCCTCTCTTGGCAAAACCGGCGCATTTTTCCCTCTSCTGCCGCAGCCTCTTCATTTCCACACGGTGTTTCCTTCCGCTGCTGGCATTTGCTCAGCCCCGGGACGCTCCCGGCTCACCTGTGGCATCATCCCTGTGCCCAAACCCTTCACTCGGCAAACAAATCCACCCAGCCCCGACTTTGCCCTTTGCTGTTTGCTTTGCACTCGCACCTGAGGTCTGCTCTGTGCCKGCTGCCGGCGGATGAAAGCAGAATTCCAGCCCTCTGTTGACTGAGAGTGCACTTTAGACTTTTTCGGGCGGGAAGAACGGGGGGATGTTTGCTCAGAGGTTTGCATTCCCCACACCCAGCTCGCTGTGCCGGGCACGGGGGGGTGAGAACATCGCCCTGGCTGGGGAGGGGGGACAACAGGGGGGGCATTTCCACCTCCTGCTGTATCCGCTCAGAGCTCAGAGCCCCCCGAAGGCCAGCTGCCATCAGCAGGGTGTCCCTGCTCGCAGGACCCGGCTGCTGGGTGGCACCGGGTGCCTGCTGGTGCCACGGGCACGACAGCCCTGGCTCCCAGCGCTGCGCTGGCTCCGGCCCTAATCCCGCAGCAATGCTGGCTCCAGCTGTGCCCAGCCCCAGCCCCAGCGCGCTGCGGGGACAGCGGCCGTGCCCAGGGAGCTGGCAGCGGGCACAGGCTGCAGATGTGCCGGGCTCTGCGCTGTGACCTTTCCAGCTCGGCCTGTCCCCCGCCCCGAGGGCGCTCCGAGGACACAGAATTCCAAACACCGCCCTCCTTCCCTGCCCWCCCTGCCCGGCACCGAGCAGCCCGTTAACAGCAAAGGAAATCGATGAAATTTCAAAAATAAAGCCCTAAGAGAAGCCAAGGCAGCAGCCGGGCCTGGACACGGYTGTTATCCCGTGAGGAGAAAGACCAGAAATTCCTCCCTCGGGGCTTTGCAGCTCGTTATTGATCGAACATCGATAGGCTCCGGGCGCTGCTGGCACGGGCAGGCAGTGAGACTCCCGCCCCGGCACATCCTCCTGGGCTGCCCAGCCGCCTCGAAACTGCAGGAGGGACCTCTGGAAGAAATGCAGCTGAAGAAATTGCCAAAGAAATCGAATCGGAGTCCTGCTGGCGTGGCCACGCCACGGGCAGGGCTGTCACTGGAACGTGCCCCCCCGTGCCTGCTGCCAGCTGCCTTCATTGCGGCCCTGGTGGCTCTTCTAAAGCCAGAAAAGGACTCGGTGCCTCCCCGGAGCTCTTTGGCTGAGCCCCTGAGGGCTCTTCCCGGATTGATCCCATCACCCCGAGTCCTGGGAATGGTGCTCACCCCCACCCTGTGCCCACCTTCATCCCCAAAGGCRCCTTGGCAGTGCTGCCAACTCCTGGTTGGTGTCTGGGACCCCTCAGCCCCTCCCAGCCCTGCCCTGGCCYGGTGAAATCCCCCTGCACACGARCTGGGGCTGTCCCTCCTCCCGCAGGGACAACAGGAGCGCTTTCCTCACACCCCAGCAGCGCCTCCTGCTCCTCAGCCCGTGCTCAGCTCCCCTCCAGTCCTGCTGCCCCTCCAGTCCCCGTGAGGCCGCAGTGCCAAACCCCCTTCTCCGGGCAATTGCTGTCAATATTCCCAGCAAAATCACCTTGGAGCGAAGCTGCCATTCCCGTGGCACTCCCCGCTCCCGGCTGGGACGCGATTCCTTGTGCAGGCTCCGGTGCCACCCCTGTGGTGCCACCCCTGCGGTGCCATCCCTGCGTAGGGCGGTGTCACCAGGGCTGACATCCCAGAGGAGAGGGACAGAGAATTCCGCCCAGGGGAGATCCCGCGCTCCCTTTCAGAGGAGCTTTCATTCCCCGTTTAAGGCACATTTCCGAGCCATTGTCCCTCCTGTCTGAGCGCTCTGGGCACAGCCAGGGTAGGAATTGGCTCCAGGCTTCCCCGGAGTGGGCAGGGAGAGCTGCAGGTCCTCATTCCCTCCTTGCCACCTGCTCTTGGCTGCGGAGCTGGAGCTCGAGTCACCCTCGCGCTGTGCTTGGGAAGGGATCCTCCCAGGGCTGGAGCCCCTCTGCTCTGGAGCCAGGCTGGGAGAGCTGGGGGTGCCACAGCTGGAGAGGGGAAGGTTCCAGGGACACCTCAGAGCCCCTTCCAGGGCCTAAAGGAGCTCCGGGAGAGCTGGAGAGGGACTGGGGACAAGGGCTGGAGGGACAGGACACAGGGAATGGTTCCCCACTGCCAGAGGGCAGGGCTGGATGGGATATTGGGCAGGAATTGTTCCCTGGCAGGGTGGGCAGGCCCTGGCACAGGGTGCCCAGAGCAGCTGKGGCTGCCCCTGGATCCCTGGCAGTGCCCAAGGCCAGGTTGGACATTGGGGCTTGGAGCAGCCTGGGACAGTGGGAGGTGTCCCTGCCATGGCAGGGGTGGAACACGGTGAGTTTCTGTGTTTCTGCAGTTTCTAGGATCCCTCCCTGGGCACAGGTCCCTCCTGGCAGCCAGACATAAGCCAGGGGTGAGAACTGTGGGCTCTGCTTTGACTCTCCCAATCAGGGACTGGGAGGCTTCACCCCAGAACAGAGCCCTACTGAACTTGTGACATCTCCGGGGGGGGGTGACACACCTGGGGTGACAGGGAGAGGCACTGGGGGGTGCTGAGGGTGCAGCACTTCTGGGAGCACCAGGGAGCGGGGGAACATCATTCCCAGCTGGAAGAACAGACATTCTCTCGTATGSAAACAMACAATRAAAGCTCTGGCCTTGAAGAGAGCTGAGTGAAGAGGGTCGCAGTGAGAGCTTTGCAGAGCCAGGCCTAGCACGGGGAAAGTGATTAGTGAGTGATTATTCCTGACTTCTCATGACGAAGGAACAAAATGAAATTATCCTGCAACACACTGAAGGCAAAGGAAGGGAAGAACCTCTCCCTGTGGTGCATTATCACGTGGAGGATCTCCTGGGAGAGCAGTTCTGCCCACAGCTACCAACCATCAGCATGGGAAACGTGGACAGCACGGGGGCATCACCCCAATTACTGCTGCCCTCGCTAATTACTCACTGTGGCCAGAGGAACTTCTGCTGCCCGTCCAGCCCTTCCCCAGCTCGCTGATGTGATTATCCCTGCACGAGTGGGAGCGGGTCAGGAAGGATGCAGTGAATCCCAAGGGAGTGGGAGGTGGCTGGGAGCAGCTCTCAGATCACCCAAGTGACAGCGATCCAGATGCCGAGTGACAAACGCCCGACTGTGCAGCTCAGCAGCCCCAGCTGCCACGGGGAGCRGCTGCCTGCAGAGGGCAGGGGGCTGCCATTCCCTCAGGGAAAACGGCCATGGAGCAGCTTCCAGCAGGTGGGAGGCACAGCAGTGCTGGCAGGGTGGGCTCCTCTTCCAGGTGCTTCCTCCTGCCTGGAGAGGAGCTGGGGATGAGTGGATGGAGAGGCTGGAACAGTGGGCAGCGAGGGGGGATCAGAGTCAAGTGACACAAGAGATGAGGAAGGAAGGGATTGAGAAGATGTCTAAGAAGCAATGAGGAATCCAAAGAGGCAGCAGCAGCTGGAGGCAGAGGCTCTGTCGTTGGCATCAGGGAAACAGGAGCTGGGACAGAGGGTCCCTGACCCTCATCCCAACCGTGCGTGCCAAGGAGGATCTGAGCTGCTTCCCAGGAGCACCCCCTCAGCTCTCCAGGAGCATCCCCTCAGCTCTGCAGGTGGAGGGTGTGACACCAGGAGGTCTCCACGGTGTGATAATCAAGATTTTTGCAGGGAACAGAGGAATCTCCGTGTCCTTCCCCACACTCGTATTGTGGGGGCAGAATCCAGAGAAGGACYGACCAAAAAAGACATGGAAGTGGGGCAGAAGGTTGCTGATAGCTTGGAGCCAGCCTGGGCCATGTTGTGGTGCCTGGTGTCTTCAGTTTAATCTAAATTTTTTTGCCTTTTGAAGATAAACAAAAAATTACAAATCAATATTTTTGGTGCTATGAGCAGTGCTGGAAATCCAGTGGCTTCCTAAATTCCTTTAGTCAGGTGATTTTCCAAGGATTCAATCTGACTTGTTTCACTTRGGATTTGAAGAGGTGGCTGGCTTTTAATTTGAAATCTCTTAATGTATTGATTAATGATAGACTGATTAATTTGGGTAAATCTTTCAAGGAGCTGGGTGCCCCAACTGATGTCACCTTGCCAAGGTGTCCGTGGGAAGATGCAAATCCCTGATGTCCCCAAGGCCCCTGGGGACAGCTCAGGGCTCCCAAACCACACCAGGCTTTTCATGGGGGGCTCACACCTGGGGTGGTGGGGTCAAGAGGCCACAGCCTGTGCTGGAAACCAAACCTCAATGATCCCAAAGAACTGAGTCCATGGGGAAAGGCAGGATTYGTCCTCCCAGAGCTGCCATGGCAGGGATTTGTTCCCCTCAGCGAGTGACACTGCAGCAAAGTGACATTCCCAATATTTCCGTGCTTCCCCAGCTCATTTCCCTGCCCAGCTCCGTGGCCACAGCAGCAGCAAAGTGCTCTGGGAGGGTTGGGAGTGCAAATCCTTGTGCTGGGGCCTGTTCTCCCGAGTGGAATGTGATCCCAGAGAGGTGAACTGGCGAACTGGTAACGGGAAACCGCGGGATGGAGGAGACTGGGCAGCTTATCTGATGTTCTCCCAGAGCATCACTGCCCTGCAGCTCCTGAGGTGCCAGAGGGGCTGAAACYCCAGCAATGCTGGGATTCTGGAGTCCACAAAAGAGGAGGACACTTGATACAATAATAGGGAATGGGGAAAGCAGAGTGTCTGATAAAGCCGGGGCATCTCCAGGTGAGTGCAGTGTGCTCAGCTCAGCGGAATTCCAGGCCATTCTCCCAGCCTGGAGCCGCTGGCTGGGCTGGATCCAGCACCAATTCCACAGGGCAGCACATTGGATTTCAAGGATCTGCAAGGACAAASCCCTTCCCGTGGTGGAATCCCCCCAGCACATCCAGGGAATCACCRGGAAGAGCCCTGGAGCCTGGCAGCACCCCCTGGAGATGACAAATATTGCTCCAGGGGAGAGCTCAGCAATCCATACCCAAACACACCTCCTTTGGTTCTCATTTGAATACAAGCTCGGCAGGTGACAGGAATTCCKGGAATAATGAGGAATAACAAAGGGCTGTTGTCAGAGCAGCCCTGAGCAATCTGGCACACCAGGCATGTGGGAAGGGATGCTACAGCCATCTGAGAACTTTGGGAATCTCAGAATCATGGAATGGGTTGGGTTTAAAAGGACCTTGAACCTCATCCCATCCCACCCCCTGCCATGGGCAAGGACACCTCCCACTGTCCCAGGCTGCTCCAAGCCCCAGTGTCCAGCCTGGCCTTGGGCACTGCCAGGGATCCAGGGGCAGCCACAGCTGCTCTGGGCACCCTGTGCCAGGGCTGCCCACCCTCCCAAGCAGGAATTTTTTCCAGCCTGCCCCGTGGCTGCTGGCCCTGCCCAGTGAGGGTCTCTCCCCGACAGCAGCCACAGCTGCACAGCTCTGATGTCCCCAGTGCCTGCTCCAGCATCCGCTTCCTCCTGGGGATGTCATTCCCAGCCCAGGCCCTGCAGAACTGGACAATGGAAATAAGGATGTGGATARWTTTGGCAGCACTGGGGGCTTTCAGYGGCCATGAGCAGCTCCGAGGGAATTCCAGCAGCTCCTGCAGATGCGGGATGGGGCCCTGGGAAGATTCCGAGCACATTCCCACTCTCAGGAAACAACAGGAGGTGYTGGCACATTCCAAGATCTCCCCAAAGAGCAGCAGCAGTGGCTGCAGGAGCCCCAGCTCTGGGAAAACATCCTCAGTGTGCAGTGGGARGGAGAAGGGTTTTCTAACACAGCCCTGTAATTAGTGGGGTGTAGATGATCCTTCAGGTCCTTTCCAACCCAGCCCATTCCATTATTTTATGAGTTTCCAGGCAAAGKAACAGCAGGGAAATCCCTGCTTCCCTCCCCTGACCAAGGCACACCGGGCACAGCATTCCCAGCTTTCCAGGGCTCTCCAACACCTCAGGAAGGGTGGGATTGGCTCTGAAGGGATCCCAGCAGCCCTTCCCTCCCCCTTCCCTCCCCCTTCCCTCCCCCTTCCCTCCCTGGCCACCTCCATCCCCACCTTTAGCACCTTCAGTGGCTCCTGTATTCCCAAAGGAAAAGTCTTGGCCTGCCTGGAACAGCAGAGCCCTGGAACGTGTCTGAGGCTGCTGCACGTTCTCAGCTCTCTGCCCAGCAGTGGGCATTGCTCAGCACCTGGAGGCCCAAAGGAAAATCAGAGTCACTGGGATAACCCTGAAACCTTTCCCATTTTGGATGTCTAAAGGCCTGATTCCACCCTGGAATTCACTCATCTCCTACAAATCCCTCGAGAAGAGGCTCATGTAAGAGGTTTTTTGGGGATGAGGACTGGGATCTCCCCATGCCCCACCTCCTCAAGGAACTGGGAGGCTCCTGGTGCTCAGGGCTGCTCAGCTCAGTGCTTCTGGAGCTTCTGCTGCCATTATCCCCTTGTTTAGGTGTTCCTGAGCAACAGAGAAACTCATTATCCCCCGAGCTGAGGATTTGGATGCACTGGGAATGTCAAGGAGGGTTTTGGGAGAGGAGCCCCATGAGCTGAGAGCTGCCCACGCACCCACTGATCCCTGCAGCTCCCACTGCCCCTGACCAAGGCAGCAGGAACAAATCCAAGGGAAAGCATGCAGAGGAGAAAGCTCTGGAGGGGTTAACGTGCTCCAGCATGGTTCAGTGAAATTGTCAAAAAATCCCTTCTGACAAATTGCCTCAGAAGAGAGGAAAAAAATCTAAAGAGCCGAGTGCATGGTAATGATTTCTGAAAAGTTCCCCGGCACCAAAATGGCCAAATACCATTAGCAAAGCAAATTGTGTTTTGTGCACATAATTCACACCAGAACGCAGGATCCGGGCCCGTTATTAACGGGACACGGAGCCCAGTCAGCCAGAAAGCTCTGCCTGGCTCTGCGGGGATGGGCTCGGCTGCGGCCGGGGAGGGCTCAGCCCCGGCCCCATCCCTGGCACATCCACGGGCTTTGGATTCTCCAGGCGAACCTCAGCTGCACCCGGAGCAGCTCCGCGTCCTCGTCCCGAGCCGCCCGAGTGGGCAGTGCCCCTTCAAAGCGCGCTGCTCTCAGGACTCCATCGCTTCCCTGCGCTCTTTGATCCCSTGGGGCCCGGGGCCGGCTCTTTGCATCCATCCCCAGCCTCGCCGGTGCCTCCCGAACCGGCCGAGCCCGACGGAGCCCTGCCCCACCCCGGGCTGCTCCCTGGGAGTGCAGGACCTGCCCGGCAGCCCCCAGACACTTTGACTSCAGCTGCTCATGGAATAACTCCTCCCGTCCTTCTCCACGGCCTGGCTCCGGCACATTCCTGAAAAACAGCATCGGGCTGGAGCTGGGAGCGCGGAGCCGGCTTTGGAGCAGCCTTCAAACATTCCCTGGGTTGTGATGGAGCTCTGGGAATGTTCTGATGGCGCTGCTGTTGGATGGAAGGCGCTGCCCGCTTTTCCAAGCCAGCCACCATGCAAATCCCGATTTCGGGATGAAATAAAAACCACCCACGGCTCCACAGACGCTGGGATTTGTGACAGGGCTGGTGGCTGAGCCCAGCGGAACCCCCCGGGCTGTGGGTCAGGGAGGGCTGGTGCTGCTCCTCCTGCTCCTCCTCTCCCCACACCAGGGCACGGAGGGGCCGTGCCAGCCCTGCCGGGGCCAGGACGCCGGACCCGAGGGCGGGGAGGAGCCCGGGCTGGGCAGCCRGGCTGGAATTCGGTCATGGAAAGGCTCTGGAATTCATTAGCTGTGCCCCAGGCCAGGCAGGATTGTAATAAACACCTTCTTTGAGTCCTGTAGGTAGAAGTTACATGAAAATTACCTACTTTAAAAGCGCATTAGCATTTCAAAGGCAGACATTAGGAGACAGCCGAGCGCGATGACTGCGCACTGGCAGGGCTCTGCTTTGCCTCTTGATGCACCCTGACGCTTTTCATCTCACCCCGGCGTGTCGTTCCCGACTGGATGGGCCACAGGGTTGGCTCCAGGAGCTCCCAAACCACTCCCGAGGCTTCCCGTGTCACATCAGGAAGGAATGACTCAAGCGAGTCCCGGCGCTCCTCATCACTCACCCTCAAAGGAGCGGCGCAGGAGGCTCCCCCAGCGGGTTCTGCAGCGGCAGGGGTCGAGCCGAGGGTGTCATCCCGGGTCCGGGGGATTAGAAAAGCTCTGCTGTGTCCCAGTGTCCCGAGTATTCCCGTGCGTTCCCGGCGCTCTGATCTCCAAAGGCAGAGGACGGAGATGGAAGCGCTCGGGGACATGAAACGGCCTTTCAGGGAAGGAGCTGAGCAAAGGAGAGCTGGCTGAAAGCGAGCTCAGGATGACCCGGGAGTGGGSTTTCCCTGTTAAGTGGTGAGGATGAACCAGGGACATCAAATGGAAGGATGGAGCTGCAGGACTAACCATGGAAAACCCCTTCCTGCGGGATGTCCTGACCTGTGGCACGGGGATGGCACGGCTTGGTGACACTGGCAGGGCTTGGTGACACTGGCAGGACTTTGTGGCCCTGCACAGGTGAGCCCAGAAGGCGATTCCCTAAATTCACAGCTCACAAATCCATCAGGGAATGGCACACAAAGGAACAGATGGGATGTGTGCCCTGGAAGCCTTCAAACAGGAGCTTCCTCGTTGCTGGAGGCTGGAATCAGGGCAGCTGGAGCTGCTGCCCAGCCCTGGTGATCAAGCCAACCCCTCCCTGGCACTGCCAGCCCCAGCCGGTGTCCGAGCCCAGGGCAGGGTGCATCCCGGCATTCCCGGGAGCAGGATCCAGCAGAGATGGAGGCGCAGACAGGACAGTGCCCAGCCCTGCAGAGGTCAGGGCGGGCTGTCCCAGCCGGCTGAGAACAATGCACAGATATGTGGGATCAGCGCGCTCTGAGCTCAGGAACAGCCCCCGGGACTTGCAGGGAATGTGGAGCCTTCCTGCCCCTGCTGCTGCTGGCGGGGAGGGCTCCGAGCCTCACTCGGTGTGAGATGCCATTTGCAGGTCACCCAAACTTCCTCTGGAGCCGCCTGTGCGGAGCGAGGCGAGGGAAGGGAGAGTTATCTCCTGCCAGAGGAATTACTCCTTGTTTTCCCAGATAATACTCCGGGAATTTGAATATGGCCATTTTTCCTGCTCCTGCTGCAGCTCTGAAGATTGTGCTGCTGTCATCTGTGAGTTCTTATCGCTTATCTCTGCTCTTTTATCTTTGCCACTCATYTCAGTGTGTTTAAGGCTCTGTGCAGAGCCTCCTCTCTGCTCCAGGGAGCCTCTGCACAGCTCCCAGGAGCTGCGGGCGGGCCCCTGTTGGGTCTCAGCAGCAACCCCAAAGGGCCAAAACTCTGCTGTGAACCTGCAGTGTGCTCCAAGACCTTCAGCAACTCTTTTATGGAACAGGAAATAGCCTCAATCCTTCCTYTCCAGGTTTTCCCTAAGACATTTGCTCTCCTGGCTCTGGCAGTTGAGCTTTGCACTTGGCACTGCTGGACCTGGGCCTGGCATGTGGCRTGGGAGCTGGAAAATCAGGATTTTGAGGGATGGAGGGGTCAGCCCGGGGCCAGTTTGTAGGGCCAGAGGAGTGTTTGCAATGGCAGGAGAGAGAAAGGTGTGACTGTGGGGGCTGTGGAGCCCAGAGGGGCTCCAGCCCCATTCCCTGCCCTCTCACACCTCCATTTCCTCACCTCGCACATCTAAACCYCTGCATAAACAACACCTTTATCCTCTGGAATGTGTTCTTGTTCCCTTTTYCTGAGGTCYGGAGTCAGYGCAGGCCCAGGTGGAAAATCCCAYGGGTTAACTCCCCTTCCCAYCAGGAGATGCAGCCCCAGGMTCCATGGCAGGCTCTGCTYCCCCCGGAGAGACCCRGSATGTGTYTCCCAGAGCTCTGGGGRGGCTGTGCCCGTGTCAGGTCAGATYTCYCTGTGGGGAGCYGGSAGCAGTTCCTGTGCCATGGGATCGTTACCCACACGTCCCACGGACACACCAACCCTGCCTGCACACACAGGCTTCCCAGTGCTCCCAGTRTCCCAGCGGGGCTGGGGGCTGCAGCCCCGGCAGGGAAGGGATTGGAGAACGCTTTGGCTTAGGAGCAGGACGTTCCAGCGCTCCTTCAAATTAAAAAAATCTCCTGTGCATCCATCTCCTCCGCCACGGGAGGCATTTCCCAGCCGCCATAACGGATTTGGAGCCGGGAACCGGGAGATAAAATAATTTACTAATTGGAAGTGGCACCAAACATTTTGCCTCTTGCCCTGGCTGTGATCTCGGGGGCAAGTGGCTGGCAGCTCTCCAGGAGACAGAGCGCAGGGACAGCGGCAGCAGCGCGGTGGCCGGGGTGCCGCGCCGGGAGCCCCACCCCACCGTGTCCCCAGCGCTCTGTCACCTTTCATTACAGCCGGCCGTGCCCATCAAAGGCTGAGCCGGCTGCAAGGCTGAGGAGGAGTGACAGGGCTGGTGCTGAGGAATTTCACACAACAGCCCAGGCATTTTCTACCTCACTGACTCGTTTTCCCTGTTTGCTTTTTTTCTTTTTTATTTTTTTTTTTGGATGGCTTTGCACTTGGCAGCCCCGGGCAGGCTGGCACTGGGGAGAGCAYGGCCTCCTCCAGAGCCAGGAGAAGCCAAAAGTCTTCATTCACTCATTTCCTCATTCACTGCCTCCACAACGTCCGTGTCTGCTCCACCAGGCCAGAGCTGCGCTCACAACAGCTTGGTGGCCCTGGGTCCCTGCTCCCAGGTGCTGGCACTGGGTGGCTCCCAGGTGGTGGCACTGGGTGGATCTCAGGTGGTGGCACTGGATGGATCTCAGGTGGTGGCACTGGGTGGCTCCCAGGTGGTGGCACTGGATGGCTCTCAGGTGGTGGCACTGGGTGGCTCTCAGGTGGTGGCCCCAGGCCAACGTGGCAGTCACGGGCACCCGGGGGGTGACACCTTGAGCTGGGGCTGCCTTCCAGCAGCTGGACAACATCTGGCRCTGTCCCCAGCACCCTGCCCGTGTGTCCCCACAGAGGGGCTGCCCAGAGTCTGTCACCTCTGCTGCTGCTCGGTGAGGGCATGGATCCCCCTGATCCCTGAATTCCCTGTGAGGATCCCCCAATCCCTGAATTCCCAGTGAGGATCCCCCTGATCCCTGGATTCCCTGTGAGGACCCACACAAATCCCCTCATTTGAAGCCCTTGCACAGTGGCCTTGAGGCTGTTGCTCTGTAGGTCCAGGGTCTCCCTGGAAAAACCGGCTGTGCCCCATTTTCGGGACATTTCTGGGGACCTGCTCCAAAGGTGGGCCCCACAACTCATCCTGCAGGATCCTCAGCTCAGGGAAGGGCAGGACAGGGATGAGCAGGAGAGGAAGGAATGGGTGGGTAGAGCCAGGGATGAATTAAGAAAGCCCCATGGGACCTGCCATGGGACAAGGGGACACCTCCCACCTGCCACCGCCTGCAGGAGGCCAGGYTGGGATGTGGGGGCAGCTCTTGGAAGTGCAGAGCAGGAGCACAGCCAGGTCTGGATCTCAGAAGCGTCCAAGCAATGGCCCCAGAGCCAGGGGCAGGGGCTGAGCCCAGGAACTGCCCCTGCACAGGAGGCAGAACTTGTGCCCTGGGCAGTGCCCAGCCCTGAGCAGGTTGTGCASAGAGGCTGTGGAGTGTCCCTGCCTGGGGCCATCGCAGATMTTGCTGTGCCCTGAGCTCTGGGATGGCCCTGCTGGAGCAGGGAGGTGGCACCAGGTGAGYYCCTCCCAACCTGACCCAGTCTGGGATTCCAYGATCCCGTGATTTCCCACTCCCTGGTTAAACACAACAAAGGCACGGCCTGGCTTTGTGGCTCTGTCACATCCCCAGCGCAGCAACACGGGCAGAGACTCAAAGAAACCCTCAGAGAAGGTTTCACCCAGCCYGGCGCTGCTCTGTCCCCGGCAGCACCGCGGTGAGTTCATCACAATTCCGGCCATCGCCAGCTCCATCCCACGCCTCTGTGCCCAGCCGTGCTCCCGAGCCACTCCCGGCTGGAGAAACGCTTGTCTTAAGTTGCCATCTAGGGGAGCGCTCAGAGGCTCCGGGGGAGGGGACGGAACCGAGCGCACCAAAAGCCTCCAGGCCCTTTGTGTTTGCAGAGGCGCGGCCGCCGCACCAACAGCGACAAAGAATGGAAATAAAGCGACTCAAAGCGCCCCGAACGCGGCTCGGTGATGACAAACACAAGGCTGGGAGAGCCTGAGAACACAGAGGCAGCCGAGTGTTTATAAACTCCTTGAGATTCGGTGCTGGTGAGAGGGGGAAGCTCCGGGCAGGGATTTCCCCCAGGAGAGGATTTAGGGTCCGATCCTGGGAAACATTTGGATGCTGGAACAGGAATCGCTCTGAGCTGTCCTGCTGGGATTTGTCCCTTGGCTTCCAGGCTGCYGGGGCAGCTCGGGGCAGGGCACACGGCGGGGCCGGACTCGCTCCCGCTGCCGAATTTCCCGGGAGAGCTTTTCCCAAATCGCCCCTGGCATGTTCAGCTCCCCCAGGATCAGCCAGGGCGCGTTCGCACGGCGTTTCTACCCCCTCGTTTTGGGGTGGCAAAAGGGGGAGATAAAAAAAGACATGGGGTCAGAGAGAGCTGTCCAGCGAGGCTGAATCCGGGTTAAACCCAGAGCGGCGCAGGATGGAAACGAACTGAATGGGATTTGGGGAGAGGAAGGAATAATGCAGGGAAGGAGCAGAGAGCAGGGGGCAGGGGGGTGCGGGAGGATGGGGCACTGCCGATGGCACAGCCCTGGTGGCACAGCCGCTCCCGGATCCCCGCTCCGTGCCCAGCTCTCTCCCCAGGTCCCCGCTGCCCCTGCAGGCTGCGGAGCCGCGCCGCTGCCCCGGGAAGCGCTGGCAGCTCGGCAGACAAAAGGTTCCCTCAATGCGCGTTTGTGCAGCGCTTATCGCGGGGAGCCTCGCTGCTCGCAGCCCTTTCCTCCAGAAGGGCAGAGTGTTCCTATTGTTGTTACACAAATCGCTTCCCCTGCCAGTTCCTTCCCTTCCAGGCTACTGAGTGGAGCTTGGCTCGGCTCCCTCTGGACTAATTTGATGAGAGATAATTATCTTGTTAATATCATCTTATTTTCTTAAGTCCCAGCCTCTCTTTTATTAATTCTGTCAGTCGCGGGTTGTGTTGCTCTTAGGTCCGTGGCTTTTCAAAACACTCGAGCAGGCACTTCTGGGAGAAAGTCGGGAAAAGAACAACTTCACTGGGAGAATGTAAATATTGACATTTTTTCACAATGGAGGTTTTTAATCGGCTCCTCCTCGCAGGGCTGGCCGCCGTGGGAAGCGCTTGGCCACCGCGCCCGTGGGTGGGAGGCGGCTGCAGCAGGAGATGCTCGGATCTGCCGATCCCTCGGGAAGCACAGGAGAGGAGCAGCGGCAGGAATTCCGTCTGGAGGGAGCGGGAGGTGCCCCAGGACACGCAGAACGAGGGSTCCTCTGTGCCCCGTGCTTGTGCTGAATGCAGCAGGAAAGGGATGGAAAAGGGAAAGCAGCGCGGCTGTGGGGTGGTTTGTGGGGAAAGGCTCCGTACCTGTTATCCAAGGACGCTCTGGGATATGGGGATGTGGGTGATCCCAGCCTGTGCAGGGGACAGGGAGCCCACAAAACCTTCCTGAGCCTTTCCGAGCTCGTTATCCTTTGCAAGAACGTTTATGGCCGTTGTCAACATCAGCAGTGGGATTGTGTTATCCCAAATAATCCCCCACACCTCTCAGCCACCCCGGGAACTGCAGTCCCAGCACTTGTCCTGTGCTTCCCAGCAGCAATGCCAGGCACAATCCCACCTTCCCTGGCATCACAGCTTCCCTGCAGCCCTCACCACCAAGGGAAGAGGTTGTGGGGCTGCARAGGGGATCCAGGGGATGCCCTGATCCTGCTGGGTCCCCCAGCACTGCCTGGGGCAGGGTGAGGGCRCTCAGCTCCACAGGGATAAGGAGATTCTGGGATTTGTCAGGGAAAATGAGCCATTTTAGCATCAGTGAGGGCAGAGGAATCTTCCTGCTCAGGGCAACTTGGAGGAGGATTTTGTATGAGAAATGCAATCTTTTTTCCAGCACCACTCCAGATTCACAAAGGATTTCTCCCCTTGGATCAGGGTCTGAATCCCTCTGAAACAAAGCAGCAGTGGGAATGCGAGGTTGGAAGTGAAGTGTGTTCTCAAGGATTTTTCTGAGTCAGGATGGGAACACAAACCTCTTCTCTTTGACTCGAGGGGTTTTCTTTTTTTTTTCCCCTTTTCCCTTCTCAATAACACAGATCTCAAACTCATTCAAGGCAAGGAAAATGAGGGGGTCGGGCTGACTTCCTCTGTGCCAGGAACAGAATTCCATTRAGCTGCTCCTGCCTGCTTGCAGGAAGGAGCTGTTTGCTCCCAGTTTGTGCTCACGCTGTGCCTGGCGCTGGAGCATCCAAGAGTTTCCCAGTGCTGCAGGAAACAATGGGATTGAATATCTGCAGCACACTCTGAAGCTGTGGATTCCAACTCATTTATTCCAGGGACCAAACTCATTCACTGGCAGGGCAGGGAACTGTTTTCTGCAGTGGGAGATGGACTTCCAGCATTTACTCAAGGAGAATCCCATTTTTTAGGTGATGTGGAGGGTCCTTTTAGAGTCCTACATGGTCTGGGGTCACCCCACAGGCTCCCCTGGGCAGAGGGAAATGGATTAAYTAGAAATAAAATCATAAAAATGATTCAGGTCTTATTGGGAGAAGACTTGGGGGTTGAAACAGAGTCTCTAATTTGGTCATCTCCATGGAGAAAAGAGGGRAAARGGGATTRAGGGAGGTACAGGGAGATGATGGCTGAGAGAACAGAGAGAAAAGGGTGAGAGAGAAAAAGGTGGAAGCTTTCCTCAGTTCTGGGAATGGCAGCCTGGCTGTTCCTCCTCTCCAGGCAGGTTTGAGGGAAGGTTTGCTCTCCTTGCATGCCAAGTGCTGCCCTCCTGGGATCCAGCTCAGCTCCAGCAGCTCCAGAGGCTCAGATCCAATGGGAAGCGGGGGCTGCACCTGGGTAAGGCCCAGAAAGCAAGGATATGTGGATATTYCATGGCAGCTTAATGCACATTTATTGTATTTACCAGGATATTTCATTGCTCGAGAAGGCACAGCCTCCCTGTCCTCCGCTCAAATCTCCCCTTTCCCACAAAACAACAAATCCTGAGAGCTCCAAAGTGAGGGAAGGGGGCTCCAGAGTGGCCAGGGATCCATCAGCTGCTGACCCTTGCTCACCCCCACATTCCCAGGGGTGCTCTGCAGGGAGATCAGGCTCGTCCTGCTCTACCACTCCATGGCAAGGATGCAGCTGGGATTGAGCAGGATTTGGCTGCTGCCATCAAGGCAAACACACCCTAAACACGGAGCAAATCCCAYGAGGAGCAGGCAGGTTTCAAACCAGCTCAAACCCCACTGCCTGCACGAGTGCAGCTCTTCAGTGAGCTCTTATTTTTGGTTTTTTCCTCATTTTCTGCCATGCAGTAATTGCTTTATTTACCGTCCTAGCTTGCAGCCAGCCCAGAAATGGGGATGTGCTCCCCTGCTCCCCTCCAAACCCAGCGCCCTCGGATCCTCAGGAACTCATTTGCACTGGGTTCTGCATCCTGAAGAGCTCTAAGAAG
>CADDXX010000747.1:104994-120696 GCA_902810485.1 Alauda arvensis | reverse complement strand
CCTCTCAGCCTTCAGCAATTCCAGGTCTCAGCCAGATCCAGGAGATGAGGAACCCCTCAGAAACCAGCAGTGAAATATCCAGGGCTCAGGAATTCCTGGCTATGGATGAGGGAGCTGTAGCAGGGACACGGGGACAGGGAAATGTGGTTTTCCAGTCTGGCATCCAGCTTTTTAAATCTTTCCCACAAAGGTTCACCTTCTTTCCTAAGACTTTCCCAGTTTTTCCACGAATGGAGGGTCCTGCAGGACAAGCCCTGGCTGGCTCCACACCAGTTCTCAGTGGGCTGGATCTGGAAAAGAAAGGAAATTATGGCCATGAAACCAGAAATACAAACTCAGGGGGTGCAGCTTGTTGCTGCTGCATTCAAAATAAGGCACTGACAGTAAAATCTTCATTKTTGTGGCTGGTGCTGTCCTTAAAAAAGGTCTTTTAAAAAGGTACCAACGAAGGAAAATCCAACCATGAACCACCAGGTTCAGCCCCTGGCTCATCCGTGGAATTCTGCATGTGCCACCCGGCGCTGGCTGCTCCTCCTTGTCCCCGGGCAGCCGCTGTCCCTCAGAGCTCTGCCACCTGCTCGGGCATTCCCGGGCCAGCCCGGGTGGATTTCCCAGAGCCCGCTCGTGGCGAGCAGGGGTGGGATCGATCCCAGGCCGTTTGTCACGGCGGCGGCTCCGCAGGTGGCGGGGCCAGCAGCGATCCGAGCGCCCCGGGGCTCTCCCGGTGCCGGGGCCGGGAACGCTCCCACCTATCCCTGATAACGCCGTGAACGCTCTGGCTCCCCGTGCAGCGCATCCATCATTTTCCTGTTGCTTATCATTTTCCATCATGCGTCTCCTGTGCATTTTTAATTGGTTAATTACTTTATTCATATACCAAGCACACCCTCAAGCTCCAATTATTATCAGCATTAAGTGCTCCGTTCGTGCCATACATCATTCCCGAGCTCTCCGCGGCCTTTTCCTGGCCCACGCTTCCTCCCTGTGCAATACCTGCAGCTTCCTCAGCCTCTGCTCAGCCTCGCTCCGGCCCTGCTCTCATTAGTTTATTATCTCTACCTGCTTATCAGCCCCGCTCCCCAGCTCCTCGTTACCGCACCGCAATTACAGCCCCGGCATCCCTCCCGGTGCTGCCGGAGCTGCGGGGCGCGGTAATTCCAGCAAACAGCTCCCGAGCACCGCCGGGCTCCTGCCCGTGCCGGGGAACAGCGGAGCTGTTGTTCACTCCTCACCCCGGGGGCTGCGTGCTCGGGCTCGCTTTAAAAACCCCGCCCGAGCCCCGGGGAGGGAGCGCAGCTCTGCCCTCACCCCTGCTGCGGTGGGGAGGGATTGGAAGCGCTGCCTGCTCCGGGGGAACGGGGAGCCCGCAGCTGGAGGGAGGATCCGGGGGCAGGATGGGCAAAGGAGCAACAGGGACCGGGCTGGGATCAACCCAGGCAAGAGCAGCCCTGGGGGAAGGATTTGGGGATTGGTGGGAAAGAGCTGGACCTGCCCCAGCCCCCAGAACCCCCAGCCCTGGGCTGATCCCCCCAGTGTGGGCAGCAGGGGAGGGAGGATTCTGCCCCTGTGCCCTGCTCAGGTGAGACCCCACCTGCAGAGCTGCCCCAGGGCCCAGCACAGCAAGGACCTGGAGCTGCTGGAGCCAGGCCAGAGGAGGCACCAGGATGAGCAGAGGGATGGAGCAGCTCTGCTGGCAGCAAAGGCTGCCACAGCTGGCATTGTTCACCTGCAGAGGRGAATYGCAGGAGTGGTGYCCTGGAATCAACCTCCCCCAGAGAYCCCTGGACACTCCTYRGAGGGGCTTTTCCAATGGTCCCAYCCTGTTTCTTCCCCCTTCCTGGRAATCTCCCATCAGAGYAAGGCACCAAAACATCCCACCAGGCTGCTCCCCTCATCCCAGGACACATCCCAGAGCGATTTTTTCTTTTGCCATCCCACTGTTCCTGCTGGGAAGCTCAGCTGGGAGCTCAGCCYKCCCTGCTCCTTCCCATGGGTCCCYGTCCCCAAGSCAAAGCTSGTGCCCGAAATAGGGTCAGCTGGAGCATGGACAGGGGTGCCCTGCCCTTTCCCATGGCTCTGTGATCCCAAAATACCAGATCCCCACCCAGCTGGGAGAGCAGGCTCCCACACAGGGGCACTTTGTGTATTTAAAGCTCTGCCTGTGCTGTAATTCTGTGTGCAATATTAATTATCCAGCTCCCACTGTTGCCATGACACTCCTTAAAGCCATCAAAGCCATCACAGCACATCCTACCTCCACCCCACCCTGCTCTCGCTCCTGGACTCCAGCCCAAGCCCAGGGCCAGTGTCCCTGGGTCCCCTGCCCCTCTGCCCAGCACAAAGGCCACATTTGGACTTTTGGAAGTTGTGGCTAATTCCCAAGCTGCATTCCAAGAAGTGCCTGACTCCAAACATGCCCATTTTTAGGTCAAATTGCAGAATTACTGTTTCCTTAGCACAGCATTGCCCTATCTTTAGAAGCTAAAAGGGATGTTTAGAGTTAGAAGGAGAAAGGAAGAAAGAAATGAAGGGGGTGGGGTGAATAAACACATCCCGAGCCCTGGAAAAGACACAAATCTGAGATCAAAAGGGAATGAGCCAAATTCTGAATAACCTGATGTCTGCAGCATTTACATCCCTCACAGCTGACACCTGAGRAACCCCACAGGCAGTGACAGAACAGAACTGGAGCTTCCCCTCCTACCCCCAGCCCAGCTCAAACACTGCAGGGRAGCCTTTCACACCTCCCAGAGCTGCCASGAGGTCAGTGCTGTTTCACCAGCASTGAGGGTGAGTGCAAGAGAAACAGGGAGTTGTGTTGGGGAAAGCTTTTTCTAAAAATCCAGCGGGATTTTCCCTCTGTGGCAGCACTGCTGGCTCCCTGCAGGGTGTAGGGTCTGTGCACATTTGTGGGGTCTGTGCTCACTCCAGGGCACAGCAGCACCTCCAGGGCTGGGTTTGGCCCCAAAATGCTCCCAGTCCCTCACATGGTGAGCAGAATGGGGCAGCTCTSCCATGGGGAAAWGCTGGGAGAGCTGGGATKGTTCAGCCTGGAGGAGAGMAGCTTTGGGGAGACCTCACTGTGGCCTTCCAGGACCTGAAGGAGCCAAAAGAAGATGGAGAGAGATGRTTTACAAGGACCAGGACAAGGGGSTTCWGTGCCAGAGCATGAATTTAGATGGAATATTAGGGAAAAAAATCCTCCCTGTGACTTTTTCCATGGACAGACAGTGCTTGGACAAGGGACAATGGGTTTAAAGCCAAAGAGGAGAGATTTAGATGGGATMTTGGGAAGGAATTGTTCCCTGKGAGGRTGGGCAGGCCCTGGCACAGGGTGCCCAGAGCAGCTGTGGCTGCCCCTGGATCCCTGGCAGTGCCCAAGGCCAGGCTGGACATTGGGGCTTGGAGCAGCCTGGGACAGTGGGAGGTGTCCCTGCCATGGAAGAACTTCCCAAATCTCTCCTCTTCAGTTCCAAACTGCCCCCTCTCGCTAAAGAGAAGATGCAGTCTCTGAGGGCTGAGCCTTCTSCTCATTCCCCAGAGTTTTCCCTTTCCTGCCCTGCTGCATCCGGCCCCAGCTGGGAACAGGGAGCTGCAAGGAGCTGCATTGGCTGTGGAGGGAGCTGAGCTGGAAGTGCTGCTCCTGGGCTGTCACTGCTGACAATGTTCACACCTAGAGCAGCTGGCACCCCTCTCCCTGTGCCAGGGGCTGTGCTGGGAACCAGCTCCTGCCTGCGAGCAACTCCCAGCTCTGCTCRTGGAACCCGAGGCTGTGCCAGGAGCCAGGCAGGATTTGTCCCGATATTATTGGTGATAAAGGAGCCTCCTGTGTGAGAGGCAAGTCCATTTCCAATCCATCTGTATCTATATCTAAAAAAGCCTTCATTTCCTGCTGCGCCTCCGCAGATTCCCGGGATAAATTGCTGCCATAGCTTAGCTCCCGACTCCATTACATCCCATTCAAATCCCCTTCATTATCACAAGGAGCAATGTGACACCAAAAGCTTGTCTCCGGGAATTTATGGCACAGTGGAGACACTTAGATCCACTCCACCCCATTAAAACCTTCTCCCCTATAAAATATACACCTGATTAGGCACCTCAGCAGCAGCCTGGCTCCTGTTCCCCGGGAAGGAGCAGTTCCAAGGACTGAATCCCTGCTCCTGGCTTTGCTGGTGCCCAGAGCTTTGTGCAGCTGTCCTTTATTCCCAGCCTGCTCACCCAGGCAGGATAAAAGCAAACACACCCCACCGGCCAAAGCCAGGCTTTYATTCAGGTCTCTTCCTGCCACAAAGCCTGGAAAAAGGGATTTGGGGTGGAATTGTTGTGAAATCTGCAATGAAACGCCGTGTTTGGGTTTGTTTAAAGGCATTGAATTAAAACAAATTGACTCTCAAAGTCTAAAGAAACGTGACCTGGGATTCCAACAGCGTGTGCTGTGTCCCTGACCCTTTCTCCAAGCCGCTCCCTGCTCCCAGATGTGCTCAGTCCTCAGCTCAGAGAGGAAATTCTGTTCCCACCACAGTCCCCACTGTTCCTTCTGGAGCTGGGAAAGCAGGAGAAGAGGGGAGAGATGATGAGGTGCAGGGGAAGGACCGGCCAAGGCTGCTCTGCCCATTCCCACCCCCATCCTCTCTGCATGTCCCACCCTCCCTGCAGCTGGGCCCACCCTCATCCCACACCTGAGCAGCCCAGGGGATGTTCCTGGAGCAGAGAACCTTTCCCAGCCGGGAAGAGCTGGAATATCTCATCCCTGGGGAAGTGATTCTGTTTTTCTCCCACACTTTCCCTCCTTTTCACCCCCCAGCTCTCCCCCAGCTCCAGGCTGTGCCCTTCAGGAGTGCAGGTGGAGCTCCTGCCTGCTCTGAGAGCTGCTGGCTGTTCCAGCTCAGTCTGTTTGTGTTTCCCTCTTTTTGCCCCTCGTTCAGTCCCATCTCCCTGTTGTTTGCTGTGCTGGATTATGCAAATCCAAACAAAACCAGCACTGGAGCCAGGAAGGTCAGCAGAGCCTGCAGCCACTCCTGCTGTGTCACCTCTGTGCCACTCTGAGCCCACACAGGGCTGGCTTTGTCCCTTCCCTGTCCCAGGAGTGCTCCAGCTCTGCCAGCATCCCAAACCAGCCCCAGCAGGAGGGACAGTCCCCTGGGARGGGTCACACTCAGCTCTGTCCTGCCATGATCCCAAAGATCCCACAACCCTCGGTGCTCCTGGGATGTGCAGCACCCAGCACATCCCTGCTCTCCCTGGAGAAGGGGAATTTCCCTGGGGAATTGGAATTTGGGATATGTGGGTTTGTGCCAGCGGTGCCAGGGGAGCAAAGAAGGGAAGTGAAATCCCAGAAAMAGCTGAGCAGGGAGAAGCAGGAGATGAGTGTGGTTCACACAGGCATTCCTGGAACTGGAGAATCCCAGAGTCACTGCACACAGTGGAGTAAGCTGTGAGCACCTCAGGGTAACTCAGCTGCTGCCAGATGTGGTCAGGAGGCTCAGGGAGCTCAGGATGATCTGCTGGCCCCACGCAGGAGCTCAGGGAGCTGTGACCCTGAAGGAGCTCTGCCCTCTTCTATTCCCAAGGCCAGAGACTTCTCCCAGCTCGTCCCCCACAATTCCCAGCTGGTTAGGGCAGCTCCTTTCGAGACACATCCARCTTCAAGGGAAAACTCCAAACTCCTCCACGGCTTGTTTATGACTAATMCTCTTCCCTGCTGGAATGTGTCTCCTTTTCAGGTGGAATTTGTCTAATTTCAGCTTCCAGCCACCACATCTTGTTACACCTTTGATCGCCAGATTAAAGAGCTCTTGAGTCTCAAATAAATTCTCTTCTGCTGGGGACTCCCAGCCTTGTGCCAAGCAAGGATTCAAAGTGTGTTTCATTAAGCCTTTCATTAGAAAAGCAGGTGTTTGGCTTGGTGGCTTTTTAAAATCTCATTGACTTTTATACCTCTTTCCTGGATCCTTTCCATGTTTTCATTAAGTGTGACCCTGGAGCTGGACACTGAGAGCACCCAGAGCTCTCCTGACAGCAAYGCATCGTCCCACAGCACTGGGAAGTTCTTTTCTTTAGGAACTTCCAGTTCAGAAGGTTCCACCTGCTTCCCTACACTTCCTAATCCATGTTCAGCAGGGTGTGGATATCTTTGTTCCTGGAAGTGTGGATCTTCATTGCATTGACCCAAAATTCAGGCTCTTGGAACAAATTCATTCTCCAAGTGATTCATGCTGCCCTGGCCACGTTTATCTTCCTGCTGGGCTTTGTATCCTCTTTAATTCTTATCTCTCCAGACTGTGCAGTMCCCTTCAGGTCATGGATAAATACTCTTGGCTCTCCTCAAGAAAACCTGGCACTGATCTGATAACTTGGCCTGGAAACTGCTGAGGATGATCCTCGCAGCCCTGAGGGACAGAGAATTCCCTACATCCCAACAGCACGTTGGAATGGCGGTTCACACACCAGCAGCACTTTCACCTGCCAGGACATCCCCCAGCCCCTGCCTGGACAAAGAGCAGTGGAGGGAAYGGGGAGCAGAGCTGGAACAGATGGACTGATGGATTTGTGTCCTGCCTGAGCAGCATCTGAGCCTGTGGGCCTGGAAATTGCTCTTGGGCTCTGTGGGACAGCTGCAGGGTTTGATCATGATCCAGGAGAAGGTGGAGGCTTCAAGGCAGGGTAGGAGGGGCAGGCAAATGAGGGCTGATGAGTTTGGCTGGAACAGAACCGGCTGCAGGGGAGTCAGGTATTCCCAAGTGAAATGGGAATGTAAACCTGGGCTCGGCGTTGTGCCCCAGGGAGGAAGAGGATGGTGAGGAGCACCAGCCCCACACAGGGTTGGGCATCCAGGGGCTCTGTGTGCAGCCAGCAGCCAGGCAGGGACCTCCAGGGCAGCTCCAGAGGTGGGAAATCCCAACAGTGGAGAATCAAATCTCTCCTTTAATACCAACAGGAAACCTTTGTGTTTCTGGAAGTCCTCCTGTCTATTTGGTGTCGCATTTTTGGATCACTCCACCATGGCAAGATGGAAGATGATTTCTCTGGAAAACTCCTCTTTAATTACTCCTGCTGCTAAAGCAGCAGCTGAACAGATCTTGTTGCAGCAGCAGAAATGAAATGCAGCCCTGGAGAACCACTGAAAGCTTGGGGGGGTGTGGAGAAGGTGGAGGAAAGCTCCTCTGGAAGTTCACAGCAACGTTCAGGAGGCAGCAGGCACAAACACAAACACCAGGAGCATGAGGAGAAGGTTCTTTCCCATGGGGCAAGTCAAGCACCAGGCCAACAGCCCAAAGAAGTGGAGGCATCTTCATCTTTCACCTTCAAGATCTTCATCATTCAATGTCTTTATCCTTCATCCTTCAAGATCTTCATCATCCTTCAACATCTTCATCCTCCATCCCTYGAGATCTTCACCCTTAATCCTTCAAGATATTCATCCTTCATCCTTCATCATCCTCATTCTTCATTTTCGAGATCTTCATCCTTCGAGATCTTCATCCTTCATCCTTTGATATCTTCGTCCATCATCCTTGATCCTTCAAGATCTTCATCCTCCAAAGTCCAACACCAATGCCCTGAGCACCCTGAGCTGAGCTTGAATCTGGCCCTTGGAGCAGAAAGCAGAACTGGAGACCTCCTGAGGGCTCCTAAACTCCATGATCTTGTGATTCCCCAGCAGTTCCAGGATAAGTTTCTCCAGCAGTTTTGGAGCTGTGGCACCATGCAGACCAACAGTGCAAACTGGATTTCTCTGGATATTCATAACAAATCCCTTCAGGAATATTCAGACCCTGTGCTCCACAGAAAACAGACAGAGGGATGGACTCCAAACCATGCTGACTCCACTTGCTTTGCCAAACCATGCACTCTGCAGTTTTAAAACTCATTCAAAAATGCAAACAMCAAATTTGAGGCAGAAATTTTGTATTTCTGGGCAAAAAATTCTAACCTTAAAAGTTTTTATTTTGTTGGTGTTGGGGTTTTTTTTCTTTTTTCTTTTTCTCAATCTTTTTGCCACCCCAAACCTCCCTGGGTCACCTCAGCACTGCCCAGAACGGCTGGAGCAGCTCGGCTGCCCTCAGGAAGTGCAGAAAGGAGCCTTGCAACCAAAACCTGGACCCCCCAAAACTGATTTTTGGAATGGATGCTGGGGATGAAAGTTAATTTTTCACTGTTCTRCTCCGGCGTCTGCAGCGCTTTGGGTAAAAATGAGCATTTCAAGGCAACCCCCCAGACAAAGCTCGTTCCCAATTCCAAACTGTTCCTGCAATGTAAAGATTAAAACAATAACATTTTAAGCCTGGGAGCTTCAAATGGGAAGGAGCAGTGTGGGGAGGCTCGGCAGCAGCGCCSGCAGCCCCGCTAATGACGGCAGTAAATTGGATCAGAAGGATTCGCTCATTTTGGGAAGAGAGATGGAATAGCTGGGACTATTCTCACTGGCACTAAACTCATTACATTGTTTACACTGCACCTTCCTGCTCCACACTGGAAATCGGACCTTGCCTGGGATATTCCAGGCAGGAAGAGCAGGGAGAAGTSAGAGATTCACGGTGGTGTTTGATCCCTGCCGTGGTTTGTTTGGGGTTTTTATGTGGGGCTTGTTGGGAAAATCCTGGGTGCCGAGAAGGATGTTGGGATGGACAGTGCTGGGTGACAGAGCTGGGGACAAAGGCTGATGGGCAAAAAGGGTGTGTTGGATGTGTGATGTCACAGGGAGAGAAAATCCCAGRATCACTGAGRYTGGAAAAGCCCTCCCAGCCCATGGAGTCCCAGCTGTKCCCCATCCCCACCTTGTCCCCAGCCCAGAGCACTCAGTGCCACCTCCAGGCCWTCCCTGGACACCTCCAGGGATGGGCACTCCAAACCTCCCTGGGCAGTTCCAATCCCTGAGCTCCCTTTCCATGGGGAAATTCCTGCTGCTGTCCAACCTGAGCCTGCCCCGGCCTGAGGCCGTTCCCTCTCCTCCTGTCCCTGTTCCCTGGCAGCAGAGCCCGACCCCCCCGGCTGTCCCCTCCTGGCAGGGAGTTGTGCAGAGCCACAAGGGCCCCCTGAGCCTCCTTTTCTCCAGGCTGAGCCCCTTCCCCAGCTCCCTCAGCCTCTCCTGGGGCTCCAGCCCCTTCCCAACTCCACTGCCCAGGAGGTGCCAAGGGCTGGGTGACAGACACAGGATGGGGGGCCTGGCACCAGCTGTGCTGGAATCTGCTGGATCACAGACCCCACCCAGGACACAGAGGGATTCCAGGTGGCCTCAGGGACAGGGAGAGCTCTGGCTCYGCCAAGAGAGAGTGAGACAAGGGAGTGACACCAGGCTGTGCCACATCCCTGCCCTGTGGACACCAGCCAGGCCAGCTCGGAGGCCGGCAGGGAGCTCTCCCTGCACAGCAGCACCTGGAATCCCTCTGTGCTTCCCTCAGCCTCCAGCCTGGCGCTCTCCCAGCCCATCACCCGTTCCTCATCCCGCTGGGAGGTGGGAGCTGCCCATTCACCTCCAGCAGGACTCACCCTCCTGGAGCTGCCTCTGCCACACTGCACCTCTGCCCCCCTTCTGGTCACACCTGGGTGCCTGGGCAGAAACTTTCCAGCACTTGGAAATTATTCCTGTGACCCTGCAGGTGCTCAGAGGAGATGGGAGCTCAGACATGTGTGCACTGCAGGGAAGGAGCGTCACCAGTGGCAATTTCCTCACAAAACCCACAGAGAAGCAGCTCTGGGATGAACCACAGTGCCAAATGCTCCAAGGCCTTTCTCTGGGAAGCTCAGCCCATCCCATCAGGGCAGCAGAGAAGGGATTAAGGAATCCCAGACCATCACATCAGCACGGAGTTGACTCCTCTGTCCAGAAAGTCTCCTCTGGGTGGGCTCAGGAGCGCTGGCACCTCTCCAGAGGAGACAGCAAAAATCCTCTGCCAGCATCAAACACATCCCGGGCTCTGGGGCTGCCGGGGTACAGGTCACTGGGGATGTGTGCAGTGTCCATGGATGTGTGCAGTGCCCGTGGATGTGTGCGGTATCCATGGATGTGTGCAGTATCCATGGATGTGTGCAGTGTCCATGGATGTGTGCAGTTCTCCATGGATGTGTTCAGTTTCCATGGATGTGTGCAGTGTCCATGGATGTGTGAAGCTCTCCATGGATGTGTTCAGTTTCCATGGATGTGTGCAGTGTCCATGGATGTGTGCAGTGTCCATGGATGTGTGAAGCTCTCCATGGATGTGTGCAGTATCCATGGATGTGTGCAGTGTCCATGGATGTGTGCAGTATCCATGGATGTGTGCAGTGTCCATGGATGTGTTCAGTTTCCATGGATGTGTGCAGTGTCCATGGATGTGTGAAGCTCTCCATGGATGTGTGCAGTGTCCATGGATGTGTTCAGTTTCCATGGATGTGTGCAGTTTCCCTCTCCTCCTGCTGGGCTCTCCCAGTGCTCCCAGTTCCATTGGCCAGTCCCACTCCATGGCTCCCTGGTGTGTGAAGAGTAAAAGCCCAGCAGGGCCAGTCTGCTCCCAGGGAAGGCAAAGGTGTTCCCTGGATGTAGTGACTCCAAGGGAAGACATTCCCGCCTCTTTCCCCAGAGCCTGTCAGAGGAGGATCTCTGTGTGAGAGCTCCTGAACAGCCCTAGAGGAAGGAGAATGGGATATCCTGAGTGAGCTGGGTGAGCTGGAGATGCTSTCCCTGTGCCCCTCYGGCMCCTCCTGCTCCYGGGGAAGCTCCTTGKGCCCGTGTGTGGCTGCAGCTGCAGMTCTGAGCYCCCCACACGGATGAATCCCACRTTTCCCTGCTCCAAGCCCASGCTTCTCATCCATGTCCCTGCCAGGCTTTCCTCRGGGTCGTGCTCGGGAGGGAAGATTTGCTCCCAGGCTCTGGCAGGGCCATATAACAAAATCAGCCTGCAAGGTTCCTTACTCATCTCATTATACACACAGAGACCCTGGGCAGGCAAAGATAAAGCTAAATAAGAGAAAGTTATTGCATCTCTGAAATCAGAATAAAATATCTGCGGGGGAAATCATTGCAGCAGCTCCCTGAGGGGTGCAAAGAGGCACCAGTAGGTACCAGGGACACCCCAGTGCTCCCAGTAAGGTGTGGGACCAGCCCGGTGGGGGCATCGGAAGAGCCCGGGGCTGTGTGCAGTGGCAATGTGGCCCCCGGGGGTGGTGGCAGTGGCCGTGGCACACAGGCGACGTTTCCAGGGAGGTGTGTGTGCCTCAGTTTCCCCCAGCTGTCGGGGCTGGCAGCTCCTGCTCCCAGGGCAGCAGTTGAGGGGATCGTGTTGGTACACGGAGTTGAATTGCAGTGGCTGTGCCCGTGTAAGTGCTGAGTGCTATTAACAGCCACCGGCAGCTCCCCTTCCTGCCTTTGCCTCGGGCCATTCCAGCCCACTGAAGCATCACGGCAGCGCTGCCTGCCAGGGCAGACCTCGGGATAGGCTGGAAACCTGGAGCTGGGAGTCCAGAAGGAAGTGCCTGGCGTTATCCAGGCTGCTGGGGCAGGAGCTCGGGCTGGCCGGGAGCTGGGAGAGACACCTGGGGGTGAAGGAAGCATCCCACAGGAAGCTGGGACAGGCAGGGGGTGGAATGTGGAGACACCTGGGGGTGAAGGAAGCATCCCCCAGGAAGGTGGGACAGGCAGGGGGTGGCAGAGGCGGGATCCCCCAGGCCTGGCTGGTTTGGGGAGGATGTGGCCAACGTTGTTTTTGTTGGTGGTGCCTCCTGCCCTGTGCCCCAAAGCCGGAGCTGAGCCCCACAGCTCTGGGTGGGCTGTGCCATCCCAGCCTCTCTCTCATCACCATCCCCACTCCCATCCTTCCTCCCAGAGCTGGATCCTGCCTGGAGACAGATGATGTGCTGGGCAGCAACAGCAAAGTTTATTAAGTTGGGGTGGGAAGCTCTGGCAGGCTGGGTTCACAATTAGGCTCCCAAAGGCAAGATCATAAAGCATCCAGACACTTGGGATACGGGGCTGATTACCAGCATCCTTCATCATTAAATATTAACACCCAGGCTGCTTAAAGGCCAGTGAAAGAATTATAGAATTTAATACCTATCACGCTCTATCAATAGGCCGGGAGAAATATGGGCCTTGTGCCTGTGTGGGGTTTTTTTTTTCAGGCTTCAGAGTAAACTGGAAGTCTGGCAAAATTAAACAGCACAATTCTTGCTTGGGAGCCACTGGGAATTGCAAACAGGGAGCACCAGGGATCAACCATGTTTGATATGCTGGGGGAGMGAGCTCATTAAAACACAGGCGCTGGGACCAGAAGGAGAGGAAATTAAAGCATAATTTAAGAAAAGAAACCATCTACGGAGCATGGCTGCGGCCCCCAGCGCTCCCCAGCATGCCTGGCTGCTCCCAGTGACCCCAGTCAGCCCCACACTGGTGGGATGGGCTGAGAGGCTTTGTACCAACTCCTAAAGACCCCTGACTGTGCTGCCAGTGATCCCAGTCAGCTCCAGACTGGTGGGATGGGTTAAAGGAGGGTTTGTCCCCAGCCCCACAAACCCCTTTGTACCAACTCCTAAAGACCCCTGACTGTGCTGCCAGTGATCCCAGTCAGCTCCAGACTGGTGGGATGGGTTAAAGGAGGGTTTGTCCCCAGCCCCACAAACCCCTGACTCTGCTCCCAGTGACCCCAGTCAGCTCCAGACCGGGGGGATGGGTTAAAGGAGGGTTTGTCCCCAGCCCTACAAACCCCTGACTGTGCAGGGACAGAGCCATCCATGAAACCCTTCCCAGTGGCCACATTCCCCCTTTCCAGCCCATGCACATGGGATGTAATGGCCAGGATATGGCTGAAGCTTCCCAGCACTGCTCACAAATCCTTTATACGGAGCAGAAAGCTGGGAAAATCCTGGAAGTGTCAAAAAGTTGGTGCTTGTGACAGGATTTATTTTTCTTCCTTGTCTTGCAATATTGGGCTCAGTTGTGGCAGGAAAAGTGTCTGGGTTGTGTGGCCCTTTTGGGATGGGAGACAGAATCCATGCTGGAAACATTGGAGGGGACAGGCTGCTGGGACTGTCCCATGAGTGGCAAAGGCACTGTTCCCAGAGCTCCAAACCCATCCCAGAGCTCCAAACCCACCACTCCCAGTTCCAAACCCACCACTCCCAGTTCCAAACCCAACATTCCCAGTTCCAAACCCACCACTCCCAGTTACAAACCCACCATTCCCAGTTCCAAACCCACCATTCCCAGTTCCAAGCCCACCATTCCCAGTTACAAACTCACCATCCCCAAAGCTCCCAACCCACCATCTCAAAGGACAGAGATGTGACTTAGAAAGTGCAAAATCCCTTCAGTCACAAAAGAAAATCCGTGGAATGATTGAATCTGTGACCATCCAGCTGTTCCTGGGATCTCACTGCTCTCTCCAGGGAGACTCCTGGGCTGCTTTGGAGCCAAGTCTGACCCCACGACACAAAACAGAGCAACTCAGTGAACCCCTGAGCATGGCCAGGCTGGGATTTTCCACGTTTTTCCGTGTTTTTCCATGCTTTTTCACGGTTTCTGCATGCACACACCTGGAAATAAGAGCACCTGAGCTGTCTGAGCCCGGGGCTGATGGAGGCAGGAGCSGYRCCACCTGCGTGGGACGCRGAGCCTGGAAAAGGGCTCGGGCACAGGGTGCTCATGTGGAAAAGCGCAGGAACCTGCAGCCAGGTCTCCTTTATCCCTGCAGGAACCTCTCCCCTGCCCTCCTTTTCACGCCACCCTGTCACCTCGGCTTTCCCCTCTCTGCTGCCGACTCTGCCCGCGGGGCCCCTGGCACCGCTGCCCTGTGCCCGCCCTGTGCCACTGCTGCCCCGGGGCTCCCGTGCCACCCCAAATCAGGGAACAAACCTCTGCCACAGCCAGCCAGGCAAATCCAGGCGTGCCGGCTCTGGGGAGGCTGATTGAAATAACTAATTGGGTTCTCACAGCCCTTCGCTGCGCGAGAATAAGAGCGGATCCCACTCTGTATTTCCTAATGAATCCCGCTCAATGCTTCCTAATGATTTGGTTAAGGGAATTTGCGCTGTCTCCCGGCTGTGGAGCCCAGGCAGCCCAGCCCATCTGCTGGGGAAGCTTTGGATACTCKCCCAAATTCACCTTTCCCTGCTGCCATGCGGGATTTTGAGCGTTTCCCGTCACGGCAGCGCCAATTCCATCTCCCGGTGCCATCCCAAACGATCCCCTTTTCCCTGTTTGTCCTATTTAGAYGTGCACAGATGGTTTTCAGCTTTCCCCTCCTTTTTGAGCACCTCTGAGGGAATTTTCGTAAGGCAGATCTCCTCTCCCCCAGCCCAGCACAAACCGAGGCCAGAGTTSTGTGCTCACGTCCCACATCCCCACGCCCCACGAGTGCTCTGATCCCACAAAACCTGACGGATCCAACACCTGCCCTGCTGCAGGAAGCTCTCCTGAGCTCAGGAGCGCTGCCTGTCAATAACAGCATTGCTGAGGAGGAGTCTGAGGCAGATTTGGATGAAATAATCTCTTTTAATTGTTGTTTTCAAAGACAGTCACTCCACGGTGATTTTTCCTTCTAAATTCCCTTGTTTATTCCTTCTTGCTCCATTATCTCTTAGCTGGGGGGAGATTGAGGGTTTTTCTCCCTGGCTGTTATTTTCCAGTGGCTCAGGTCATCTTAACTTATGGGAGTTGCTAAAATCATGTTTCTTTCTCCAGCTCCATTTTAATTCCCACCCTTGACTTTTCCCAGTGTTTTATTCTCCTCCAGTGCACGTCTCTTTCCCCAGGGTATTGCCAGCGTGGCAATAAATCACTGCTAATTCTCCTCCCTGCTCCTCACACCTCTTCTTTAAACAAATTTAATTTTCACAGATTCATTTTTGCACTGTTTATGAGGAATGCTTTGGGTTTTAAAATATTTGGGGTTTTTATTTCCAGTCACGCCATTTTTCCCACTTGGAAYGAAGCATGCCAAGGACTTTGAGCTGACATTACTTCCACCCCCCTCCCTGCTCTATTGCAGTGGTTTCCTTTGAGCTGCTTTCACAAAATACCCTTTTTTTTTTTTGTCCTGCACATCCCTGGCTGCACCAATCCCTTCCACCACAGCTCCTCTGCTTGCTATTCTTTTCCTACAAGCCTTAAGAAATTCCAAGTCGCCTCCTGCTATTCCATTTTGAGTGGAAGTTTTGTCATCCTGCTCTCCTCGAGTGCCAGCACTGAAGTCCCACTGTCTGGAGCTTTTCTCCCTGCCTCTCTCCCTGGCTGCAGGTCTCTCTGGTGTGACTCAATTACGGGGATTTTCATGATTCCTCTGGGAACTGTGGCTCTCCTGGATTTTAATATCCCACCCAGGACAACACTCCCATTAGTTTTATTACTTCTCCTACTCTGATTAATTTCCTACAGGCAGAACGAGTGGCTCCACACAGGTCTGGCACATCCCTGCTCCAAGCTGTTTGTTCCAAGGTACCCACTGCAGACAATAACTGCACCCAGAGGCTGTGCCTGGATGCTGGAACACCAGGAGAGGCTCAGGTTGGATGTCAGGAAATATTTCTTCACTAAAAGAGTGGTYAGGCTTTGGAATGGGCTGCCCAGGCAAGTGGGGGGTCACAGTCCTGGGCAATGTTGGCCAAAGCCTGAGCAGAGGTGGGATTAGTGCGATGGGTCTGTGGATGTGTGAAMGGGTGGGCGTGGTGATCTTGGAGGGCTTTGCCAACCTTAGAGATTCTGATTGGGAAGAGCTTTCCCAGCAGGCC
>CADDXX010000747.1:75254-98609 GCA_902810485.1 Alauda arvensis | reverse complement strand
TCCCTCCTTCCTTCCTTCCCTCCTTCCCTCCTTCCCTCCTTCCCTCCTTCCCTCCTTCCCTCCTTCCTTCCCTCCCTCCACAGCTTTCCTGGGCAACCCTGACAAAACATTTGTTTTTTTTCAGGATCAGGCACAACAGAACAAGCCCAGTTCTCTTTATCCTTGCATGAGATGCAGAATCCAAGGGGAAGCACCAGGTTTCCTATAAATACCTGTAAATACAGGACAGGTTTCCTATAAATACAAATATCCTGTGTATTTGTCCTCTGAAATATTTGCTGCAGGTGATGCCTGCTCAGCTCCCCATCCTGGTTTCCAGGATCTCCTTCCAGCATGATCCCTCAATCTTTTGAGGAAGTATTTCCAGGAGAAGTGTGATTTTCCTGCCCAGATCCCAGGGAATAACCATTCCTACAAATCCAAGCTGCTTTTCTGCCGRCAAATCTCATGGAGGGATCTGGGAATTTTCAGCCCAGTCCTACCCATGGATTTAAGGAGGAAATTCCCCCCTTTCCCTGCCCTGTGGGAATGACTCTCAGAGGTTGAGGAGCTGTGCTGTCCGTGAGCAAATYCTCCCTGTGTGTCCCATTCCTGCTGCTCACACTCACTAATTACCCTCAGTGCTGATGAAATATGATTACATTTTTCTCTTCATTAAGCACGATATCGAATCATAACTCACACGTATCAAATTGTTTTATCCCTTTTCTCCCTGTTTGCTTTGGAATCCTTCCCTGCTCCTGCCAGAGTGGGTTTAGCTCTGTCTGTGCTGCTGGGCCCAGCAGCTGCCAGGACCCTGCAATTTTAATGATCTAATCCGACAGCGAGCAGGCTTTAATTTAAACTTTTATTAACGACCACTTTCCACCCTCAAAGACTATATTAAAATTGTTTAATGGAATTGCAGATTATAAATGCCCCACTGCAAGGCCCACTCGTGCCGGCTGCAGCACCCTTTGGGTTCAGAGCAATCCTATTAACTCCTCTTTATGTTTTGGAGAGGTCATTGTGATTGCAGCTTTTTGTGTACTTCCCCTCGGAGATAGCGCTGCCCCAATCTCAGGATTTGAAAGAAGGGAGTTTTACCAAAGATCATGTCTTTCACATTCATTATCCTTCGACAGGCAGAGAAAAATTTTAATTTCTTTGACTCATTGCGTGGATTTTGGGGGAGCCTGCTGGGGGGGATGGAAATGGATTCCTTGGGCAGCATCAGGCGGTGACAGGAGTGACAGAACCCACCCCAAGAACTGCTGGGAACGGGGAGGAGAAGAGGGAGGAGAGTGCAGAGATCCATTCATAGGTGTAAAATTGCAGGATCAGGACAACCTTTGGAAGGGTGAAGCCTTTGCCCGAATCGCCGCAGTTTTTCACACCCCCTGTTAGTCCCGGCTCTGTTAGGCCAGGCTTTAATGGGCGTCTCTTCACGGAGCCTCCCTTTCACCGTGCCGTGAAGGGGACCCCCCACCCCCATTCTTTATTTTATTTACGGACTCGGCAGCCCCCGGCCCCCCCAGCACGGGGGATTGTTTGCCTCGGGAAATGCCCTATTAATCATTTGTTGTACAGATTTAATTTCTCACCATTCTCCCCTCTTTATTTGCTGTTGTTATTGTTCCTTTCTGCCGCTCCAGCCGCGCCGTGAAAAGGCAGAAACAACCTCAGGTTCTCAAGGAGGAGAACAATCCATCAGTTCCCGGCCTCACAATGGGAACCCGTGGGAGCAGCTGCCTCTGCTCTGAATGTCCCCCGTCCCAAAGGCTCGACCAGGGGACAGAAAAAGCWCTTATTCCCAGGGAAAAGAGGGAGGTGAAGGACACTGAGGGGGATTTCTGAGGGGGAATTTTTCCATTTGAGTTGTTTACACTCAAGCTGCTCCTCTGGTCTCTTTTTTTGAGTGTTGGCTGTGACCCACCTGAATCACGAATATCAAACCCTGGACAAAACAACCCAGCTGTGAACCCATTTCTCCCCTAAAAACAACCTGGAGGGTTGAGCAGGGCACAGCAGAGACCTCTAAAGTCAGGGAAAGTGTTCTTCCCTCTCTGCAGGCATTGCCAGGAGCAGGATTCCCCACCTGGCAGGTAAACAGAGCTCCCTGTGCAGGGGGAGCATCTGGGAGCCAGACAAACCCTGGAGAGCAGATTTATGGCATTCATGGTTTGCTCTCCTCCTGAGGGACTGGGACAGCCCACGGTGCAGCACAAATCAGGCCTTGGGTGGCTCTTCCCTGTCCCCACCTCTCCACCTCCAAGGAACAGCACAAGAYCCTTTCTCTTCTGAAATCCTGCCAAATTCCAGCCCCCTGTGCATTTGGAGGCCTCCCAGCCCCCTGTGACAGGGATGAGGTTCCCATTATTGAGGGAATGCTCACATTGCCCAGGGAGGGATTTCCCCATCCCTGAGTCCTGCCCAAACCTCACCAAGTGACACCGACCTTCCTCTGGCTGGGTATTTGCCATGGGAATGTGCAGACAAGGAAGTGTGGGATTGTAGAGGAACATCAGCTGGACCTGCCTGGATTCTGYAAGGAAAGGCTGGGATTGTTCACCTGCAGAGGAGAAGCTTTGGGCTGAGCTCAYTGTGGCCTTGCAGGGCCTGAAGGAGCAGCAGGAAACATGGAGAGAGRCAATTTCCAAGGGCTGGAGGGACAGGACCCAGGGAATGGCTTCCCACTGCCAGAGGGCAGGGATGGATGGGATAYTGGGCAGGAATTGTTSSCTGKSAGGGTGGGCAGGCCCTGGCACAGGGTGCCCAGAGCAGCTGTGGCTGCCCCTGGATCCCTGGCAGTGCCCAAGGCCAGGTTGGACACTGGGGCTTGGAGCAGCCTGGGRCAGTGGGAGGTGTCCCTGCCCATGGCAGGGGTGGGATGGGATGGGCWTCAAGATCCCATCCAAGCCAAACCACTCCATGATTCTGGGATGATCCCRATGCTTCATGAGCTGAAATCTGGGATTCTCCATGCTGGGATGCACTGGGCATTCCCAGCTCTCTATGACCCAGCGTTCCTGGGAGTTGCTTCCTGCTGCCCCATTGATGGGCTCCATCCCTGCTGGATCCATCCCATTCCCAGCCCAGGTCCTTKCCCTGTTGGCTGGCAGGAAACCAGAGCATCTCCCCTGCCTCAGCATTCCCAGCYCATTCAGCACCCACACCCCAGGATCCATTAAATCAGAGTATTTGTTCCGTTTGCTGCCTCCTCCCCCCGAGCAGGGCCTGGGAACAGGAGTGGGATTGGAGTGAATGGTGAGCACGGGGCTCAGAATTTATCTTTTGTGAATATTTGTGTGTTAAAGTTACAGATCTGCTTTTTCCCCCTGTTTGCAGTAGTGCTGCTCAAATATTTGTGGAGCCCGAACGCGGCCTAATTGAAATTCACTCGAATTCAAATTAATATTCATGAYTTTTTTTTCCCTCTCTCCTGCCTTCCACTCTTCACTCGGCTCTGAAGGGAAGCAGCTCCCTGCTGTGGAGGGGACAGCTGGAAGCTGGGATGCTCCTGGGAGGTGAAAACTTTGGCAATGCACTTGGAACGTCTGGAGGCAGCCACACGCTGGATGTCAGCGTTGACAGGAAGGTTTGGGGCTCATCAGGGAGTGCTGGAATTTCACAGCCCCTCCCTCTGCATCGCTGCTCACTCCACCTGCTCCTTGTCCTTGGATCCAGCTCCATCCTGCCCTTCTCCAGCAGCATCCCTAAAAATTCCAGCACACCAGCACAGAGCTGGAACTTCTCCAGGAGGGAAGGGCAGAGATTTGGGGCTGTCTGGAAGTGGGGAGGGATTTGGGGATGGGTCTTKCTTGGAGCTGGCTGAGACCTCAAACCTCAGTTGTGTGATTTCTATCAAAGGTGAGCAGAGCATGATGCAACCCCACATTCCCACAAAACGGCCTTTTCCCAGACCTTTCCCMCTTTTCCCTGCCTACCCAGCCTTGCTGCTCCCTGTCTGCCACCAAGGAAATCTTGCAGGGGGGAYCAGAGCTGCCTGGCACAGCCACACCTCCCCCAGGCACCCAGGAAACACAGGACATTTTTCTTCTCCTCAGGAAAACATGGAAATTAAATTGGAAGCACTACATGGMTGCAGCTCTGCCCAGATAAACTCACAGGCTGTCAGCTTGCAGATGTTCCTGCCTGCTGGAACATCTTTTCTCRGGCTTTTCCCAGCATCCCAGGGATTCTGGAAGTGCTTTCCATCCAGTATTTATGGGCCCCAGTTAAGTGCTAGGATAGAAATATTATAAACTCTGTATTTAACAAAGAAAATCCAGGAATGGGGAAAACTACCCAGGGGCACTGCGATGTCTGACAGATCCTAGGAAGGAATTCYTGGCTAGGAGGGAATTCAGGGTGCCCAGAGCAGCTGTGGCTGCCCCTGGATCCCTGGCAGTGCCCAAGGCCAGGTTGGATGGAGCCTGGAGCAGCCTGGGGCAGTGGGAGGTGTCCCTGCCCATGGGGTGGAACAAAGCAACCCCTCAGATCCCTTTCAACCCAAACCATTCCACAGTTCTGAAATGGAAGCCCAGGACACAACAGCCCAGCTGCCAAGTGCCCATTTCTCCCTGAGAACCACCTGAAGGGTTGAGTGGGGCACWCCAGACCACCCCGGGTCATTTTYCCYAAAGATGGGCTTTTACTGCCACTGYCCCTGKGCAGAGCCACAAAATACTTYMWTTTYCMWTKGGKTTTTAATCATTTTAGGCCTCATGGCCAGAAATCCTAAAGGAAATGGAGGCAGGAACACCAGGCAGCCCGTGTGCTCCTCAGGTGTGGGAGCAGCAGCAGATCCAAGGTCTTTGCAGGACAGAGACTTTACGAGTCCCARACCATCTCCCTTCCCTGCCTCGGCCAGAACAACAGGAGCCAAATTTATCTCTCCTCTAAATACCAGCAGAGCTGAACAGGGATTTTTAAAAGTCACCCAAGTGTTCCAGCCCTCCTTGTGCCCTGGTGGCATTTTCAGCCCACAAATCACTGGCAGAGGGTCCCAGTCCCTGTGTTTGTATTTCCATACCGGGCTGGGGATCAYGGCAGTGCTCTCAGGCTGGAAAACTCCACATGGAATGGAGTGCATGGACAGCAAGGGATGCCCAGGGTTTGGAAAATACCCTTTATTTTAGGGCTGGGATTTTGTACCAAGGTTTGGTATAAAATAGAAATGATGACCTAAAGCAGAGCTGGGCTGCAGCGGAGGGGTTCCTCGAAGGCAGGAAACTCTCCTGGCAACAAAAGCTGTGCAGGACCTCTAAAATATGGGGTGTGAACACCAAAGAAACGTCCTCTGAACTCCACAAAGACCTTAACCCCACACTCAGTGGTGTCAGGGCTGTGGGAGAGGTGTGTCCAGGGGGGAGAAATCACCTGGAATCTGGGAGCTCTCCCCAGCTGGGCATGTCTGGGCTTCCTCTGTGGGAGAGAACTGTGGGGCAAGATCCTATGGATTACCTGTGGGGCAAGCCAGGCTAGCAGGGAACTCCTGACCCCATCCTACTTTTCTTAGGGCCAGGGTGGAAAACTTATAGTTGGAGGCACAAGAAGCTGGTTTTTACGAGCAGACTTGAGGGGAATGGAATAATTCCATGTTCTGCACCACGAGAGAGGAACACAAAGGCACACACTGCCTCCAATGTGAATCCCTTTTCTGCCTCAGTACCTTTTCTACCTTCCCACTTTAGCTGCTCTGCCATCTCCCCTGGGGAGATTTCCACAGAAGTGCCAGGAGGGAGGTGCAAAACCCAGGCAGCTCCTCGGCTGCTGCCACCTGATCTCCACCAGCCTGGAGTCCTGAAAAGGGTTTTCACAAAGGCCTGGAGTGACAGGACAAAGAGGGAGGGATTTGGGGTGAAAGAGGAGRATTTTAGATGGGATACTGGGAAGGAATTCTTCCCTGTGAGGATGGAGAGGCCTCAGGGTGCCCAGAGATGCTGGGCACCAGCCCTGGAAGTGTCCCAGGCCAGYTGGAGCAGCCTGGGACAGTGGGAGGTGTCCCTGCCCRTGGCAGGGGTGGMACTGGGTGGGATTTAGGGTCCTTTCCACCCAAACCATTCTGGGATTCTATGAAATGGGATAAAAGGCGTTGGTAAGGATCAATCCAAGGTGAGGTGGATCCCCTGTGATTCCTCAGCATCCCGAGGGTGGATCACAGCCAGCAGGAGCCCCACCCTCCCACAGCACTGACCTGTGCCTGGGACCTCCCAAGGCTCTCCAGGCAGCGCTTCCTGGAATTCCAGTGTGCCTTTGCACAGACACAGGGATTGCTGCTGCCCTCCCACCCTCTGATCCCAGCCAAGCTTTTCCAGCAGGATGAACACTTGCAGCTCATCCAGCAGCTCAGCCTCTGCATTATTAGGTTTCCTCAACCCCTGAATGTCCCATGCAGGCCCAGGCATTCAATATTCTTTAAATTCCCTATTTGCACCAGCACCTCTTCATTTGATCCCTTAATCCTTTATAGCAACTCACCTTTATTACCAGCAAGGAGCAAGTCGGGAGCAGACTTTTCCCAACATCCCCTGAGGTGAGAACTTATGAAATGAAATCATTTCACTTCTCAGCTGYGTCCTCATCTTCCTTAATTGTTCCCTTTTAACTCCCGGGGAGCCAGCAGAGCTGCCTGGTTCCTTTGCAGCCTTTCCTGTTCCTGTCAGACTTGAATTATCCATTGTTTGTTTCCATTCCTTGCTATTCCTTGCTGGCTTCCTGTTTCCCCTCTTTCATGCTGTATTTCTGTTCCTTGACCTTGTGAAGGTTGGATTTGCCGTTTTTGAAGGGCCATTGTGTGGCCCAAACACCTTCCTGAACTCTGCTCCTCACCTGCCTTCATCCCTGCCCTCCTCTGCTCCCCCCACTCCAGGTCGAGCCCCTTTGGAGCTGAGATCCCTGCTGGAATCTCATTAATTGCTCCTRGAGCTGAGCTGGGGGTTGAGCACCTTGCAGGAGGTGCTTTGCCCTGCCATCCTCAAAGAGCATCCACGCCACATTTGGGGATTTAATCCCTTTATTTTGGACTCCTGCTGCCRTCCTTGTCCTACTGGAATCTCTCTGCCCCAGGGTTTGTCACCGTGGCAGGGCTGGAGCCTCCTCTTTCCCAAGGATAATGAATGTAATTACATCCCTAACGAGTGAAGCCAATTCCAGCCCAATTCCTCCCCCAGTGTCCTGGGAGCGGGGCTGAGCCTGAGCTGTGGAATGAGCAAATCTCTGAAATTCCATTCCATGCATTATTGGGACTTAAAAAATTATGTCTTATTCATCTATTGATGACAGTGGCCTCTTGGGTGTAAATTGGAGCAATTACGAAGGATCATGCAAATTAATCAATTATTTTCAGATTATTACACTCGAGCAGAAGTCTTGCTCTTCAATTTAGTTAAACTTTGCCTCTGAGTCAATTTTCCAACCTCCAAATTAASCTATTTATTAGCTCAGAAGATCTGGGCAAAGGGGAAAAAAGTTCCACTCAGGAACTGGATCACACCAGGGGTCAGTTTGAAAAGGGTTTCACACAGAAAGGGAGATATTTCAAAGGTTCAGAAGGGCCAGGCCTGATCCTGGTGGGATGTCTGGGATGGTGGCAAAGGCAGTGACAGAATCCAGCTCCCTGCACGGATCTCGGAGCAGGAACAGCACGGAAGCTGCAGTGGGTGAATCCCAAAGCTGCCAGCACTGAGGGATGGAGGGGACACCACCCTCCAAGGGGACAAACGTCCTCTGCTCCTACTTGCCTTGGGTGCATCCTTTGGGAATCCAGCCCGTCCTCGGCTCTGGGGTGTCCCATGGAGGAGGTGACACCGACCTGCACCCCCAGGATGGGGCTCAGACCCCTCAGAGCACCACAGATGCTCCTGCCCAGCTCCCRGCGTCCCTGGGTGGCTTTAATTGTCCATCCCTAATGGATTAGCACGGCTCTTCCAGCCTCGCCCAATTAATGCAAATTCCTAGGAGAGCTAAAAGGGAATGAAATGAGAATTAGGAGTGGAGCTGGGGCTCTTCTCTGGGATCTCACCCTGTGGATGCTGGGCAGCCCGGGCTGCATCCCCAGCTGGGGAAAACACCTGGGAAACTTCTCCCAGGATCTGTTGCTGCTGCTGTGCTCTGCCCACATCRGGCTGAGGGGCTGGGGGGTGGCTGAAAGCTTTGGAGTTTGGATTTAAGTGATTCTAAACCAGCTTTGGGTTTATAGCTAATAAGACATTAGTATGCTAATTAAATTATCCATGGAGTGGTATAAAGAGGCCTTCCTGAAGTTTAATGGCTGTGTAAAAGGTAACTCTACTCGCAATGTAATTAATTCATGGAACAATAAATGGAAAATTAGATTCTTATTAATATCAGAGAGGCTTTTCCTGCATCAGGAATGGAGGGGGGAGGATTGGTCATTTCTGCTTTCGCTGTGGGAYGCAGGCAGTGGCAGCTCCTGAGTGCAAAGCACCATCCCTGCACCCCCAGCTCCTCCAGCCAGGCTAAGCTTTGGGAAGCTCCCACATCCCACAGGATTCCTCTTGCCCCACACAGTGCCAAGGAAAGCATCCCCACCATGCGTTTTCCCACGCTCAGGTGAGGGATGAGGGGTTTTTTAAGAGCAGCAGAACAGCAGCCCTGCCCTGGACTCAAGTGACCAGGGAAAAAACAACAGTGGCCCCTCGGGACAAAGCTGCTTATCCCAAGGCTTCCAAGCACAGAGAGGGATGCAGAGCTGTGGGGTTTTGCTGCTGGAAAGAGGGAGATGTGATCACAGAGCTCCAGGAAAACTGTCCATCAGCTCTCCCAGCACAGCTCTGGCACAGCTCACAGCACAGAGAATCCTGGAAGGGTCACCCACCCCTCCAGCTGCTCCTCTGCCCCATGGCATGGGAACAAACCCATGCCTGGGGGAATTCTGGATTCAGAAGCTGCATTYCAGCTGCACATCATGAGGGGGGCACCAGGTTGTGAGCAGAGTGACCCAGAAGTTGCAGGGTCCAGCACAAACAAAACTCTTCCCTGTGCCTCCTCCCCACGTGTGCTCCTGCCCTGGGCTGCTCACATCCAACCTGGAGCCCTTCCCTGCAATCCCAGGGCCCTGCAGGCTTTGGGTGCCCCCCCAGGCATCCCCTCACCGGGCTGGGCCACCCTGGCACAGCCCAAGAAGGGACAGCTGCCCACCTCGCAGGGGCTTCTTGCAGGGTGGCACAAAAAATAGATCAAACCTTCCTCTGGCTCAGTCCTGGCTGCAGGGAAAAGGGTCATGGAATTCCAGGGTGGTTTGGGTTGGAAAGGACCTTAAATTCCATCCAGTGCCACCCCTGCCATGGGCAGGGACACCTCCCACTGTCCCAGGCTGCTCCAAGCCCCAMTGTCCAACCTGGCCTTGGGCACTGCCAGGGATGCAGGGGCAGCCACAGCTGCTCTGTGTCCCCTTTGCCAGTGTCCTTGTGAGGAGGACACCAGCTCTGGGCGGTCCCTGCTGAGCTCTGGTTCTGCTCCTGCTCAGTTCCATCCTGGCTGTGGGTCCCAGCTCTGCATCCAGGGATGTTCCCTCTGCCTGCCCGCAGCTCTGTCCCCTCTGCTGCCCATGGCCCAMGTGGTGCCAGGACAGCTCTCACCATGCTGGGAGCAGACTGGGCAAAGCCCCCAGTGCCAGGAGGACAAGGGACATGTGGGTGTCACCTCCGCCAGGGACATTTCTGAGTCCCAAAGTTCCTTTTCTCTGGAGCTGAACCCCAGGGTTCCTCTGAGTGACCACATCAGCCCTGCTCTGGGAGCTGCCTCTCTGTTCAGGTGGATGAGGGTCAGCAATGAGCAGARAAGCTTTCAAACCCAGCCAGAAATCCCTGGGGGCTCTCCCAAGGGAAGAGGCAGAAAGCCCAGAGCAAATGGCCCAAGTGAAAGGCAATTCTTGGASTGGATAAAGGAGATGGAACTGCTGAGGGTGGCCCAGGGGAGCAGCACAGCACCCATGGGTGGTGGGGAGCTCCTGGCACAGCAGGGTCATAGAAACAGAGAATCTCAGAATAACGTGGTTGGAAGGGACCCCCAAGGATCGTGGATCCAGCCCCTGGCCCTGCACAGMCCCCCCAACAATCCCTGGAGCAGTGTCCAAAGGCTCCTGGAGCTGTGGCAGCCTCGGGGCCRTGCCCATTCCCTGGGGAGCCTGGGCAGTGCCCAGCACCCTCTGGGGGAAGAATCTTTCCCAAAATCCAGCCTGGCCCTGGCCCTGTCCCAGCTCCAGCTGCTCCCTGGTCCTGTCCCTGTCCCAGAGCAGAGCTGGGAGCTGCAGCCCCGGCAGCTCTGCCCTCTCTCTGTCTCCAAGCCGCTCCACGCGTGGCTCCCTCAGTCTCGGGAGCATCCTGCCCTGACCCAGCCCCTCCAGGAGAGTGTCAGCATCCCTGGGAGSGCTGCTGGAAGCCAGGAGTTACAAACTCTCCGCAGACACAGCTGGGGAGTTTGTCCGGGGAGGATGCAGGGTGGGAAGCAGTGCCATGGCATTCCCAAGCTACAGGATCCCGCTGCCTGTTGCTCCTTCCCCAAAACTGCTGGGGAGTGATTCAGGAGAGAGCTGGGCACGTTCCCAGATCCGGAGGGCCCCGAGGCACCGCTGGGCTCCTGTGAAATACCTCGGGGGAAGTGAGGGGATTCCAGTGGACCAGCGACCTGCAGAGCCTTTGCTCAGCTCCCCTGGTCATTAGCAATTAATTACCTTTGCGGCTGGCTCATTAAGGCATCCCAGCAGTCCCGTGACACTGCACCTGGAAGTTCCCCAGGAGGAGGCTGCTCCGGCTCACAGCTCGCTGCTCCACAAAGGGCGAACCTCGTGTCCTTGCAGCCCCGCTCCCGTTGCCTGTGGATCCCGGCGTGCCAAGGAGAGCCCGGCAGCCCGGCTTTGATGGGTAATGGCAGAGCAGGCTTTGTCCTTTCACCAGGGCCCCCCACGGCACCTTATCAGCTGATAAGAGCCGGCCCAAGGCAGCTGGCAGGGGACAAGGGCAGCAGGACACAAGGGCAGCAGGACACAAGGGCAGCAGGACATTTCCTGAGGCTCCTGCAGTGTCCTTTGGGCTGTCCCTGCAGCCTGTGCCCAGCTCAGCCAGCAGAAACCCACACAGGACATGGGGCAGCCACCAGAGATTCCCGGTTTGAGGGCAGGAAGCACAGTCTGAGGACAAGGACCATGCAGGGTCCTGCCAGTGCTGGGGATGCAGCAGYCTGGGCTTTCCCCAGAGTGGCATCTCCCTGTGCCACCCCCACTTGAGCAGCTTTCCCTGTGTGCCCTTTGGTCCCCACTCCAGGCTGGGGTCATGTCTGCAGTTAATCCCGCTGGGAATGGGTCCCAGCACATTGGCTGCCCTGGGAGGTTTGGAGTCCCCRTCCCTGGAGGCGTCCAAGRAAGGAYRGGRYGTGGCACTCAGGGATGGTGWCAAGGTGGGCATCGGGCACAGGYKGGATTTGGTGGCCCTGGAGCTCTTTTCCAATCTCAGTGGCTCTGGGAGTGGCAGGGCAGCCTGTGGGACAGTGCTGGCTCCAGGCTGTGCCTGCAATCCCTCACGGCTCCCAGGGCTGGAAAGGAGAAAGCAGAGACGCACACGAGGTCCTCAGTTGTCACCAAAGCAGGGACATTCCCAGTGGAGGAGGTGACAGCCTGGTTTTTTCTGCCCCTGAGCTCAGCTGGATCCGGAGCTCTCTCAGACTGTGAGAAAATCAACTCCCCTGCAGGGCACGGAGTGTGACAGCAAACCTGGCCCACGGTGCCATCCTGGCACAATCCCAGCCCTTATCCGGGGGGGCAGGAGCAGGTGGGCTCGCAGGAATGTTTGCAGAGCATTCAGGAGTGCCAGGCTCTCCGTCRGGAGGATCCCAGGCTCAGCTGGCTCCAGCACAGCCCAGGGACTGCTCTGCAGGAATCAAAGGGATGTTGGAGTGGGAGAAATCCATGCCTCGACAGCTTCGTGGCCCCACAAGGGCAGCAGCATTTCTGAGCTGCCAGGGAATATTATTTTGTCTTTTCTCTGGTTTTAATTTGACTGTCCCTACAAATAAATTATCCTATTAGGACAGAACCATATTTCTGCTCTCAGAGCCTTTCTCTTTCTCTCCACAGAAAGCCCATTCAGGCAGATTTCACATAAAACCTCTTACAAATCCCTGGCAAATCATTCCCCATCTCAGAGTGGAGAGCAGCAGAATTCATTTCCYTCCCAGCCCGGGTGCAGCCTCAGTGAACTGCAGAAATGTTCATCCTCACGGGAGGCTGAGCACACAGCACTCGGGGTGGCACCCAGGGGACAGCGCTGGCCCTGGTGACAATCCCAGCCTGGCTGCAGGGAGGGGGCAGCAGGTGCTGCTCTCCTCTCCAGGAGCTTTCAGGACCCCTTAAAGTGATTGTCATGGCTTTTCCTGGCTGGGCTGCCAGGATTCCTGGAGGGAAAGGGATGGGGATGGAGCTCCTGTCTGCCCCCACTTTGAGGGATGCAGGGGGAGCAGGAGAAATCTGCAGGAGCTCTGGTTCCASAGGGATGCTCCTGCTCCTACCCTGAGCTGGCAAAGGGCAGGGAAACACTTGGGAAGTGCCTTTCCCATCCATCTCAGCTGGGGCTCTGCCACACATGGGAACGGGGAATGGCCCCTCAGTGCTGCCTTCCCAGATCTGCTGGCTCCTTCCCAGATCTGTTCCTTTCATTTTGGGGTTTTTTTTGCTGCCCTGAACCTGCCCTCAGGCTCAAACTGGGAGCTGGCTCTGGTATCTGCACAAAACACCTTCCAGGGGTCTTCCTCACCTGCCTGAGCTSAGCTCCTCCAGAGGCACAGGGAAGCTTTTGTACGGTGCCACATCAAGTGCTGGAATTCAGGGAGATGAAATCTCCAGCATTTCCTTTCTATTTCCAAAAATAAATAAATAAAAGRAGCTGTTATCTCCTTGCAGAAAGGAGAGAGCAGCTTTATCTCACTTGATCTTGTGCTGGTGAAGTCCCATTACATTTTATTCCATTTCATCGTTGTGTTCAGGTCCCTTCCGTCCCTCTCTGCTCCTGTTTCCTCTGCCCTAAACCCTCCACGTTATTTTAAGCCTGACCTAAGACTTCAGAGTTCAATTTTCCCTCTTCCCTAACAGCAAGGCATTTCTTCTTCACTCAGATGCTCCTAATTAGATGAGCTCAGATTTATTAAAAATATTTCCCTTCTCATCCATGCACCTGTGACCCCACCCCCCCTCTGCACTTCTGTGGCCTYCACYGGAGTGCAGAGGGAAAGCTCCRGGATCCTGAGCACTTCCAGCCCTCTGGAAGAACTTTAAAAGCCTTCTGTGGAACCTCTTCCCTGCCTGCTGGACCCCTGGCAGATCCAGGGCAATGCTGCTCCCTCTCTGCAGGGCACAGGGATGAGCTTGTCACCGTGTCTTGGATTTGTCACCGTGTTTCAGACCAGCCACAGGGAGCTGGACTCAGATTTGGAATTTGCTCCTGCAGGGAAATTAATTTCTCCTCCAAGTGCTGATGCCTGGATAATTTGCCGGCAGCCCCAGCAGATTTGCAGCCAGCAGGAGGCTCTGGGCAGTGCCAGAGGGTCACCCCAGGCCACGTCTGACRCCTCTGAGGGATGGAGCCGTGGGCTTGGAAAGGCTCCTGGTGCCACCAGCCCCCCAGGGGACAATCCCTGGGAGAGGCAGATCCCACACACCCAGCGGGGGGAGCCCAAGCAGGAGCCTCCTCCCCACCAAGAGGTTTTGATCCAAGTGCTTGACCCCTCCCAAATGGTTCCTGTGTGCTCCTTTCTCTGGGATCAGCCAGATCCGAGGGATTATGGAGCTGCTGCCCCAGCTCCCAGCTCTGGGACACCACAGCAGCTCCAGGAGCTGCTCTCCAGTGGGMCTCCCTACACATCCCCCCTGCCCCTTTTGAGGGATTTCTAACCTGGAAACTGCTCTTTATTGGGATCTCCAGGAGAAGGCTTCACTTTGGAGAGCCCAAACATCCCAGTCTGGCAGCAGAAAATTGGAATAAAAAYATGAGATGAGCTCAAAATCCCAGCCAGGAAGGAGAATTTGGGGCTGACCCCACACAGGATGAAGCCCCAAGGGGGGCTGGACAATCAGATATCCCTGCCAGGGCATTCCAGCATTCCCAGCTCCTCTGGAAGCCCCAGCTCAGCACAGCCTGGAATTGCTCTTCCAGAATATTGGAATTCCCTGTTCCCAGTAAGGTACTGGAAAAACCAGCACAGACCCAACCTCATCCTCCCCTAAGAACAGCACCTTGAGAAAMCTTGAGGAACAGGATTTCAGAGGAAATATAACCAGGTTAGGAATTATCCTCTGCTTTCCCATCCTTTCCCCACCCTGGGAAAATCAGGATTTTCCTAAATATCAGGAAATTCCCCTGCTTGGCAGCACATGGAGACATTYGGGTTGCCCCGAGCTTCTGATCAGAGCCATCCCTTCCAGCCAGCCCGAGGAGGAATGTTTGGAATGTGATCTTCAATTAGGAGCTGTTAATTGGCAGGTTATCCCCAGGTCCCTGCTCCAGGGATAGCCTGGCACAGGCTCAGCAGGAGGGGCTCAAGGTGCAGGGAGAACTTGGAGGCACTGGGAGAAAAACATCGCTCCAAAGGGGATTCCTGTGGAGAACCTGCCCARGGAAGTGCTRGAGACACCATTCCCAGAAAAYCACTGCTCCAGAGGGYRATTCCTGTGGAGAGGGTGTCCAGGGAACTGCTCGAGACACCATCCCTGGAAAACCATGTCTCCAAAGGGTGATGCCTGTGGAGAACCTTCCCAGGGAAGTGGTGGAGTCACCATCCCTGGAACTGCTCAAAAAACGTGTGGATGTGGCCCTTGAGGACTCGGTTTAGTGGTGAACTCTTGTCCTTGGTGATCCTGAAGGACTTTTCCWACCTCAACAATTCCATGAGATAATGGGAAGGATCACCAGAGGCAGGGAAAGGGAAGGGAGCAAATCCCAGTGTGCCCAGTTGGAGGGAGGGGGATCCTGATGGATCAGGCCCAGCCAGAGCTGAGCACTGAACTAAAACCCRGAGCAGAAACYCAYTTTTTTGTTGTCCAGGTGTGTTTATYCAGGTGAATCCCTCATCCACACAGTGGGTTTGGAGCTGCTTGGTGCTCCCTGACCTTCAGAGCTTGCTGAGAATCCTAAAATCCCTGTTGAAGAGCCACGAAGGCAGAAGTCATGGAGAAATAGCTGGAAGCTGGGGGAGATGGAGCAGATCTTGCCCCTGGACACCTGAACTCACAAGGAAACAGCAACATTTTATCCCTGAAAATGTGAATCCTGTATTTCCATGCTTGCTCTGAGTTATCCATGACAAAGATGATGGCACAAAGGATTATCCCAGATGTCCCTGAGAGCTGGAAACTGCTCCATGCACAACAAAGTGTCCCTGCTTGATGTGACACAATGAAGGGAATTCCAAGAACAACCTGTCAGGGAAAGGGCTTTTTTCCCCACTAATTGGACCAAAGATGTTTGTTCTGCTCCAGGACCTCGTGGCCCCAGTTGGAGCAGATGAAACCGAGTTTAATGTTCCCATTAAAGCCTCGAGATATTTTTATTCACCTGAGAAAAATATCTCTCTTCTATTCCACAGCTGCTCAAGGTGAAAAGTTCTGGGAATAAAGAGCCAGCTGAAAGGTTTTCCTTTCAGTGCTCCTGCCCCTCTCCAGGTCGCTTGGCACTGGAAACTCCACAGGGAAGCAGCTGCTGSAAAGGGGAATCCCCAGAGCACAAAATTATGGGGAATCCTCCAAAGCAGCACAGATCTGTGGGTGGTGCCCCTGTGGATCTGACAGCCCCTGGGCTGTCACTGAGCCCCTTTTCAGCTGTCACGTGGAAACCCCACAGAAGCACCCTGGAGCTGCTCTGAGCCTTCCCAAAAGCCAGAGCACTCAGGAAGGGTGGGATGCAAGGGACAGAGCCCCTCCTGGGGGGCACTGGGTGGTGACCAGGCACTGTCCAGGATGGAGACAACATTTCCTGGGGAGGCGGCCCCATGGACAACCGACTCCCCATCCCTGGCAGTGTCCAAGGCCAGGTTGGATGGGGCTTGGAGCAGCCTGGGCTGGTGGAAGGGATCCCTGCCTGTGGCAGGGGTGGATGGGATCAGCTTTRAGGTCCTTTCTAACCCCCTAATCCCTAATTCTGGGATTCAAAGACCCCCTGGTTCTTGTGCTGTGGGTGTGAAGGGTCACTGCCATCTCCCACCTCTYCCAGGCTGTCCAAACAGCTCCTCCTCCCTCAGGCCCCTGCCCTGGCCCTGATCCCAGCTCCTTTCCCGGGAGGCTTTGGTCCCATTCCTGCCGGGAGGCTTTGGCCCCATCCCAGCACGGGATTACCCGGTGCCCTGCAGGAAGCACTGACCCCGCTGTCCCCTGCTCCTGCCTGCCCGGGAACAGCCCCAGCCCTGCCACCAGGGAGGGCAAACACTCCGGGAAGAACTCGCTGCAGAGCCCACGTGGATTGTTTTGACCTTGGGGCAAGGTCGGGCTGYGCTGCCCCTGCTCACAGCAAGGAAAAGCAAATCCGCGGTGTTGAGCAAATCTCCTCCTCTCACAGGCTCACTCCTTCCCAAGAATTCATTTCGGAGGGATTCAGTGGCATTGACAGAGGTGCCACTGGTAATTTCCCTGCTCATATTCAGGATGTAACACTTCATCCTCGGCTCTACAAGTGGGTTACCTCGTGAATTGCTCTGTGCTTCCAGCGGCAGAGCYGGAATTGTTTTGGGATGTGGCAGTTCCCCAAAGCCTGGAGTTCTCCAGCAGCACCTGGAGCTGAAAACCCCAGCACTGTTTTGTGGCTCCTGTGGCTGCAAACAAAATCCCTGGGAAGCTTCACATGGGTGCTGGAGCTCCTGCCTTGAGCTCTGAGGAAAACTGATCCTCCTCCAGCAGCACAGCAGGGCCTGAGGGTGTCACTGAATCCCCAGCAGGGTCGGAAAATTGGGAAAAGCAGATGAAATCTCATTTTTGCTGACATGAGGAGCTGCCTGAAGAAGGCAGGGTCCTGGCTGGGGCACAGATCTCTCCCACATGGGGTCTGCAGGCAAGGTCTGTCCTCGGTTAAATGCTCAGCAGAGAGACCTGGCACAAGTGAGGAGGAGGAGAAAACCCCACTGGATTTGGTTTGCAGGTCTGGGGAACCTCCCTGTCCAGCTGGAGCACGCCAGGAGTCCAGAGGTGGCTGCAAATCCTGCACAGCAGAGAGGGGCCCACCCTCAGCTCCTGTGCCCCCGAGCAGAGCTCTGGAGTCAACAGCTCCCTCCTCGCTGGGGAGTCCTGGTGTCCCTGAGGCCCTGGACATTCCCAGTGTCCCTGAGACCCTGAACATTCCCAGTGTCCCTGAGGCCCTGGACATTCCTGGTGTCCCTCAGACCCTGAGCATTCCTGGTGTCCCTGATGCCCTGATGTCCCTCAAGCCCTGGACGTTCCTGGTGTCCCTGATGCCCTGGCCATGTCTGGTGTCCCTGATGCCCTGAACATTCCCAGTGTCCCTGAGGCCCTGGACGTTCCTGGTGTCCCTGATGCCCTGGCCATGTCCGGTGTCCCCAGCCCTGCTGGACACTGCAGGCCATGCAGGGCAGTGTCCCTGCAGGGTCACCCATCTGCCTGCTCTGTGTCTGCTCTGGCTCCTCGCCGTGTCCTCACTGCTGCTAATCCCTCTCTAAATGCTTTGCTTACAAGGACTGACAATCTCGTAAGCTGTGCCCCAGCACATCTGTCCCGCCCTGTCCCTGTGGGATTGCAGGGCTGCTGCAGCCTCCCTGTGCTGCATCCTGAGCCTGCAGAGCAGCTCCTGCACCCCACCATGCCCAGGGCAGGCTGAGGATGTGTAAACATGGGAACTTTTCCACCCCTCGCCCTGCTCTGCTCAGGGTTTCTGTCACGGGAAGCCCCCTGGGATCCCATTATTTCTGCAGCAAGGCCTGAGCTCGGATTGCTGCTCACTCCAGCCACCCAAGGATTTGGGAATGGCAGGCTGCTGCAGCCTCGGGAGGGGGGCACAGCAAGCACAGCCCTGCTGTTAAACCCTTGCTATCCTGCAAGCCCCATCCCTGGAGGGTTCCTGGCAAACAAATCTCCCAATTACAGGAGCAGGAGAGGGAGCTGAGGGCTCCAGGAACACGGGCTCTGCTCTAATGAGCTACCAGCAGCACCTCTCTGTTCCTGAGCCACCAAATCCACTSCTCCTGCCCTGCTCCACACACCCACCCTGCCCTGCCACCCCTGGAGCAGGATCCCTCCACTCCTGAGGGATGGGATGTGGGGATGGTGCCACATCAGTGAGGTCAGAGCTGCTGGGCACCCCTRGGATTCCTGGCACCAGCAGCTTCCTCACCAGAGGGAAATCTGCTCCCCAGCATCCTCGGGGTGTTCAGATGGAGACACAGTCCCGGGAGGAAAAGTTTGGGAAGGCCAGCCCAGAGACACTTCCAGAGAGCGGACACAAGCTCAGCAGGAAGCAAAGGCAAGGCTGGGTTCTCACAGGGTGGGTCTGACCTTGACAAAAAAACTCCTGGGCCAAGGAATAAGCTCAGGAATGGGCTGGCAGTGGAGGCAATGGAGCCTCCCCCAGCTGGCACAGCAGGGTGATGGGGTGGAGGCAATGGTGTGGCACAGCAAGGGTTAACAGCATCAGGCTGTCCCCTGTGCCATCAGACAGGTGTCCCCTCCCTTTGCTGTGTCCCTGAGGTCCTGGCCACGTCCTTCAGCACAGTCCCACTGTCACCAGGGGGGGCAGAGACTGAGCGAGCACTGGATCTGTGTGCCAGGGACCCCTGATCCATGCCAGGGATCCCTGATCCATGCCAGGGACTCCTGATCCATGCCAGGGATCCCTGATCCATGCCAGGGTCCCCTGATCCATGCCAGGGTCCCTGATCCATGCCAGAGACCCCTGATCCATGCCAGGGATCCCTGATCCATGCCAGGGACTCCTGATCCATGCCAGAGACCCCCATTCCATGCCAGGGTCCCCTGATCCATGCCAGGGTCCCCAGATCCATGCCAGGGATCCCTGATCCATACCAGGGACCTCTGATCAATGCCAAGGATCCCTGATCCATGCCAGGGTCCCCTGATCCATGCCAGGGTTCCCCATTCCATGCCAGGGTCCCCTGATCCATGCCAGGGATCCCTGCTCTGTGCCTGGGACCTCTTTGCCATTCCAGGGGCCCCCATTCCATTCCAGGGACCCCACTCCATGCGGTGCTCCCTGTCCCTTCCCAGAGCCATGGCAGGAGCAGCTCCAAGGGCAGTTCCCAAACCCCATCCCACTTCTCCMGGTGACCCCAGTGTGCTGTGGCTGCAGGGGTTCCCCAAAAGCAGCCAAGCACAAGCTCTGCTGTCAGGTGTTTCCAGACTCCTGCTCTGTCACCCCTGCTGTCCTATTCCATTTCCCCCGCTGTTCCCACTCCTCCATCGTGCCCAGCACTGGGAAGTCTCTGCATGCAGGATAAGGACAAGGGAAAACGGCCTCAAGCTGCACCAGGGGAGTCTCAGTCTGGATATCAGGAAAGATTTCTCTGCTGCAAAAGTGGTCAAATATCAGAAAGGGCTGTCCAGGGTTCCCCATCCCTGGAAGTGTGAATGTGGCACTTGGGGACATAGCAAGTGCTGAGGCAATGGACAAAAACCTTGGGGGTCTTTTCCATCCTTAAGGATCCTGTGATTCTGAGTCCTGTCCTTATCCCTCTGCCAGCCCTCTCTCCAGCTTTCTGCGAGGTTTCTGGCACTTCCCAAGGTTTCTGGGCCCAGCCCTGCAGATATCCAGTGGACCCCATCCTCCCTGGGATTCGGGGAAGCACGGAGGCAGCTCCTCTGGGCCGGCAGCACACAGCAGCAGCAATTCCAGCCCCTGCCGGGGAGCTGAGCGCTCTCTGCCCCAGGCTGCCGCTCTCCAGGTGCTTCACTGCCAGGGAATTTGGCTGCGGGGTTATTCCCCCACAACACGGGAATTGCATCCATTTCCATTCTCACAGCTCCAGTCTCATGTGTTCCCCTTCACACYGGAGTTTGCAGCTTCTCCCAGTCCGGATTTCTCTGTAATTAGTGCGCTGCTAATTCCCCTCTTCCCAGCAGTTCCCACTCCAGCACTGGGAACTGAGCATCTCCCCGCCCTGCAGGACTCCCGAATTTCCAGAGACACCCAAAACCTGGGAGATCCCTCCAGGGACCGGGAGGTTCACCCGTAAATCAAACCCCAGGAATTATTTATTGCCATTCTTCCTATTTTGGGCAACTTTCTCCCACAGAGACGCTGCCTCTGGTTGCCAGGCTGCAGCCTGAGYGGCAGGCACACCTCGGGCACGGCTGGAAAAAGCCTGGAAAATGGCTGGAAAACGGCTGGAAAACGGCTGGAACACTGCTCCCAGCATCCAGCACCACCAGCTTTAGTGCCCAGCATCTTTGCACCAGCTTTCCCCAGATTCCCACTGAGATTTGCCCTCCACTCCAAGGATCAATTCCAACCCTCAGAGGAAGGGGGTCATTTATTAAAGCTGGGAAAGGCAACCAAGAGTTAAAATCCTGCTCTCCCACCAGGGCCCCAGCACAGCGCGTGATAAGCCAGGCTGGAGCCTGGAAGAGTTTGTACCAGGATTTTTTGGAGCAGCTATTCTTTCCAAAAATACGGAGTCATTCCTTTGAAGGAAAAAAAAAAAAGAAAAAGAAAAACACAGGAGCTGTAATCTCCTCTCTGCAGAGTTTCACCTTCTGCTGCTCGCTCCTTCTCCCAGCGCTGCCACTGCCAAGGATGCGGCAGGAGAGGAGCAGGGGACGCTCCTGGCCCAGCTCGGCCACYCGCGGTGGCAGCGGGGCACAGCGACAGCGAGGTGGCACAGCAGGACAGGTCACAGCCAAGTCCCAACAAAACGTGGTGCAAATCCAACTCTCCAAAGCCCACGGACACTGGGTTCAGGCGCTGRTTCCCGCATTTCGGGGCTCTGCAGGAGCTCTGCGATGGGATSTGAGCCATGGGGAGCCGTCCCTGCCCAGGCTGGCACCGCCTTGCCTCCTCTCAGCTCCTCTCAGAGCTGCCCAGCTTCTCCTAAAGCCTGGGATTTGTAGGGACACGGGCTGGCTCAGGAGCATCCCGGAGCTGCAGCATTCCCGGCTGCCCTCCCCGGGGCTCCTGGGAGCTTTTCCCCGCACACGGGGATGCTGCCGTGGCTGGTTTGGCTGTGGAAGAACCCAGGCGGGGATGGGGGACAGAGAGCAGAGGTGCCCCGGGCTCCGTYCCCTCCATTCCCTGAATTCCCGGGATTCCCGGCTCCGCCGCCCGTGCCCGCGGGCAGCACCAAGGCCTTTCCCACAAGGACATCTAGTGGCACGGGGACACACGGCACACCTCACCTTGGCTGCAGCCCGGCCACCGCATCCCTGCTTCCCCCGAGCCTCCCTGAGCTCCCTCCTGCCCGCCCCGAGCTCCGGGCAGCGGCGCAGGGACCGCAGGGACCGCGGGCATCACCGGGATCACGGGGATCGCAGGGATTTCAGGGATTGCAGGGATCGCAGGGATCTCAGGGATGCTCCTCCAGGGCACACCGGGGCCGTGGCTGTCACCAAGGAGAGGGTACGGCCACCACCAGTGAGGCTGAGCTGCTGCCAAGGGGGGGAAATCTTGGGGTCGTTCTGGTTGTAAAAGCCCCGTGAGACCATGGAATCGTTAATTCCTGCTCAGAGGGGAAGGAAAACCCTAYGAGGAGATTGGGGAGGCTCCTGTCCCCTGGCAGGGCTGTGTCACACAGAGCCCAGGCAGGCCGGGAGCAGGGGGTGGCGCTGGAGGGGGGTGTCCTGCGGGGACATTGGCACCAGGACAGCACACACCTCTCCATGGGGCAGAGAAGGACGAAGGGAAAGGTGGGAAACCCCTGATGCCCACAAAGGGGAAGGAAGAGCTCAGAATCCCGGATTTCCTGAGGTTGGAAAAGCCCTCCAGGATCATCCAGTCCAAGCTGTGCCCGATGCCCCCCTTGTCACCAGCCCCGGGCTCTGAGTGCCACCTCCTTGGACACCTCCAGGGATGGGGACTCCAGACCCCCCTGGGCAGCCCCTGCCAGAGGCTTGGAATGCATCCAGTGCTCCCATCCCAGCTTCCAGAGGGCTCCCAGGGACRAACCTGGGGACCAGCAGCAGCACCTCAGGAGCTTGTGTGGGACATGGACAGTGCCTGTTATCCCAAGCCTCTCCTTTAGCCAGAATTTTAGTGTCTCTCGAGCTTTTTACATGCTCTAGACCCCTCCCAGAAGCAGGACTGTGGATCAGACCACCCCATGCCCTGGTGGGCCAGCAGGGAAAGGACTGAGGTGCTCCAGAGCAGAACATTCCCATAGATTTAGGGGATGCAGGACGCCCCTGCACCCAGCCCCAGGCACCGAGGGAATTCTGTCCAGCAGGGGACGGGGAGAGCAGCGCTGTGCCCCCGCAGGAACGGGAGTGCATCCATCTCTTTCCCAAACAATCCTCTTCAGGCTGTAATGGCCATGGATGGCTCGGACTTGAAGAGCATTTCCATTACAGCGAGGGCATCATCTCCTGCCTTTATTCAAATGAGAGCTGTAATGAACTCGCTGCTGCCTAATTCAGACACTCCTCGAGCTGTTCTTGCTTTTGGTTTTGTTTTTTTGCCTTGCCATTTCATGGTCAACGTTTATGCATTGCTGTCAGGAAAAATTGCTTTAATTTTCCATTCTGTTTCAACAGCCTCTGCGAAAAACAAAAAGTATTATCCACTGAAGAGCTGTGAATTGACTCCATCTCATATCCAGGAGCAGAGCTAACACCAAAAGGCATTCACTTGCATTTTTAATGTGCAGATGAAGTCAGAGAAATCACTGACTTAGAGGCTGCTTCGTCGAATTTTTCTTGCTAAAGCACCTCCTGTACCCCCCACTCTGAGTCCTGCTCCTCCAGAGAACAGAGCTGTCACTTCTTTAATGATTTCCAGTGGCTACCAGGAACATTTTAAGGCTTAACATGAGTGATGCGGATGAATGAATTATCAGACTTTGTCTGGCTTTTCATTTACAGTGTCACAATGAGCCTGGGCTGCTTTCTTCCCTCCTTYTTTTACCTTGTCACAGGCTCCCAACACTCAAATCCTGCCTGCTGCCTGTGTGACTGAAGGATTTGATGTCCCCTGGGACCCAGAACCCCCAGCCCTGGGCTGATCCCCCCAGTGTGGGCAGCAGGGGAGGGAGGATTCTGCCCCTGTGCCCTGCTCAGGTGAGACCCCACCTGCAGAGCTGCCCCAGGGCCCAGCACAGCAAGGACCTGGAGCTGCTGGAGCCAGGCCAGAGGAGGCACCAGGATGAGCAGAGGGATGGAGCAGCTCTGCTGGCAGCAAAGGCTGCCACAGCTGGCATTGTTCA
>CADDXX010000747.1:51109-65335 GCA_902810485.1 Alauda arvensis | reverse complement strand
TCCCATCACCCCATCTGAGCACTCCCCAGCTGTGGTCTGTTGGCCCCATCACCATCAGGATCAAGCCATTATTTTTATGATATTTTTTCCCCCCATTGCTGGAGAGCCCCTTGGCTGAGGAGTGGGGGTTCACCAGCCACAGTGGGGTAGCCAGGGAGACACCTCCCTCACCCTCCCAAAGAGCCCAGCTGTGCATCCACTCATGTTTAACATGGAAAATGGATGGGTTTCCCCTCCTGCTCTGGAGGGGGGTGTGTGAGGCCAGGGTGTGATGGGAGCTGGGGCACACAATCCACTCCCACTCCAGAGTGTCAGGAAAATAAATCCCCAGGGAATCACAGCCCTCCTGGCCAGCCTGCAGTGCCTGTGGCTGTTCCAGACATCCATCAGGGCTATGRAATTCTGTCTCTCCCAAATCAATGAACTCCAGTGAAAGGCACCTCTTCATTATTGGAGCTCGGCCTCGGTGGCGGCACAGAAACCTGGCTGGCAGGGACAGAGCCACACCAGGGACAGGGAATTGTCCTCCCCCCAGGGTGGGGGATATCAGCCGCTCCATCCCAGCCTGGAGACAGCATTTCCCACCCAGCATTTCCTGCTGCTTTTCCTTCAGTGCTCCCCTAAATCCGGACACGTTGCGTTTTGTTTCCTTTCGGCACAAGGAATTGTGAGACTGGATCCAATAAAAAAGCAGCAGCTGCCTTTCCCTGATTGTTGCTTATGTGGGAGKGGAGCAGCCAACACCATTCCCAGCACCTTTTAAATTCCTAAAAAAACAAAGGTTTGAGTTCTGCAGAGTTGTACAGGCTCACAGTTACAGATTTCCTGAGGGTGGATTCACCCCTATCCCTTCTCCAGGCAAAAATCTTGTCTGCATTGTGATGGAACAACACCTGTGTCAGCTGCCGTGAATTCCTGGGGAGGTATTTGCTGCTCTCCCTCCAATCCTGCTTCCTGGTGACAAAGCAGATGAGGAAAAATCTCATATTGATTTGTTTTTAATTTATAATTCCATTATTGTCTGTCACAGCTGCAGAGAAAAATTGGGAGTGCAGCCAGGACATCCTGACAATCCTCGATTTGGAATCTTCTGCCTCAGCTTCTCTGAGGGCAGGAATCCAAGTGCCAATGCTGTCTGTGCAGGGCATTTCCTGGGTCAGACAGGGAACAAACTGGATTTGCTGGGCCCCTCAGCAAATGTGGGAAGATCTTCATGAAAATGTGGTTTTACTGGGATCTGCAGCACCCCTGGAGTCCTGTCCCTCTGCACAGCAGTGATGTCCCATCTTGTCACTGCTGGTCTCCTGCCCCTTCTGGTCTGCAGGCCCAACACCACAAAAACCCCAAAACYAAACCCAAATCCATATCAGCTTCCCAAATTATTTCCAACCATCCCCATCCCACATGCCTGGGAGACTGGGAATGCGGGAGACAGATCCCAGGGTGAGCATCCCTGAGGGTCTCACGCAGACCACTGGATCAGGGCGTTCCATGGGTGCAGGGAAGGTGCTGTCCCTTCCCAAGGTGCCCCCCAAGGTGCCCCCGGAGCTGCTCAGACCCCACGGGGAGCAATGTCCTGTTTTTGTGGCTTCCTGGGAAGTCAGATATTTTTGTGTTGGAGACAGAGCCCTGTAAAGTCATTTAGACAATAAAGGAGTGACAGGATTTCCACAGGAGAAGAGATTAAGCAAAGTGGGATTATTTTGTTCGGCAAGGAGATGATTAAGAGGTGCCATGATTGAAGTGTTTAAAGTGGCTCAGGGTTCTTATCAAATTAAGCTGTGCTGGAGATGGCTGGGCAGCTGTCACTCAAGGGCACAGAACTTTGCTGCAGCCTCTCCCACGGTGCAGGGAATGCTTTGGGGACAGTCCTGGATGAAGGCAGTGCCACCAGAGCAAGGTTTGGGTGAGCTCCTGCTGCTCGCAGGTGACCTTAACCTTGGCACCATCTTTTTAAAAATCAGATCCAGCACACACCCATTTATTCCCCTCCCTGCTCTCACCTGGATGTTCTCATCCCTCTCAGCAGTCCTGTCCTTTCCTTCTCTCCTGAAAACTGCTGGCAATTCCTGGCCTTCTGTCCCCTCTCCTTCTGTCTCCTTCCCCAGGAGGCACAAGCAAAGCCAGGGATGTGCTGAGGGTTTGTCTCTTCTCTGCATTCCCGCCCCATCCATCACTGCCTGGGGWTTTTCCTGTCTCCCCATCCCTCCTGTGCCACGTGGGATTCTCTGCAGTCCCACCATGGCCAAGCCATGCCAGTCCTCTGTAACCTTCAGAGCAGCGGGAGTGGTTTCCTTGGATTAGCACTGGATAATTGCAGTGGAGAGGGTTCACCGAGGACCTTCCTGTCAGCCCCAGCCCCAGGTTCTGTTCCGGATCACAATCAGATTCACAGCTCTCACCCCTAATTACAAAATTGCCTCTTCAGCCCTTGATGAGCTGCAAATTCCTTGATGGATTCACCTTGTTCCCTGTGCTCCTGTTTGCAGCTCCCTCTCATGAGCAGCATTTGGATGTTGAGTGGAGCACTCCTCACTTTTCTTCAATGGAACTTCAAAATTAGTCCCCTCTTCCCACAGAGCATTCAACCCTCGAGTGTCTTGAGCCCCACCATTGTCAGTGCAGGAGCTGCTTCTGAGCTGCTTTTGGCTCCTATTTTCCATCTTCTCCAGCTGTTTATCCCAATTCCAGGGGATTTCAGCTCTGCCTGCTGAGAGGGCTCCTTCTTCTCATCTTCCAAGTTCCCTCTGGATCCATTTGGTGCCCATCCCCTGTGCTGGCACTGCTGGGGGACCCCGAGGGCTGTGTCCTGTGCTGGCCCCTCATGGCCAGAGAGACCTGGAGGGGCTGGAGCGTGTCCAGGGCAGGGAACAGAGCTGGGAAGGGGCTGGAGCCCCAGGAGAGGCTGAGTGAGCTGGGAAAGGGGCTCAGCCTGGAGAAAAGGAGGCTCAGGGGGCCCTTGTGGCTCTGCACAACTCCCTGCCAGGAGGGGACAGCCGGGGGGGTCGGGCTCTGCTGCCAGGGAACAGGGACAGGAGGAGAGGGAACGGCCTCAGGCTGGGCCAGGGCAGGCTCAGGTTGGACAGCAGCAGGAATTTCCCCATGGAAAGGGAGCTCAGGGATTGGAACTGCCCAGGGAGGTTTGGAGTGCCCATCCCTGGAGGTGTCCAAGGAAGGCCTGGAGGTGGCACTGAGTGCTCTGGGCTGGGGACAAGGTGGGGATGGGGCACAGCTGGGACTCCATGGGCTGGGAGGGCTCTTCCAAYCYCAGTGATCCCRGGATTCTTTAGGCCYGACCCCCARGCTGGGCATGGCTGAGCACCCACATGGACCAGAGCATTTCTGCTGTTGCTGTGGCAGCGCTCAGGGCAGGTCAGAGGTGGCTTTGTCTGTGCAGTGACAGCCCCAGTGTCACAGCCATGTCACTCCAGCTCCATCCATGGGCTCAGACTGCAGCAGGTTTGTCCCACCTTYCCTCACCCCCACCCCCTCCTGAGATCACACATCCCAAAACACCTCTGGGCTCTTCTGAGGGTGGGAACAGCTGGAAAGAAGCTTCCCTTTGATTGACAGCAGAGTTTGTGTCCCTGGGAGCAGAGGCAGCCCGGCTGCCGATCACTGGGATGTGCTCCAAGCTTCTCCTGGCGCCTGCGGAGCGATCCCGGCTGGTTCTGGGGAGATGGATAAACCTTCCATCCGAGCTCATCCACATCTGCACAGCCTGGCTGCAAATTCAGGCTGAATCCTTAAAAAGGGCACCGGAGCACCAAGCCCAGCTCTGCCMTGGTGGGCCGGGAACAAAAGCAATTATGAGGCGAGGTGGGAGCAGGGCTTTGGGCTCGGCTTATCCCGCTGATTATGGGATCATCTGCCAGCCCTGGCCTCTTTGCCAAGCAATCCCCTGGCCACAGCCACGAGCCAGAGAGGAGAAAGCTCGCAAAGGCCAAGCCTTGGCAGCCCCTGCAGGACKGGAGTTCATCCTGGCTCTGGCCGGAGCCTTTCCGTGCTTGGAGCTGCTGGGAAGGAGCTGCCAGGGGTGGGGGTTTTGTGCTTCTTCCCACAGAATCAGGGATTTTTTGCTAGGATGTTCATTTCWGCTGTCTTCAATCTCCCTTTTATCCTGACAGAGCTCCACCTTCCCATGGACAACMCCTTCCTTGCTTTGGAACCATTCCTGGTGCATGCAGGGGTTGCCACACCACACACATCCATCTTTTTCCTGCTCCATGCCCAGGTTTTTCTTTGTCTCTTCCCACTGGGATGCCACCAGAAGGAYGTCAAATCCCTCAGTTCCTTCAGTTTGTCCCTGGCCAGGCAGCCATTCCATGGATATGCAGTGAAACCATTCCCAGAAAAGCCACTCCTCATTCTGCATCCGTGTCCTCCTGTCCCTGCCCTGTGACGAGCTGGGAATGTTTTCCATGTCCGTGTGGTGGCTGAGGCCCACAGGCCTGGCTCCATGGGGGCTGAGGGGCTGCCTGGGCCAGGAAGGAGGCTCCCTGTGGGATGCCTGGCACGGAGCTGTGCCACAGGAAGATTGGAACCCGGTGGATGTGCAGGTGGATGGCACAGGGCCGTGGTGCAGCTGCAGGGTCGGGACACCGTGGCTGCTTCCCAGATCCCACAGAGCCCAGCTGCTTYCCAAAGGGCTGGGGGCTGAGCTGGGATTGTGCTCTGTGAGCTGAGGCAATCATCCTYAGGGAATTCAGCCTCATCCCCTTGGAGGTGACTGCCCCACACAGGGAAAGCCCAGCTTGCCTTCTCCTCATGGAATCTCCAGCACTCCAGCCTAGTAAAATTTTAGGGGAAAGGTCCTAATTCAGCCTCCTCTGTGTTGTTCCTCTTCATGGCACTCCCAGTTCTGGGGTCACCCAAAGCCAGAGGCAGCTGGATATCCTCCTGTGCTGGGATTCTCCATCCATCCTGGGCTTGAGTGAGGATCTTTGATCATCCTCTGCTGCCATTTGTTTGGGAGCGGCCCCTGGGATCCATTTCTAACCCCAAATGGTGAAAATTCCTGGGGTTTGCTGGTAGCTCGCTCCCTCGTGTCTCTGTTGTCATGGGGAAGTGGAAAATCAACCAGGAATTCCAAAGTCCATGGGCAGTGCTGAGGTCCCCTCACACCACATCCTTTTCCTGTGTAGGGAAGATTTCCTGGGAGCCAGAGTGAAGATGGAAGGAAAGAGGGCAGGAATTGGTGGGTTCAGCACAGGGATGTTGTGGCCAAGGATAACCCCAGGGTAAAAACGGGGTTGAAAAACCCCAGAGATGTCTCTGGAAGGGAATCAGGCCTAATCCACAGCCTGCTTTTCCTGGGAGATGGGGAGCACAGTCCCAGCCCTGAGGGAACCTCGGAGCATCCTGCCGAGAGGACAAGGCTCTGGCAGAGGCAATGGCATGAGGAGAGCCCAGCTCTCAGGGACGCTCCCAAGCAGCAGAGAACCCAAGGATAACACCAGAACAAGGGTCAGAGTGCCAGCAAGGAAAGGAGGGAGAGTCCAGAGCCTGTGGGGTGAGGGCTGGTGGGGATGATCCAAGGGAAGGGGTTCCCCAACCCTTCCTGAAGGATGGCAGCTAAGCAGGCAGGCAGCCCGTGGGGACAGGACCCTTCCCTGTGCCCCTTCCCCAGTGACATTTGGAGTGTGCATTCCCGTGTTGGGAGCTCGTCTCTCCTGAAGGGGAAGGAGGCACCGACAGCAGCAGCCACAGGGACGCAGCTTTCCTCTAATGAACTAGAAAATAGTTTCCCTTTAATACTGATTATCCTGGAAGGCAGCTAAAGGGAATGTGATTTCCATAGTGATGAACCCCGGGCACAGCCTTGCTCGGCRGCAGCAGCACGGGCTGGGCTCAGCTGGGATGTTGGGATGTTCCGGAGCATCCCGGCCTTGGCAGCACAGAGGTGCCTCTGCTTCCCAACAGCTGTGCCGCAATCCAGCAGCTCTGCCTGCCTCTTGGAGCTGGCTGGGAGGGGTTGTTGTACCCCTGAGACTGCATCCTGCCTGTCCTGTATCTTCTTCCTCATCCTGGCTCTTCACCCCACCACAGCCCGGTTCCCCATCCTTCCTCTCCCACCTCAGCCTGGTTCTCCATCCCACCTCTGCCATTTCAGTCTGGCTCCTTATCCCACCTCAGCCCAGTCCCCATCCCACCTCAGCCCAGCTCCCAGCTGTGATGAGCTGGATGCTGTTGCCACTTCTCTGCCATCCCATTCTGGGAACATTCTGGAATTCTGACTACAGCAAGCAAATCTGTGGCCGGGAAAGAAACCAAGCTGGGAAGATCCAGCTGGGAATAAAAGTGAGAAAACCCCYGAGCCCTGGGCTGATTCTGCCCCTGTGCCCTGCTCAGGTGAGACCCCACCTGCAGAGCTGCCCCAGGGCCCTGCACAGCAAGGACCTGGAGCTGCTGGAGCCAGGCCAGAGGAGGCACCAGGATGAGCAGAGGGATGGAGCAGCTCTGCTGGCAGCAAAGGCTGCCACAGCTGGCATTGTTCACCTGCASAGGAGAAGCTTTGGGCTGAGCTCACTGTGGCCTTGCAGGACCTGAAGGAGCAGCAGGAAACATGGAGAGAGACAATTTCCAAGGGCTGGAGGGACAGGACMCAGGGAATGGCTTCTCTCTGCCAGAGGGCAGGGATGGATGGGATACTGGGCAGGAATTGTTGGCTGTGAGGGTGGGCAGGCCCTGGCACAGGGTGCCCAGAGCAGCTGTGGCTGCCCCTGGATCCCTGGAAATCTCCAGGGGATTGGATTTTACACCCTGGAAAAGGCCAGGATCCTCCTCCATGGGAGTGTTTGCTCACAGCCAGGGTGCAGATGGCTCCAGTCTCCCAGAATTTGGCCAGGACAGGTTTGGGTGGATGTTCTGGGATGGTTCCTGCGCATTTCCATTGGAGTCTGTCCCCACAGCAGATTTGTGGCACTCAGGCTGTTGCTCCCGGCCCAGCCACGCTCAGAGCAGATGTCCCTGCTCCACGACACATGGACACACCATGCCTGGCCATATGGGACAAATTATGGGATGTACATGTGAGGCAAACAGGGAATGTGGGAGTGCAGCAGTGCAGAACGTGCCAGGGGAAGCCACAACCCCCCAGCACCGGGAGCAGCCAGGTGGGGAATCAGCATTCCCTGCCTGGATCAGCATTCCTGCCTCCCTCAGATGGATGAAGTTGTGGGCTAATAACCAAATCAAATATTCAGGAGCTGCCTGCTCTGCAGAGATGGATGGTGGAAACCTGGGAAGCTCCATCTGCACCTGGAGTTGCWGGGCTGGGCTGGGCAAATGTGGCTGGGCTCTTTGGGGAAGGGGGTTGTTCTTCCAGTCCTCCAGAGGGAGGAATTTCATGTCTCATCCCACTGGAGGGAGAGAAAAAAAGGCAGGAACCTGGTTTTGAAGGGAAGAAGTCGGGAATGCAGCTGCCCACAACCCCATCCCTGCTGCCTGGCTCCCTGTCCATGTTAAATGAACACACGGTGCAGCAACAGGAAATTTAGGTAAAAACCCTGGCCACAGCAGGAAACTGTCCTGGGAAGGGATCCCTGGTTTCCAAAATGCTCTGTGTTGGATGCCACCACTTCCTGTGCCAGGATCAGGGGCCTCTCCTTCCCTGGGGAGTCACAGGCACCAACAGCACCTGGGGACTGCTGTCTGTGCCAGCCCCTGGGTGTCCCGAGGGGACACAGCCAGGAGGCTGCAGGGACAGAGCCTGGCACTGCGCTGGGGGTGGCAGCAGCCCCAGGAAGGGAGGCACTGGAGGTGTGTGGCAGCAGGAGAAGCCCTGCGGGTGCCAGGGCTGGTCCCGCTCCTGCTGCTCCTCCCTGGGGTCCCTGGGAGCTGCAGCACCTCTGGCTGTGTGCAGGTCACCTCTGACAGTGCCAGGTGGGCACGGCTGAGCCCCTGCAGCCCGGCACAGTGGCCTCTGGTGGCCCTGGCAGTGCCCGGGGTGGCTGCTGGGGCAGGCAGGAGCCAGCGCAGAGCCCAGCGGGGCTGGGACGCTCGGCAGGGGCTGGCGGAGGTTTTGGAGCAGCACCAGGTGCCTGGGGGTGACCAGAGGGGACAAACCAAAGGAGGGAGCAGCTGCTGCACATCAGTGATGGCACGGAGGGAAGGGAGGGGGCACAAATCTGGTGCTTTCCTGCCTCTCTCCTGAAATGAAGAGTGACAGGGACAATTTTTCCTGGGAGGGTGAGGTCTGGGGCAGTTCTTTGCTCTTTTCTTGCTTCTAGCAGGAAAACCACAACAGTTCAGGAGTTTTCCCATCACAAACGGCTGCAGGGATGTGCAGGAACACAAGAACTCCTCGGGATGTCTGSAGATGGGGATGTTCCCGTGGCAGTCCCAGCTCCATGTCCAGGTGCTCTGCCAGTCCCCAGCTGGGTGTCCAGCCCCAGGATCCGGTGGGAATCTCTCGGCATTCCCCACACTCTGCCTGCATCTCTCCAGCCACTTTGGAGCTCTGCAGGTCACAGCCACGTGTGGGACACTCAGTGGGAGGAGGGTTGGGGGAGACTTTCTCACCCTTTCCTCCTCACTCTCTGGTTCCAGAAGCTCCAAGGGACACTTTTCTCCACATCCAGGTGCTTTCTGCTGGCTCTCAGCCCTGCCAAGTCCCGTGGAGCTGAGGCAAATTCCACCAAGAAGCGAAGCCAGGATCAGCCTTTTCCTGGCCRTTGCCTCTCCCACCCACAGCCCTTCCCTGGTGAGGGATCCTCTGCAAAGGCCGGCAAACCTTTCCCCCCTTCCCCCCTGCCCCCGGGAAAAGGGGGGTTCTCCAGCTTTAGACGGGATTATCCAGCTTTAGGCTGCCCTTTGCAGCGGTCAGTCCCTGAGGATTGAGGGTGGAGCAGCCCCGGAACTTCCCGGTATTCCAGCAGCAAGGAATCAGCCAGGATTCCAGGTGAGACATCCCACGGGATGGAGGGGCTGTGGCAGCTCGTTTTGGTTTGGCACAGGCACCTCTCCCCGGGGCAGGGGGCCCTGGGATTYATCCAACACATCCCCCACCTGTGGCTCCGCAGGGGGATTTGGTTTGGGAAAGGATTTATTCATAAAGCCAGAGCAGCAGGAAAGCAATCCTTGTCCTGGGGGCCCTGCAACGTGTGGATAAAGCAAATTGGAGCCAGGTCTGCGTGTGGAGGTTATAAACAAACACAGCCCGGGTGAGCAGTGGGGAGGGAGAGAAGGAGTCAGAGGCAGAGAGAAAAAGGCAGAGGAAGAGGGAGGGGAGAGCCCTTTCATAATTCATCGTTCCTGAAATAAAAATAAGGCTGGAATCATGTTTTGGGTAGAAGGGAGAGTGCGTAGGAAGTGTGTACTTGCCAATCTGCCAAAAAAAGTTGCTTTTTATTTTCTTAAGAAGGCAATTATGTATTTTTGTCAGCCACTTCCTACTTTGAAGCAGCTGAACCTGCTTTGCTCAAACTTTCCCAAACAATTTGCCCTCGGGCTGCTGCCAGAACTGCAGCATTTACACCCCGAAGATGAAAGGGGGGAAGTGCCACGGCTGTGGCTCCGTGAGTGCAGAGCAGAGGCACCTGCAGAGTGCTCCCGTCTGCATTCCCGGCCCTGCTGCACCAACCGGGAACGCGGGAGCCTCGCTTTGCCTTGGCTCAGGTCGGGAGCTCCTCGCAGGGATGCTAAAATGTGACTCCGGAGCAGTGCCTGATGCTGCTGCTCCTGGAAGCTCCCAGTTTTTGGGATAAAGAGATGGAGATAAAGCCCAGCTGCATTTGGGTCCCAGCACACCCTGGGCAGGGAAAGTGTTTGGATTTCTCAAGGTCCAGTGTTGATTTCATCATTTCCAGAGTGATTCCATCATTTCCAYGCCCAGCTGAGTGCCTGCTCCACCCTAAATCCCTGCCCCTTTCCTGGGCTCTCTTTGGGAATCACTGCAGCACTGGGGTTTGGGATTGATGCCAGGGGGTTGAACTGGTTGTTCCTGGGTTTCCCAGCCCTGGCAGGATGGGCAGGGTTGGGCTCCTGTGGCCCCAGCAGTGCCACTGTCCCCCAGTCCTGCTGGAGGTGTCCCCTGTCTCCTGAGAGGGACAAAGGCACTTGAGGCYGTAGGTTCCTGCATTTTCAGGGCCCTGGTTCACCTCCAGCAGAAAAGAAAATGGCTTTTTTGGTGAGATTAATTCACAGCTTGAGCTGCAGGGTCTTGGGGYTCTCCAATTGTCGTGGCCAATGTGAGAAAGAGAAGGCTGAGCACAAGAGGGRAGGGATCCTTTTGTCCCCACAGGGTTTAGCAGCATCCCAAAGCCCCCCAGCTCCAGGTGAGGAAGCATTCCTGCCCCTACTCCCTCCCTACCCTCTGGAATACCCATACATCACAAATAGGAGGGATATATTCCCTGGAAAAGCAGGCAGTGCCTGTGGGTGGGACAGGATCGAGTGTCCAGCTCTGCAAACACGGCAGGAATGTTGATATTTGTGATATTCCTGTCCAGGAGCAGCAGCTGGGCACGGAGGTCACCTGATAGTGGCAGGAGGAGCAGCACAGGAGGAAGATGCATGGCTGGAGCCCCTGAGGGCCGACAGCAGGGACCTGGCTGTCCCCAGGGCGTCCCTGCCTGYGCTGATAACGGGATCTCCTGTGTGATCCCACACTCTGCCCTGACCCTGCTGGCACTGCAGACACGGCAAATGCGGCCCTGGCAGGGCTGGTGTGCAGAGAATCCCAGAGCTGCTGGGAGGGACCTTAAATCCCACCCAGTGCCACCCCTGCATGGCAGGGACACCTCCCACTGTCCCAGGCTGCTCCCAGCCCCAGTGTCCAACCTGGCCTTGGGCACTGCCAGGGATCCAGGGGCAGCCACAGCTGCTCTGGGCACCCTGTGCCAGGGCCTGCCCACCCTCACAGGGAGGAATTCCCTCCCAAAATCCCATATGGTGATGGAAAATGGCAGGGGAAAACCAARCAGGAGTCAGTTCAGCAGCCTCATCATGGGGGGGTCACAGAACCACTGAGGCTGGGAGAGACCTGCAAGGCCCCCCAGTGCAACCACCCACGCAGCTCTGCCCTGGAACCCCAAAACCATCACCCAGCACTGCCCTGGAACCCCAAAACCATCACCCAGCACTGCCCTGGAACCCCTAAAAACCCCAAAAACCATCACCCAGCACTGCCCTGGAACCCCAAAACCATCACCCAGCACTGCCCCTGCAACCCCTAAAAACCCCAAAACCATCACCCAGCACTGTCCCTGTAACTCCTAAACCCTAAAACCATCACCCAGCACCACATCCAGACATGTCCTGAACCCTTCCAGGGATGGGAATTCCCCACTCCTTGGGCACCCTATCCCAATGCCTGGCCACCCTAAAAGTGACCATTTTTTTCCTAATCTGGTCAAAATCTCCCATTTTTGAGGCCATTTCCTCTTGTTCTCTCACTGCAGGAGTGGCAGAAGGGACTGGCATCACCCCAGCTGGCAAGGACAAGCCTTGATAATTAATAATTCCACCAATTAGAGCTGCCCTAATGAGACAGGATGTGCAGAACACGTGGTGCAAACCAGGCCTTCATTTCCCAGCCCAATTTCTCTGTTTTCCTTTCCATGAAACCTTTCTTTGCTGCCCCTATTCCTGGAAGAAACGAAGGCGCTGGAGTGGTGGATAGAAGGGAATGATCAGGAGGATCATGGAGAGGGAAAGGCGGCTGTGAATGCACTTCATGTTTGCAGTAATTAAGGAACTGTCGAAATTCCTAAATCCCAATTTTGAAATCGTTTGGTTGACTTGACACATCCAAGTCCCCRAGCTTTTAATTCAAATATAAAGCTTGATTGGCAAATTAAGAGAAGGCTATGAATGAAATTAATGAAAGATTAAAGACCAGCAGCTCACGCTGATATAAAAATTACCCCTCCAAAATAGGTTATGCAATAATTAGGATAAGTTGCCACTCTGCTAATATTAATTCTGATCTAACATTTATTCATTGATGAGATTTACTGATTCCCAATGAAGTCCTAAAAATTCCCTACAAGTGTTGGATCTTTGCAGCCTCTGTTAATCACCTTTATTTTCAATTCCCTAATTTTTAAAATTACCATAAAGCGAGTTTTCCTTAATAAATTGCACCATTGAGCACTTGAATTTGCAGTTACASTGAGGGAAAGGAGATCCAAGAGCCATTCGGACATGGAATGGGAATTTGATTATCCAAAATTACCTGGACAATGTACTTGGACCCYTCCAGCTCACTCCTGTTCCCATGTCAGGCTCTGCATCCAAGGAAAACAGAGGGAGGGACTACCTGAGGAAGTTTTCCTCACCAGGAGCTTCATCCTGTGGAGTTTTGCAGTCAGAATTTGGGAACTGGTGTTCACATGTGGCAGGAGAAAGAGGGAATGATCATCCAGCTGGGATTGGGATTATGTGTGTCCCATAAATGGGCAGGACAAAGTGACCTCAGGGAGGGTGGGAAGGAAAACCTCGATGTTCCTTCTTCCGAATGTGCCCTGCCTGGGATTTGTTGCTAAACTCAACATTATTCCTGCTTCCCTCACTTAACGTGGATATTTTTCCATCCAGCCACCTAAACTGCACATCAGCAGCGTCCCCCAGCTGAGAATATCCCAGGATTTTTAAATTTTTTTTTTTCCTCCATAGCTGTGTTCAGCTTTATCATTACCTGGAGTCGGCTCCGCAGCGCTTCCGCAAATTCGCTGGAATTTTTTATGGACTCTGCAATTTATGGCTCAGCTTCTCTCTCTGTCTTGGTTGTGGCAGATGAGAACTGAATTCCTCTGTTTCTGATCACTTATTCCTGGTTTATAGTGCAATAAAAAGAAAAAACAGCCCAGTAAAACACTGTAAATTGAGTGGGTGCAGCTGCATATCTGTGGTTTTCCTGCTTGGATCGAGGCATGGGCACATCCTGCATCCTCAGCCCTCCTGGTTTATGAGGGAAGGAGCCCTCCTGCTCCTGCCCTCAGGAAGGGACTCCTTGAACCTCAGCTCCATCTTCACGGGAAGGTTTGGGTGGGACACGTTGGTGATGCCAACCAGCCTGGGCTATTCCCTGTTCCTGCACTGTGGAAGGGGACAAGTGGCCTTTCCTGCACCTCTCCAAGGACCCACACAACACCAGGGCCCCCTCACTCCATCCCTGCTCCACAGACACTGATCTCCACCCACTCCCACGGAATCTGGCATTCCCAAATGCCACCCCCAGCCCCTCTCCAGAGGATCCCACTTTACCCAGCCTCAGGATCCCTCAGCTTCCCAGAGCCTCCCCTGTTTCATCCCAGCATCCTTCCCCCTGCATGGGAAGGAGCTGTGCTGCTCTGCCGGGCTCTGATCCCAGACGTGCCCCTGCAGAATCCTCCTGGAGAAGCTCCTGCTCCAGAAGGGGAAGCTGAAGAGCGTCACTCACACACAAAGGGGGGATCCATCACGGAGCTCTCTGGTGTGTACAGGTACCGGGAAGAGCCTGTTCCTGTTTTGCACTCAGGTATTAAACACAGATTTGTCAGAATTCTCTTCTTCCAGGGGAGGCAAAGGCACCTGGCAAGAGCTTGGAGCTCTCCTCACCTYGAGCAAAGGATTCCCAGCTCCAGAGGAGTGAGGAGGCTCTGGAAAGGTGCTCRGGAGCAGTTGATGTGAGTCACTGCCAGGATAAAGACATCCAAAATGGCYCGAGATTCCTGCCAGGACTGGGAGATGAATCAGGGCCGTCGTGACCTCTCCGTGTGTCTGGCAAGTTGTTCTCTTGTTGCCTCGTGAACAATCTGTTTTCCCCAGACCCAAAATAACAATGTTGAGGAATAAAGTGCCTTTTTTCTCCTCCACTCTGGGTGAGTCACTGAAGGGAAAGGAGGAGGAGTTCTCCATCAAGGAATGGATCAGGAGCAGGGAATTCTGAGAGGGAACAACCTGGGTCGAGGGTGTCACCCCTGCATTTTTGGGGTGACAAATGGCCGCAGGCTGGCCCCYCTGCCAGCCCCTGGTGGTGTGCACATCTTCCTCCCACATCATCTCCCACTCTTGCTCCTGTCATCYCATCCCAAGGAGTGTCTGGCGTGGATCCCGTGGTAAACTCGCTGCTGCCAGCCCTGTGCCAAAGCTTTCCCTTCAAATCTCAAACACGAGCAGGTTGGAGCCTTGACATTTTTCAGCAACTAAGCCAAAGTCGACAGCAAATGATATTTTTACCTTTTTTCTCCCTGCCCTTTTCTTCCCTCCTGTCTGTTTGCTTCTCTCTTCCTTTGCCTCTCA
>CADDXX010000747.1:0-22040 GCA_902810485.1 Alauda arvensis | reverse complement strand
GTTTCCTGCTGCTCCTTCAGGCCCTGCAAGGCCACAGTGAGCTCAGCCCAAAGCTTCTCCTCTGCAGGTGAACAATGCCAGCTGTGGCAGCCTTTGCTGCCAGCAGAGCTGCTCCATCCCTCTGCTCATCCTGGTGCCTCCTCTGGCCTGGCTCCAGCAGCTCCAGGTCCTTGCTGTGCTGGGCCCTGGGGCAACTCTGCAGGTGGGGTCTCACCTGAGCAGGGCACAGGGGCAGAATCCTCCCTCCCCTGCTGCCCACACTGGGGGGATCAGCCCAGGGCTGGGGGGTCTGGGTCAGGGCAGGTCCAGCTCTACCCCACCAAACCCCCCAGGGCTCCCCAGCCTTTGGGGACTGTCCCCCCCCTCCCTTCCAAGGCCACAGCTGGCACTGGAGTGGTTTTATTTCTGCAGGCACYGGGGCTCAGGAATGGTGAGTGTTTCTGGCAGTGTCCACAGTTGCTATTGCCACACACTCTGCTCCAATTTTTGTTCCTGTCTCCCACTCCAGCACCATCCAAATGCTGGTGGAAGGGGGTTAATTTCTTAATTTAGGAATCATTAGTGAGAGAAATTGCACTGCGCAGCTGTCTCAGGTCTTTAGGAAAATGCCTGGAGCAGCTGCAGATTTGTGACTCGACTTGACCAGCTCTGTTCTCATCCACCTGACACCAACAGCAACAGTCATTTGGGGTCAATTAAATGTTTTCTTCTTTGTTTATCACCATAAGTCTTAATAATATATCTGGCAGCACGAGTCCATCTGAAGAGGAGGCCACCACATCCATAATGGATGGGAACTTGCAAATCACAAACAAGTGGATAAACACCAAAGGCCTCGCGTTCCCAGCTGAATTCCTCCTCTCCCCAGTGCTTAGCTCATTCCCAGGGCCTCACAGCAGCTTTGGGTGCCAGGYTTGACTTGTGTAATGATTTCAAACACTTTTTTTAATTGCTTTTCTATGCCCCTGAGAAGCCAGCACTGTCAGCACAAAATTCGGGGTGATTACACAGCAGAACAGAGGCTGCTGCTGCTGCTTGTCCATCCCTGCCCCACAAACTCTCAGGCAGGAGGGAGCCTGCACTGGGGATCGYGTTGGAAAGTGTGGAATCCTGTGGAATTCCTCAGGAGCTTGTTAGCAGGAGTTAATTCCCTGTTTGTGCTGCTGCCGTGCCCTGCAGCCAGCGAGGCTCTGCAGCAGGCACTGCAATCCCTCCTCCATTGGCTCCTGCAGCAGGGCTGCCTTTATTTAATAACCCACACTTGGCCTTCCTTCAGCACAGGTTGATCAAGATTTCAGCGCCGTCTCCCTCAGCGCTCTCATTGGGAAGCTGGGGAGGTTCAGGCTGGAGGAGAGCGCTGTTAGAGGCTGCAAAATTGGCCAGGGATCGATGGCTCCACATCTGCTTGGCAGCCAGGAGCCAGCAGAGCCTCGGGGGTCAATAGTGGGGCTGGGCTGGGTCAATATCTTCATCAGGAGCAGACAGAGCCGCCCTCAGCAGCTCTGGGGGCACYAGGGGTTACAGAGGGGATGGACACAGCTCYGCTCCTGAGGGGCCTGGGGKAGCCTGAGGATGGGAGCCACAGGAACTCCATGGAATTCTGCAAGGACTGTGGATATTCCTCATGCCTGGCTTCATCCCAGGCTGGGAATGACAGGCTGCCAGGGAAAACCAGCACAGAGCCATCCTGAATAACTGGAACCCCACCCTGCACTGGGGGAAGCATGGGTGGGGATGGTGCCCATCCCCTCAGCAGCTCTGGGGACACCACGGGGTCACAGAGGGTGATGGACTCAGCTCTGCTCCTGAGGGGCCTGGGGAGCCTGAGCATGGGGGCAACAGCAACTCCACAAGAAGTTCCTGGTGCCATGCCAGGCTGGGAACCAGGGCAAAGCAGCCCCCAGCACCTTCATCCTGAATAATTCAAACCTCACCTGCATGGGGGGAACAGGGCCAGCAGACTGCAAGGAATTCCCATTCCCAGTGCTGGGGGTGGGGTCACAATTTGGGCACCGTCAGTGTTGGGCCCCAGAGTTTGAGGATGATGTGGGAAAAGCAGGGAGGAGATGACCGAGGCCACCAAGGTGCTTGGGGTCTAATTCTAATCCATAGGGTCCACACGCTTTTCTTTTCCATACCCTTCCATTTCCATCGGGAAGGGCCAGGGGACACAGGTCAGTGTGGCCACCAGTGGGCTCAGGGGTGATGTCACCGTGYCCTTCAGCTTCCTGAAGGACAAACAGGACCATGGGGGCGTTCCCAGGGGGTCAGAGCAGCACTGCAGGCACGGGCTGCACCTCAGACAGTGCTGGCCTCCCCAGAGGAGCAGTGGGAATTCCCTCTGGAGCTCTCCAGGGCTTGGCTGGACAACATCATGACCTGACCTTCTCCGAGCACTCAGTTGGACCAGGAGCTCCTCAGCAGCACCTCCACAAGCCCTCAGTTCAGGAGGACATCTCAGAGGTTTTCCATCATGATTGTGGGCACCCCTGAGCCCCCCCTGCTCTCCCATCATCCCAGCTTTCAAACCCAGCCAGTTTCCCCTCCTAATCCTCACCTAAGTGTCCTCCAGCCAGCCYTTCTGCCAGAAACTGGGATCCTAATGTGCTGTAATCACATAATTCCTGTCAGGAAAAGTAAACAGGGATGGCTGAGTGATTTCCAAGCAACACTAATGGCCAAAGGAGGGAAAAAAAAATCCTCCTGCTTCGCTTCTCCTGGAATCTTTCTTGAGCCACTCTTTTGCTGTTCATATTTATTGTAGGTTTTCGCCTCATTTTTAGGTTTATTTACCCTGAGCTAATGAATAACACGGTGAACATATGCTATAAACCACCATTAAGATGAAATTTGGAGAAAAGAAAATTACTTTAGTGGCAGAGCTGAGAGGATGTGTAACCACTAAATGCCCAGCACTGATATTTGAAGGCTTCTTAGGAGAGGTCTCTGGGGATTTCTCGGTCAGATAAAATGAGGTATTTTGTAGGAATTCTCCTTTCAAAGTTAGACTCGTTTTTTTAATGGTCTGATGCAGATGCTGCTCCAAAAAGAAAAGAGTCAACTACGGACTTTTTCCATCTTGAAGGCTTTGAATCTCATTTTTCCTGATTATCACAGCTGTTACAAGCAGCAGGGTGAGCAGTGCCAGCAGATGAGACCTTGTACACCGATTTTAGAGGGGGTTTGGGCCGYCTTGCAGCAAACTCRAGCATGGAAATCTGCAGAGGTGGAAAACATTTGGGGAGRATTTTGTCCAGCATGAGCACAAAAGTTGCTGAAAACGTGGGGTTTTCAGAGGAGCTGTGTCAGAAGGACAGGCCCCAAGGAGGCTTTTCCAAAGCACACCTGTCCAGTGYTATTCCATTTTTCATTAGGGACCTGGCTGCTGCCCCGTGGAGGATGCTCATTAAACGGGCTGGTTTGGTGTGGAAGGAGCTGCAAACATCTTGGATGATGGGATTAGAGCCCAAAAAAAAAAGCCTGGAAAGGATTATTTGTTATTGAACTGACACCGTCCAGTGGGATAAGGGGCACAGTCTCCTCCATGGCTGCACTCACTCCGAGGGAAATGCTGGATAATGGGAGCAYGAGCAGGAGCTGCAGTCCATTCCAGCAAACATCTGTTGACTTCCAACAGACCTTGAGAACCTGGTGGCCATAAAGGGGAAAAAAAAACCCTTCAAGAGACAGGCAGGGAAAGCTAATGAGGCTCCCAAACCTGCCAGCTCCAGTGCCAAGGTTCCAATGCAGGCCCAGAGTTCTGCAGGAATACAAAACASCCCGGGCACGAGGTGAGGCAGGAGCAGCTGGAGCAGCAGAGCCACCAGCATTAACTCCAGGATCAGAGGTGGAGCTGCCACAAACCCTGGGGAAGCAGCAGGAGGAACTGCCAGGCACCCGTGGCAGGGCTGGGAACTCAATCATCCTGGCAGGAACAGCTTTGGGAGGGCATCCGGAGCCTCTGGGCACTGCTCGGGCTGGTGGGCACGGAACATTTGGATCARAGGCCTGGGAAGAGTCTCCAGACACAATTGCTGTGCCTCTCCTCAGMAGTGCAGCACGTCTGAGCACACACAGACCTCTCCTGAGCAAGCCAAAGGCAGTTCTTGTTCGGGGCAGTGAGGTCTCAATGAGCTTTAGGAAAAGTTATTCCCTGCTTTTCCCGCTGGGGAGGAGCAGCCACGTCTCTGAGGCTGCATTTGCCTGGTGAATCCAGGATGGATTTTGGTCTGATGTCAGTTATTGATTCCTTCCCTTGGCCTGAAATTGCTGTTCATGATTCCAGAGCCACATCAGTCAGCAGGTTCCTCTTACCCTGAACTTCTCATTTTTACTGGGAGAGGGGGAAGTCCCAAAAACTGGGATGTGACTGGGGGTTTCCTGGGATTGCAGGTGGCAAAGTCCAGGGAGTTTTGTTTGAYAGAGGAGCTAAAGGGAGGAATGTGWTCATTGGAGTGACCAATGATTACTCCAAGGTTTAAAGGAGATGCCAGACTTAACTCCTCAGGTTTAMAGGACATTCCAGGCTGGTTTTGCTCCCTGTCACCCCAAACCAATGGCACTTTGCAGTGACTTCTGCCATGCCACTGGGAAGGAAGAAGGATAAAGCAGCTCAGTCCAGGGAAAGCAGCTGACTCCACCCCGAAGGGGATCTGGGGTCAGCCTGGGGGAGGCCCAGACTGATCTCTGGGAAGGCAGGGACAGCATCATGAGGTATTCAGGAGCCTCCACTGCAGCCCCTCCACCCACTGATGTGACAGGGCTTGAGGCTGTCCCTTCCCAGTCCTCATTCCCGTGTTTGGGAGCTGTTTCCTTCCCTGCCCCAGGACATCCCTGTGTTCCCAGCACTGCCTGCCTTGGTGTCCCAGTGYTTCCACCCTTCCCTGGACAGCTCCTCTGGTTTTTGCCTTCCAGAGCCTTTCCCAGGCTTGCTGTGGCTCCRTTTATTGCAGCAGGGAGAGAACAAGTGGCTGGGAGCCCTTCTGTGTTCCCTGAGCTGCCAGAGCTCTCAAACACCCCCAACTCCAGCCATCTCTGCAGTCTCTTTATGTCCAGCTCTGAWGGGTGGAGCACGAGCTGTTTGTGTTTCAAAGCTGATTTCTGCCAGCGTTGTTTCCTTGTCTTTTCCTCCAGCAATGCCATAAAAAGCTCTGGTTTCATTTTCTCCCTTTCATCCTGGCATTAGCTCTGCAAACAACCTCCCTGCTTCCTCCTCCTTCCAAACTCTTTGTCTGGCAACCTCGGCTGTCTGGGACCAGCAATTTTGTTTTCTCTGGTCGTGGTTGCTGTTTTGTTTGYTCATTAAAGACACTCTGCTCTCTGCTGTGATCCCACAGCACTTTCTTCTTTGCCAGCAGGGTCCTAAACTTAATGACTGGGGAGTTTTTTCTGGAGGCTAARCAGGAGACTCAGGAAAAGCATCCAGCTGAAGAGGTGCTTGTACCTGGAGAGTCATCCAGGAGAGCAGGGCTGGCTGTTCAGGCAGCRCTGAATGAGAAATAATTTYTTTTTATTTACTCTTGGCGATGTTAAATCAGTTTATTCTCAGAGCTGCTGTCCCAGAGGCACTTCTTACACCACTCCTCTGCTTTGCTCAAAGCATCTTGTGCTGCTCTTGAATCACTGAATGGTTGGGGTTGGAAGGACCTTAAAGCTCATCCCAATCCTCCCCTGCCATGGCAGGGACACCTCCCACTGTCCCAGGCTGCTCCCAGCCCCAGTGTCCAGCCTGGCCTTGGGCACTGCCAGGGATCCAGGGGCAGCCACAGCTGCTCTGGGCACCCTGTGCCAGGGCCTGCCCACCCTCCCAGGGAACAATTCCTTCCCAATATCCAACCCAAACTCCATCATTTTGACTCACTCCCTCTTGTCCTGTCCCTAAATTCCTGATGATCTCTGTCCCCAGTGGTTTCNAGCCCCAGTGTCCAACCTGGCCTTGGGCACTGCCAGGGATCCAGGGGCAGCCACAGCTGCTCTGGGCACCCTGTGCCAGGGCCTGCCCACCCTCCCAGCCAACAATTCCTGCCCAATATCCAACCCAAACTCCGTCATTTTGACTCACTCCCTCTTGTCCTGTCCCTAAATTCCTGATGATCTCTGTCCCCAGTGGTTTCCAGCCTCCTGAGACCAGAGTCCGAGGGCCCCTGGGAAGCTCAGTGCAGTTCTGCTGCCAGCAGTGCCACCCCTGCAGCTCCTGCCTCAGCCCTGGCACATCGGGAAGGTCCTGCAGTCCCTGCAGAGCCCAGGCAGTGCAGGCCATGAGCTCTGCCCCTCAGTGCAGCCCCAGCTGCCCCTGCCCCAGCAGGAGCTGTCCCAGGATTCAAATTCAAGCTTGGCTGCACCAGGAGCTGTGTTAAACCCTGTATAACTCAGTAAATAAGCAGAGTTTGGTGTGGAATGTTGCCTCTGTGCTGTTTCATCTCCCTGCCCGTGCATGAAACCATSAGATGAATGACTTCCAGCAGCTCTGGGAGACGCTCTGCTTATTCCTGCCTGGCCCTCTCCCTTTGAAACCCTTGGAAGCCAGGCATGCTCTGAGCAGCTCATTAGCATGGCCTGAGTGAGCAAACACCRCCCTGCAAAGTGCAGCCCCAGTCARTATTCCAGGGATGGAGCAGAGGAGCTGCAGTGCCCCTGGCATCCCATTTTCCACAGCCAGGTCAGAGATCAGGCCCTGCTGCTGCCAAGGTCAGCCCAGCCCGGCACAGCAGTGCCCTTCCAGCTCACTGAGCCACAAGTTCATCCCTTCCCATGTCCAGCAGCATTCCTGTGAGAAGGTTTCACAGCCTCTGGAMAGGCCAAAAAGCCTCCTCACCTCTTCATTTGCCCTGTGCTCCATTCCCCAGGCCACTTTTCCCAGTGTCTCCAGGCATCTGCTCCCTCTGGCAAAGGCTGCTCCTGCTTTCCTGGCCTTGGATCCAGCTCCCTGTGCTGTTCCCCATCCCCAGCACTCCCTGCCCACCCTCCACCAGGGGCTGCTCTGGGCTGGCCACATCGGGGGCACTTTCATTCCATGGGGTGTGAGGTCAGGAACATCTCCTGAGCTCCTGCTGCTGATCCCTCTCAGTGCCCTGCTGATCCCTCTCAGTGCCCTGCAGTGCTCCTCACAYCCATAACCACCCCAAATCCATCCTCCAGTGCTGCCTGTGCCTGTTTTGGTGGTTTCCCATTTCCAGCACCACCCAAGAGCTGAAGGGAGACCCCAAGTTGTGCCCTGGAGGTTCCCTCCTCTCCCTGCATCGAGCTGCTCCCTGTCTGTCCCTCGCCTTGTTCTGCTCCAGCATCCTCCCAGTGCAAKGGGAAAAGTCCCTCTATTCCCAAACACCACCTTCCTGGAGCCCTGGGAGCCCACTAACTCAGCTCCTTCCTCCACAGCCTAAACCCTCCCAGCTTCCAGCATGGTGGGGCAGGATCCTCAACAAGAAATTCCAGTTTCTCTCCCAGCCCTGCAAGACTTCCAGCCCCATCCTTTTCCTTCCTCACCCCCAGGCTGCCAGGAAGGAGGCAGATGAGGAGACCCCACCAATCCATTCTGTTTCCCCAGCTGAGCAAGGTGGGAAATCACAGAGGGAGAGGAATAAGAATCCCATTGGCACCTGGGTGCTTTGGGAAAAGGCACATTTAGATGGAGGAGCCACGAGGGGCAGCCAGCCTGAGTCAATCCCATGGGATGGTGATGTGGATATTCAGGGACAAACACTGAGCAACACAATTGRARGTGTGGGATCTCCAGGCCAGCACTGGAGGAGCTTCMGGGAGCTCAGATTTTTCTGGGAATKTTGGGAACTGCAGGAGCAAAGCTGCTCTGGATCCCACCTGCTCCAGGCTTGGAGCAGGAGAATTATCCCAGCCAAAAACCACTGACACAGCATCCCCCTCAACAACACCCTCCAAAAAAGGGACTTTTAATAGAACCCACACTGCTGCTCGTTAGTAGGGCCCGGTAATTACGAGCACCCTCTCTCCATCCCTGCCTGCCTCCCTTCCAGCAGGTCTCCAGGATGGTTCAGTGCCATGGTGGCTGTCACCCTGTGACCTGGGTGACAGGAGCCCACAGGAGCAGGGGAGCAGCAGCAGAGCTCCCCCCCTGCCAGCAGAACGAGCAGGAGTCGGTGGCTGCTCTCCCTGTGCCTTTCCCTGGATATGTGCTGCTGGAATTTTAAACACATTATGTAAGTGGCTCTCATTTAATCCAGCTGAACTCTCCTCTTTTCATCGCAGCGAGATCAAAGCAGCTGCTGGGAGCYGAGCAGGGTGCAGCAGGGCTCTCCCCGTGCATCTGGCCTGCCGTGGGTGACAAGGAGGGGACACTTGCCAGGCCACCACACTTCACCAGCTGCTTTTGAAAACCCTCCACAGCAAAGAACAAGAGCTGCTGCCACTTTCTATGGATTCCTCGAGGCCTTGCCTTTGTTCCCRTGCACAGCAGAGATGCAGGACATGCCCATGGATGAGGGAGTTCCTCAAAGAGAGAGCAGCTCTCTCTCTCTGAGTCTCTCTCTGCAATTTATAGAGTTTACCTTTTTCATTCCTTCTCCTGAAGGCTGACATTTAAAAATGTGTAATTGTGTTTATCCCTGGCAAGCTGTGAATGGCTCCCCGGGCTGGCCGTGCTTCCTGCGCCGCTGGATAAATTACACTGACAAGCCCTTATTACAAAGGGAAAAATAAGTTAATGGAAAAGCAAAGCAGAAAGAGATGCATAAAAATCCCCGAGTGGCCGAGTCAGCAGAATTGCCCCCACGTGAGAGTCATTGCCAGGGTTTAATTAAACAGAGATCGATCGTGGGGCTGAGGGGGAGCCGGGGGGGTGCACGTGCRGGCCAGCAATTGGCACTTTTGGGCTGGATTTATTTTTTTGATGGCCAGGAGTTATTGATATTTCACTGAAGGCTGCCCTGGCAGCGTGGCTCGGGGAGGGAGAGGTGCTCCCAAGCTTCCTCCCTYCCTTCCATCTCTCCGTGCATCCCAGGGAGGGCTGGCAGGGAGCTGCAATGCCTGGCTGCCCCTCGGGAAGGGTCTGGGAGCTGCAGAGGCTGGAAATGCACCTGCCTCGATGTGWGAGCAGCAAATCTGCACAGCAGCACTGGGCAATAGGGAATCACCTTCCCAAAAGAGCCCAGGATGCTTTGGGAAAAGGCACTTTTAGGTGGAGGAGCCACCCTGAGTCACTCCCRAGGGATGGTGACRTGGGTAATTCYRGGAGAAATACTGACCARCACARTTTGAGGGCTGAGATCTCCAGGSCAGCACTGGASGAGCTTCAGAGRGCTCAGATATCCCAGGAGTGCTGGGAMCTGCAGCAGCAAAGCTGCTCTGGATCCTGCACCCATCCCTGCTGATGGCTCTGTGGGGATCCAGGGAGCTGGGTCAGAGCTCCAGACAGACCCTGAAATCCTGCAGGGATTGGAGGCAGGGAAAACTGGCTGGCTCTGCCTGAACCCCTAATTCAGATCCTAAGGAAGAGCTGCTGGCTCTTCCAGTGGGGTTGGGAATTGCCTGTTCATGGCAGATTTGGGTCTCTCCTGGAGACCAGCTCTGTGTTTTCCCATGGCCTCTGGGATGAAATGCCAGCATCAGTCAATACTGGAGGAGAATTRCTGCTGAGAATCCAAAGCAGATCCTAAAAAAAAGTGCAAAATGGCCGGGCAGAGGTGGGAAWGCTCAGCTGAAAATGCCAAGAGGAGCTGGGAATGTTTTCTCCCGGGACACTGAGCCCCTGCCCCTGCCCCTGCCATTCCCCACGGGAACAACGGGCACATGGACAGAGCCAAAATGTTTTGGGAACCATTAAGTGAAGATGTGCAGAGTGAGAGTGAGCTCCACATCCCCAGATCGATTGGAATTCAACCATCTTTGGAGCAGAGCAGGGAAGTTCCCAGCTGCTGGAAATCACACACAGCTCCTTTCATTTCCACACATTTTTCCTGCCTAATTGGAGCGAGGTGAGTGCTCAGGAAGGAGCTGGACATGAGCATTCCGTGACTCATTCCTGAGGGAGGGAAGGARGGATGCAGGCATTGCTCTCTGGGGTACCAGTTGCACCAGTCTGCTCTCACTGGGCACAGAAGGAGGAACCTGTTATCTCCAGGCACCCACAGATGTCATTTGGATACATGGGATGAGAAAATTCCCATTATTTCTGTTTCAGGTGTAGCTGTGCTGCTTTTCYACACCTCCCCCTCAGCAGCAGCATCCAGGCTGGACTCCTGTAAATGTTAGCTGAGACTCARTGGAAAGGAAATAAAACCCCCAAACAAAACAAGAGGAATAATTCCTATTTCTGTGCCACCTTCAGATCAGCCCCACAGCCCCGACATCTCCCAGACAATGACAGAAAATCCCTTTTCCTTGCAGCCTGGACACCAATCAATACCCCACAAGCCATTTCCAGGGCTCAGCTCCCTCATTAAAGCCCAAACATTCCAGTTCCTCAGGAAGTGGGTGGCACAGCCAGTCACAGAGAGCCCAGCAGGACGCTGCCCCTACCTGCTGCAAGCCAGGCTGGAAAGCAGGAATCACCCAGAAAAAGCTGTTTTCCCAGCCTAGGGATGAATCCTGAATCCCAGGAACCACTGGAGAGGCCTCAGGAGAGCAGCAGGTCCCAGCGGTCCTGGCATTGCCCCCTTCCTGCTCCTGGAAGGGCCCACAAGTCATGGAGAGCTCATCCTGATCCCAGGGGTTCCCAAGATGGGCTTTTCCATGGCCAGGGACTGCTCCTGGCAGGTTTGCTCTGCATCTTGGACATGGCCAGAGGGGCTCCAGCGCCATCCACCCATCCAGCTGCCATCCCTGCAGGAATTCCRGCCCCTTCCTCACCCCTCCACCTGGGGAGCTGGGACAAGACCCAGCAGGAGGAGGCACCAGGCTGGAGCAGGAGCCTGAATCTCCCATCAGGGATGGTGGCTGGGCTTCTCCAGCAAGGAAGCCCCCCAGGAGCTCCTCAGGCTGCCCAAATTCCTTTCTTTTAAAGTTGCTTTGCTTAATTACTCTGGGATACATCTGAAAATACGAAATACATCGGAGCCTTTGAAGTGCAGAGAGACTGGAGCAGGTGCTGTAATCCCCTTATCCTAATCCTGATGGCCAAGATACACTGGCTGTCCTTTCTCCTTCTCCAGGTTTAAAATCCASAGTCTTGGTCCGCTTTCCTGGGATGAGATTTGGAATCCTGCTGACCTGTGTGGTGTTCATGGACACCTTGGCTTGGGTGGGACTTATTTTGATCTCCCTAAAACCTTGTGGGAGCACCCAGAAGGGCAGTGGGTGTTTTTCCAGCTGTTCCCATGACAGGAGGTGGAAAAACACTGGATCCATCCCTGGAAGCAGTTGGGGGCTGCATCCTGGGGCATGTGGAGTTACCAGGACCCTGGGAGGGGCTCTGGGAGTGGCCAGGAGAACATTCCAAAGGCTGGGAGTTGCTGCCATCCTTCAGTCAGAGCGAGCAGGGAAGGAAGGAATTCCTCTTCTGACACCAATGGGAGCAATGGGATTGCCCAAAGCAGAACATGGAAGTGCTGCAGGGCTGGGGATTTGTCAGAGGGGTCTGGGGGCTTCTCTGGGAGCAGGAAGAAAACCAGGACTAATCAGGAAGCTCAAGGTGGCCAAAGCAATGCTTTGTTCAGAGGAAGCACCGAGGTTGGGATGGAGTCCCTGTCCCTGGAGGTGTTCAGGGAAAGCCTGGGTGTGGCACTCGGTGCCATGGTTTAGTTGAGAAGGTACTCTGGGGTCAGAGGTTGGACTTGATGATCTCAAAGGTCTTTTCCAACCTGGTTAATTCCGTGATTCTGTGATTGGAAAAAAGCTGGGGAGGTTTGGAGGCCTCGATCTCCCAGCACAGCACACCTCAGCTCAAGGGAAGTGCCATTCCCAGCAGTGTTTTCCATCTGAAATGAACTCCACCAGAAACACCTGGCTCTGCTGCCAGTTCCCTCCAATCTGGCAAGAGCTGCCAAAAGTCGAGGCTGGATGGGAGCTAAGTACTTCCATCAAATTCCATAATTGCAGGATGGTGAATGAGCTGGGAAATAAAGCCAATTGTGGAGCAACAAATGAAGTATTCACTGCAAGAGAGGTGCTCGAGCTTTCACAGCTCACAAAATGTCTTCTCTCTCTTTTTTTTTCCCCTTTTCTTTTCCCCAAATTAAATTTTCCTTGAAATCAATGTATTCCCATGGAAATGCTTTATCACAACAAAATGCCATTGCAATGCCATTTTCTGCAGGCACTGCTCTGTGGGTTTGTTACTGACACGCTCCAGTGGCTGCACTCGCAGCAGCCCCGTGCCAGCAAACAGCACCCAGAGCACTCCCCTCATCCTGCACTTGTGTCCTCACTGCTCCAGGGCCTGGAATCCAGCCTGAAGGGATTCCTCTGGAATGTCTTGGTGCATTCTGGGTGCAGAAGATCCCCTCCAGATCCCTGAAGGCTCTTGTGCTGCTTCCTCCAGGACCATTCCCATGAGGAACCATGTCCTGTCCCAGGCTCTTCCCACCTTGGGCTCCAGGAGAGACACGAGGGCTCCATCCATTCCCTGAGTGCAGGAGAGGCTCCCAGACCTGCTGAATTCCTTTTCCAGGCACAGAAATCCCTCATTTGACTCCCATCTCCTGCTCCTCTGGATTTGCATCTTCTGCCTTTGCATGGCAGCCATGAGATTTCCCAGGCTCTGGAGATCCCACAAGGTTGTCACCAGACTGGTTCATAGCCAGACTGGCTGGGTTTGTCCCAAAATTCCTGTGGGAATCACACGCTGGGCTCTGCAGCTTCCAGCTCCAGGCAGCTGCTCCCTGTGGTTTTTAACCCAGCAAAGCTGGATAAACATCCCAGCTCCTTTGAGGGGATCACTACCACTAACCTAACCACTCCCAACTCCAGCAGGAAGCCACCACTGGAAGCCCTGGAATAGGTGTGCAGGGAAAAAACATCTCCAGTGAGGTCACGGTGTCCTGTCCGTGCCTGGGGGGAACTGGGACAGTGGGTGGGACAGAGGGTCCTGTTCCTCAGGGAAAAGGGAAGGGATTTAAGCCAGAAAATGGGAGATTTAGATGGGATATTCAGGAGGAATTCCTCCCTGGGAGGGTGGGCAGGCCCTGGCACAGGGTGCCCAGAGCAGCTGTGGCTGCCCCTGGATCCCTGGCAGTGCCCAAGGCCAGGTTGGACATTGGGGCTTGGRGCAGCCTGGGACAGTGGGAGGTGTCCCTGCCCATGGCAGGGGTGGCACTGGATGGGCTCTGAGGTCCCTCCCAGCCCAAACCATTCCATGATTCCATACAACACCTGATGGACAAATTGTCTTTCAGAGGGCCATCCACAGGCTGGAGAAACGGGCTGGTGGGAGCTGTGTGTTCCCAGTGTTCCCAGTGCTCCCAGTGACAGGCAGAGGCAGCAGGCACACACAGAAATACAGGAAACTTCTCTCATGTGAGAAGATTTTATTGGGAAGGGCGTTGAACACTTGGAGTTCACAGGTGGCCCCAAGAGGTTGTGATGTTCCCATCCCTGGCTGCTCCCAAACTCCACCTGGACATGGGAAACCAGCTCCAGGTGACTCTGCCTGTGCAGGGTTGGACCAGGTCATCTACAGAGGTGTCCTCCAAGCTCAGCTGCTCTGGGATTTGGGAATACTGGGCTTCTGAGCCTCTGTTTGTGGCTGCTCTGCCCAGGCCCCTCATTGGAGAAAAGCTTTTCCCAATTCTCTGTGCCTGGGAATTTATCTGGTGCCATCTCAGTGCTCCTTGTAGAGAATTGGAGGAATATGGAGAGAGGACATGGATCTGCTGCCCTGGATCAGCTGGGATAGAATGGAGCTGACCTTGCCCTCCCATCTGAGCAGGATGTTCCCTCTCCAGGTGTCTTCCTTGCTTTGCTGGTGGTATCCATGGAAGTGAAATAAAACCTCTTCTTTCCACACAGACCCTTAAAGCAGAGCTCCCAATTCCTTCCCAAATAGGCTGATGTCCATTTTGGCAGCAAATTTAACCTCCTGAAATGCTCCTGAGAGGCTGCAGGACACACCCTGCCATTCCCCCTCAGCCAGCGCTCTCCAGGAATCAGGACTGAGTTGTTTATTCCCTGCAGGATTTATTCTGGAAGTGCAATCCCTGTGTTCCTGGGAAGTGCTGCCAAAGCTGAGCTGTCCCAGCCTTGGGACTCAGCTGCCATCCCTAAGTCCTGCAGGAACCCACCCAGGCTCCTCTGACCACAGCAGAGCCACCAAGGCCCAGCTCCAGCCCTGGGGGATCCATTCCCACACAGGGATGGATCCATTTTACCCCTTGAAGTGATCCAAGCTAATTGTCCCTCCCCTTTCCCCGTATTTCCCCCAACCTCTGCTGCAGCAGCTCTTTTCCTTGGAGGATGAGGGGTCTTGGAGTCTGTCCTCCCAACAAACTGGGCAACCTAAAGCCAATTAAAAGCAGCTCTTTTCCATGCAGATACACTCAGCTTCAGTTCTATCTATTTTAGGCTTGGCAGCTCATCACTAACAGAGAGAAATATCCCACAACCCAGGCATCAGCAGCACACAGGGAGGATCCCGGGATGGGGCAGGAAAAGGGAATAAAACCAAGCACTTTGGGCCACAGAAATGCAGCTTTCCCTGGCAGACAGCTCAGCAAGCTCTTTATTGGGGTCATTTTTCTCCTGATGGAATATTTGCTGTGTTTTTCTGGATCCAGCATGGCTGGTGATGAAGCAGCTCCATTAATCACTCGTGCCCAACCATTCCTATGTGTCCTTATCCCCCTGTTTGCCTCAGGAACTGGGAATCCAGTTTCCCAGGACCTACATCTCCCTTTGTGCAGCCACGGGCAGAGCATTACCTGAGGGCCAGGAATGAAAAAGAGTCCAAGGAAAAGATTCCGGTGGGGAATGACGGGTTTTTATTTAACACATTACTTTTTCAAATATAGGCTCCAGCTTACTTAAGGCAAAGTTCAAGTTAATATTGATATTTGAAAGAAGCAGCACTTTCATATTAATCAGCCACCTATTAAATGTCTGTTAGGAGACAAAGCTCGTGGGCTCTGGCTCCAGACACGTTTTCAAATGGTTCAGGCTCACTTTGATCCTTCTTAATGACAGAGAGCAATTAGAAAATGGGTTCAGAAACTCTTTTCATGCACAGCTTGCATGGGTGAGGGGTTTTTTTTTGTAATGCTGTCAGATAATATCTACATAACATTTCTGGGAAGACAAAAGTGCCCCTCCTTGGCTCATCCTGCTCGGCAGTGTCAGGTTTGCAGCAGCCTGGAGGTGAAACGGTGACAAAGTGTGAGGGGAGCAAAGCCCTGAGCATCCTCCCTCAGTGTGGGATGCAGGAATTGTCCAGCAGGAGCAGGGAAGGAGCTGGGGATGTTCCCCACAGGACCCCAGGCATGGATTGCCATGGCAGCCACATCCCAGGGCGGCAGGGATGGTGGGAAACCCATCCAGCACCATCCCAGCATGGGATGGGCTCTGACAGCACGGACAGGGCGGGGAGGGGATCCCACATTCCTGCCCTGCTGCGGCCTGGACATCTGTGCAGGGTTCTGGTGAGTCTGGGGGGCTGTGCCTGTGGTGCTGGCTGGGGATCAGAGATCATACAATCACAAAATCATGGAATGTCTGGGTTGGGAGAGACCTTCAGGAACATCGAGTCCAACCCCTGCACCAACACCTCAACCAGATCATGGCACCCAGTGCCACATCCAGTCTGCTTGTAAACATGTCCAGGGATGGTGACTCCACCACCTCACAGGCAGAACATTCCAGTGCTTTATCACTTGTTCCATGAAAAACTTGTTCCTAATATCCAACCTAAATTTCCCTTGATGCAGCTCGAGCCTGTGCCCTCTCCTTCTGTCCTTCTGTCCCTCTCCTCCCTTTCTGGAGAAAGAGCCCAACCCCACTGACCACAGCCATGTTTCAGGAAGTTGTAGAGAGTGGTAAGGTCACCTCTGAGTCTCCTTTTCTCCAGGCTGAACAACCCCAGCTCCCTCAGCCATTGTGTTCCCAGCCCCTCAGCAGCCTCATTGTCCTGTTCTGGGAGTGCTCAAGATGGGAAAGAACAATGGGAAAAAAGGGATGGAGGAGTCAGAGGGTGCAGAGCAGCGTGGGCAGCTCAGCTGAGGAGAAAGGTCCAGCACAGGCTGTGGCTTCTCTGGGCAAACCCCAAATGTGCTGGAGCTGGACCCTCCTGCAGGTGCCTCAAGCTCCAGGTGGTCCCCAAAGGCACCTCTGAGGATCAAGGAGTGCCCAGGGTGAAAAGTCCATGGGAGAACTCAGGCACCTGGAAAAACTTCACCCCATTCAGCCCAATCCAGCTCTCTCCCTCTCCCCACAGGAGACAGGAACTGCCACTCTCAGAGCACCTCATTTCTGGCACTTACAGCCTAAAAACAACACWAATCAGGCTGGAAATATCCTGGAARCCACAGCATCCAATTTCCCCCTTTTCCCTCTGCCACATCTCCAGCTCCACATCTCCTGCCTGGCAAGAAAGGAGCTGGGCCAGTGGCAGCTCTTGGGGAGCAGCTGGAAAATGGGAAAACAGGAGGAAATGTTGTGGGGCTGATCACACGAAGCCCTTCTGTGTCTGTGCTGTTGAGCCCTTCCCAATTTTCCCTCTTTGAAAACAGGAATGTTTCATTCTGCTCCATCTTGGCATCTTTTTAGTCTCAGGTTTCCTGGACTTGCTGGCTGCTCATTAGGGAGCAGCTAACGAGCTTTCTCTGCCCACAGTGGATGGGTGCAAAATCCATGACAAATCTGTTTTTCCCAGTATTTCTCAAGGTCTGGGTTTAAATTGGTGTGAACTGAACAGAACAGATAAAGGATTTAAATACAAAAAAAGTCTCTTTGCTGAGGAGGTGTCAGGGACACCTCACCACCCCTCCAAGGAAGATTCCAGAGGTAAAAATGGTCCAGATCCTGCAGAGAAACCCCACAAAACATGCAGAGAATGGACAGAACTCTCTTGCCCTAAAAATCCATCAGGTGCAGCTACATCTGCTAAAAGTATAGGAATTAAAATCCTGGGAGCCCAAAATCCATCCACACCGAGGCACCTGAATGAGAAATTTGGTTTGCAAAAACAGGGAGCGAGCCAGGGGCTCCCAATGTTCCTGAGCAGCCTCACAGCACAAAAGCTGCTCCTTTCAGCTGGCCAAATTAGCAGAGTGAAGGGAAAATTATGGTTATTAAACCCCTCTTTTACCTGAAATGCAACCTTTTATTTAGATAACAAAGACTTTTTTGGATATTATGGGCACTTTCAAGTGTAGCAGTTGGAGCAGTGACATCAAGAGCACAATCCCAGCGTGAAAAATCAAAATATAGAAGTGACTCCAAGGTCCTACATGCCCCTCCCAGTTGAATTAATTTAAAACCAGCTCTAATCAATCTGGACCTGACTCAGCTGCCTCTCCCAGGACTCTGTGATGGCACAGCTGGGCTGAGAGCTCCACGCTCAAATTCCATAGGCGGGAAAAGGAGATGGGTTGGAAAAATCCAACGTGGCATTTGTCAGAGGGGCCCTCTGGCCTCACCTGCTGCAACAGCAAACGAGGCCCCTGCCAGGTGCAGATTTGCAAGCCCCAGATTTTGTGTTCCCATCTAAAAAAAGGGGAGCTCTGGGAATGCTTTGGAAGCAATTTTGGTTCACAGCTGCTCTGCTTTGCTCCTCTTCGGATGGGAAGGACACAGGATTGCAGAATTCACAAACCCTTCCAGTGCCTTTGGAAAAGCAGGGGGATTGGAGGGGCTCCTGTGCTGGGAGAGATGGTGCAACCTCCTCAAAGTCTGCAAAATGAAGGGGAGCAACATCCAGCAATGCAGACACCTGTCCTTTTGTCCCTGGGGTGTCCCCTCGAGGGCTGGCCAGGCTGTGTGTCCTGTGTGTCCCAAATGCCACACCCCAGGTTGTCTGTGGGGTTTGCCACCCCTCAGGTCCAATGGGACCATGCAGGCAGCCCTCTCCACCTGCAAACCCAAACATTCCCTGCCCCTTTCCCTGCTCTGCTCCTTCCCAGGGTGGGAATTGTGGGCTGGGGCTCTGATGAGTGTCACCGAGCTGGGGACACACCCTCACCCAGGGGTGAATTTGTACCTTAGCCTGAAGTTCTCACCTGAGTCCTTAAGAGAGGAGGAATTCTCAGCCATGAGGAATTCTCACGTCAGCCTCCAAAAACAGCCCCCAAAAGCCCAACCAGAAGGGATTTTTATGGGTCCTGCAGCTCCTCATGCAACTCAGATATTCCAAGTGACAGGAAACAGCCTCAGGCTGGGCCAGGGCAGGCTCAGGTTGGACAGCAGCAGGAATTTCCCCATGGAAAGGGAGCTCAGGGATTGGAACTGCCCAGGGAGGTTTGGAGTGCCCATCCCTGGAGGTGTCCAGGGAASRCCTGGAGGTGGCACTGAGTGCTCTGGGCTGGGGACAAGGTGGGGATGGGGCACAGCTGGGACTCCATGGGCTGGGAGGGATTTTCCCACCTCAGAGATTCCATGATTTTTGTGTGCACAACGTTATCAGTGGTATGAATCCATCTTTCCAGGATGCTGCATCCTTGAGAAGGTCTGGCAGGGGCTGCACATCCATGGAATAAAAACTGCAGCAGACCCCCAGGCACCTGCAGAGATCACAGCACCAGGGCTGTCCCCAGGACTGCAGGAGCTCCTCTCCATGGCAGATGAGCCTGGAGTGAGTTCTCCAGGCTGGCATTCCACATCTGCAGCGCAGGGAGGGACAAGGCTCTGGAAGCTCAGCCTGTCCCCTGGATGGTTCTGGGATCAGGTGACAGGCAGGCCCAAAGGGCAAGGGGGGCTCCTGAGCTCTGCAGCCATTCCACAAGGAATTAGGAACCCCAAAATCTCCCTGAGGGCTTTTTTCCTCCCATCCGAGCCTGGGCAGGACCAATCCCCAAACTGGGAGCTGCACTTTGGGGAAGTGTCCTACAGGAAGGGAAGCTTTAGAGACATTAGAGACAGGTTCTTGTCAGCAGCACGGGGTTATCCCAGCACAGATCCTGCAGCATGGGGGACAGAACCCTCTGGGAATGTGTTTGATATCAAAAAAATCCCTGGGATGCTCTCAATCACCAGCAGCAGGGAGGGGAAGGTGACACCACTGCCCTCATCTCCTCATGCCCAGAGCTCTGCCCTTCACCAAAAGCCTTTGGGGAGCTGGAAGTGCCACTTTTCCCCCACTGCCACTCCCTGGAGCCGTAGGGATGGGAATGAGAGCCAAGGCTGTGCTGTGGGGCCCCTCCCAGGTGGCACTGCTGGATCCAAGCCCTTGCACGAGGGAGGTGCAGTCCAGGAGGGAGGGAAGTGTCCCATGGGAAGGTGAGCGAGTGTTTCAGACCCATTTAAAGCTGTGTAAGACCTTAAACCTTCGGTGTCACCCAAGGGCTTAAAGACCTTAAAGCTGCAGTGAGTCCTGAGGCAGAGTTAAAGCAGCTTAAGGCTCCTTCAGCCTCCCTGCTCCTTGAAGGGCAGTCCCACAGCATCCCAAGGGCTCCTGCTCTAAAGGTCTCCCAAACCCAGGCTCTCAGAGAGTGGGACTTCCTTCCGGGCTGCTCCAAAGTCTCCTAATCCCTCCTGGCTGGGCTCAGTGCAGGAGGCCTCTCCTTCCTTCCCCAGGTTTCAGACAGGAGCTTTCTGAGCTGCTTTTCCCCTTTTCCTTGGCTGGGAGGTTGAAGGAGCAAGCGTGGGATGCTGCAGGATGAAGGCAGAGGGTTCTCCAGCTGGCACAGCCCCAGAAATCCGGGCTGGACAAGGGCAGGAAGGGCAGGAGAGGCTGGCAGAGGACGGTGCCCTCTGCAAACATCCCTGCCCTGATCCACAGGGCTGCTCAGAGCCCACAAAGCCCCGTCCTGCCGCAGACCCTGTGAAGATACCGGCTGCACATCCCTGCTCTAAGCCCCTACAGCAACTTAAACTGGCTCTAACGTTAAGCCTTTGGAGTATTTTAAACTGCTTAGGCTGCTCAAAAGACCGGCTTAATCTTAAACTGCAGAGCAGCTGCTTAAACAGTTTAAGCTGCTCTCAAAGCTGGCAGGAACACGGGGGCTTGAACTGTGCTTAGCCCTGGCTGTTGACTGAAGCACGGGGCTGGCCCTGTCACACCCAAAGTGACCCTGGAGCCGCTCTCCTGAACAGACCTTGCAGAATCCAGGGGGAAAAAAGACCTTTTGCTGTCCTTCCCAGCAGCTGCAGGTGTGCTCATCCTTCCCTCAGCTCCCCAGGGAGAGGGGAGGGCTCCAGGCACAATGGCCCCAGCCAGGGAGGGCACACTGGGAATTGTCACCTGCTCTCTGTTTGGTCATTACCAGGATTTTGCAGGGAAAAGAGTTCAGGGGTTGGATTATTACTGGTGCTCTCCTGCACAGCCCAGCAGGAGGGAAGGTGGGCACCTTTGTCTCCCTAAAATGAGGAATTGCTGTAATCTCCAGCTCCATCCCCGAGCAGGGTGAAGCCACATCCAAACCTTCCATGACTCATCTCAGACCTGTGGATCTCTCACCCAACAGGCTCATTTTCCCCCACTCTCCCAGAGAAAGCCCATTGTCTGTCTGGGGTTTATTAAACACTCTCTGATTTTACAATTTCTTTGGGTTTTCTCTATTTATACCCATGATGCAGCCAAGGACTTTTGCATTGCCTTGGGAAAAGGAAGGAATTCTCCCTGGTGGCCTGTCCAGGTTTGAGAAAATGGGTAAATGTTACCCAAAATAAAAATGATATCAGGCTCAGCTGATGCTTTGCCTCAAGCATGAATTCACTTCATACATCAGTGATGATTTGGGCCTTCCACATGAAATTCTCAGTTTTCACATCATCATGATATTAAAAAAAAACAAAACCCAAAGAATTATCTTCCCAGTCATGCCAAGCACTGATGGGAGGCTGCAAACCCCCACCTTGTGCTGTGATTTTCCCCCTCTGGAATATTTCACATTCACATGCCTGGATGTGGCTGTTCATGGCAGAGACTGCACAAGTTTCAAAGGGATTTGCACCTTTTCCTCCGCGTGTGACTTTGACAACCTGAGAGGGCACAATCTGTCACTGTTTTGACAGATTTATCACTCAGGCAGTTGAAATGGAAGGTACCTGTTGGTTTGTTTCCCTAATGGATGTCATTCCAGGCCTGTTCCTCCTGCTGAGCCTGTCACAGATCTGGAGGGTCTCTGTGCTCCTGTGGCATTTTCCATTTCCTCATAACTCATTGGAATATCATTGGATCATGGAATGGTCTGGGGACCTTAAGGATCATTAAGGTCCAAACCCCCTGCCATGGGCAGGGACACCTCCCACTGTCCCAGGCTGCTCCAAGCCCCAGTGTCCAGCCTGGCCTTGGGCACTGCCAGGGATCCAGGGGCAGCCACAGCTGCTCTGGGAAATCTGTTCCAGGGTCTCCTCACCTTCACAATTCCTTCCCAATATCCCATCTAAATCTCTCCTCCTTTAGCTTAAAGCCATTCCCTGTGTCCTGTCCCTCCATCCCTTGTCCCCAGTCCCTCTCCAGCTCTCCTGGAGCCCCTTCAGGCCCTGGAAGGGGCCTCTGAGGTCTCTCCAGAGCCTTCCCTTCTCCAGGTGAGCACCCCCAGCTCTCCCAGCCTGGCTCCAGAGCAGAGGGGCTCCAGCCCTGGGAGCATCTCCATGGCCTCCTCTGGATTTGCTCCAGGAGCTCCATATTGTCCTTCCTGTGCTGGATACATCCAGCAGCACCCTGGGGTGGTGCTGGCCCGTCACAGGGTGTCACCAGACACGGGGAGGGGTCACCAGGTCACCTCTGCTGAGAGAAATTGTCCCCCACAGCCAAGGCTGTGAAACACAGCCGGGCGCTGGGAGTGCGGCATCCACGGAATGACAGCGGGCAGGGAGGGCAGGGCTGGCCCTGGCTGCACCCAAAGCTGCTCCCCAGAGCCTTGGTGAGATGGGAAAATCTATAAATTTGACTTGGGATCTGCAGAGAGGCCTGGAGGTGCTGGAGGAAGGGCCACGAGTGTCCCTGGTGCTGCTGCCAGCCCAGCACGGATCAGACCCCAGCCCAG
>CADDXX010000746.1:289413-334246 GCA_902810485.1 Alauda arvensis | reverse complement strand
AGTTCCTTCCCAATTTCTTTCAGGACGTTGTTTGACTCAAATGATTCCTTCACTCCTGCAGCACTGCTCTTCCCTCTTGGTGGACCTTAAAACAAAACAGTTCCATCTCCCAGGAATGGATGTCACAAAACAAATGCTCAGCCTGTGGGGTCAGCAGGGACACACTACTCACCCCTGTCATGGGAGCTGGATTTTTGTGCAGCAACCAGCAAAGGAGCAGGAGAATTCCTCCCTGCAGCCACACCTGTAAGTCAAGAGCCACAGAAGCTTCTATCACCTGGTTCCTGCCAGGTTGTCAATGATGATTCTTTGCTGAGATAGCGAGAACATACCTGCAGGAGGCTCCAATGGCTTCAGAACTTTGCGCAGCCAAGCTAACGGAGAAGCCTTCCCAGGAAGCTCATCTATAATATATGTAGATATATATATATAAGGRATCACAGATGAGAACTYTTTCCAGTGTGTGCTGGGATCCCCTTTCTGCCTTTGGGAATGGGGCACTGCAAGGGCATGGGCTAAGGCCATGGGAGCCAGATATCAGTGGACATGGCCAAAGCTGCACAGAGGCCTGGGGAGATCTGGGCTAACTCTGGTTACTGTCCACACTTTTTGCAGGGCTTCTGCAACATCCTTGCAGGGGAGGCTGAAGCAGGTCAGGTCCCTGAGGGATCTCTCGCTGCCACAGCTGAAACTCTTGCTAAAGCACTTGGGAAAATCTGCAGCAGGCCGTGCCACAATCATCCATCCTTCTCTCCTTCCCTCCTTCCCTCCTTCCCTCCCTCTCTTCCTCCATCCCTCTATCACTGGGGACCGCTCCCCCAGACCAAGGGGACATAGCCAGGCCCTTTCCAGACACACTGGAGCCTTGCTGTCCCTCTCTGCCCTTTCCCCACCATGGACACCCCTTGCAGCCACTCCCAGGTTTTGGGCCATGTCTCCCATGAAGGAGCCCCAGCAGGACTGCTGAGTACCCGAGTGCCCTGAGCCTGCTCAGGATAATTCCTCTGGGCTGTGCTGGTCTTGTCCGGGCTGTGCCCGCACTGCCCAGCAGCAGAGATGGCAGCTCCAGCCTCAGCAGGGCTCAGGCCCAGAGGCACAGCAATTACCTCCTGTCCCTGTGCCTGGCATCGCCTCCCTTCCTGCAGCAGAGGCTGCCAATGAACCACTGCTTCTTGTGGGAAATGCTGCTCTTGGCTCATCCTCTTCTTCTATGTGTGGAGAAAGGAAGAGGGACAGATGGATCAGGTGGGGCTGTTCACCATTGGGGAGGTGGCATCTTTAGGAGGCAACACTTGTAAAGGACATGATTAAGGATCAGGAATCCCTATAAACTTTTTGTCTGGGACAGGGCCCAGTCTCATTGAAACACCCTCTCTTCGTGATGGACCTTGAGACCAACAAATTGCGGGATCTCAGGGTTTGYATGGCCCTTGGTGCAGTTTGGGCAGTGTGTCAGCTGATGCCAGATGCCTTCCTGCAGAGCCTGGGGATAAAGTGCAGCCAGGCCAGGCTGGGAAACTGCCCTGCAGGGTGTGAAAGCACCAGCAGGGTAGTGAGGCTGCCATGGMTCTCTTCCCGCTGTGCTGGGCACGGCATGTCCTGATGTGCAGTGAAAGCCCCCAGGTGCTGAGCCTCAGGAGAAGGCTGAGGGACATGCAGCACCTTGTGCTCCCTGCAGCATTTCCTTCAGCATTTCTCTCATGGGTTCAGATGGCTCATGGGGTTTCTTATCTGCTGTGTCTTGGATCTTCCCCATAGGAGGAYCTTAGAGCAAAGAATTTCCATTTCCCAGGCATGGATGTCAGGGCTCAGCCTGAGGGGTCAGGAGGGGCACACTACTCACCCCTGCGATGGGAGCTGGGCTTTTGTGCAGTAACTAGCAAGGAAGCTGGAGAATTCCTCCCTGCAGTGACACCTGTAACTCAAGAGCCACAGAAGCTTCTGTCACCTCTGCTGCTCTGCATGGGCAGCACAGAAGATGTGAGGGGATTGTGCAGGGTGAGGGCACACATGTGCACAGCTCTGTCCTGGCACCTTCAGCAATGTTCCCCTGGCTGAGCTGTGGGCTCTGAGCTGGGGGCCTCTCCCAGGGGGAAAGGCCTCGACCTACCCTCACCATCTCCCAGATGTTCAGTCCTGCAGATGGGTTGGGAAGCCAGATCACTTTCAGGAACAGGTTCATCTGCAAAGAAAGGCAGGACAGAACAGCTCMYRTGGCACTGTAGGAGATGCTCRGGCTCCCYRGGGCAGGYAAAGGAGCYRCACAAGGCACAGYCCWKGGRCACARCCCWGGGCCTGGCCCCTTCCCTCTCTRCTCTTCTCCCTGGCTGCACTGAGCACATGGAAGGACACACTGGCATTGCACATGGGAAGAGGATTGACAGCTAAATGCTCCTTCTGCGTCCTGACAGTGATCCTGTGGGATCACACAGGACTAAAGAAGGGAGCAATGCAAAATTTCCAGAATTCAACTCTGACTTGGGCTTAATGAAAATGGCACATGAGCAAGCTCTTGTGGGCTTGACACTGATTATTCTGTCAGTAAAAAGGGAAATTCAGAACTTGCCTCCAGCATTCTCCAGGACCTTCAAAGTGTCCTTCACCAGCACTTCCAAATAATGCAAGTTGTGATCCAGATCTAGAAGGGAGCACTGCTCAGAACCATTTCCATGCTGTTCTGGGATCCCCTTCTGCCTTAGGGAACTGGRCACTGCAAGGGKGTYGGGTAAGGCCATGGGAGCCAGATGTGAATGGACATGGCCAAAGCTGCACAGGGTCCTGGGGAGCTCTGGGTTGGCTCCTGGTCACTGTCCACTCTCTTTGCAGGCCCTGTGCGACATGCCAGGAGGGGCAGCTGGAGCAGCCCAAGCCCCCTGGGAGCTGTCTCCCTTCTTCCCACAGAGGAAACCCGCATTAAATCCCTGGGGAAGACCATCCCCAATGCTTCCCTGGGAGAAGGGAACTCTGTCCTGGGAAAGGAGAGCCAGGCCGCCGGCTCACCTGCTCCCTGCGCTCGCCATGGAGCAGCCTGGGCAGCCCTGGCAGGCAGGGCCACTGCCAGCAGGAGCAGGAAGAAGAGGCGCAGAGCAAGGGCCATGGTGCCTTGCCCTCTGCCAGTCCCGCAGCTCTCGCTGCCACCACTGTCCTGACACSGCTGTCCCAATGTCAGCACCACTGCTGCCGCCGCCGCTGCTGCCGCAACAGTTGTGGTCAGGGACTGACTGGTCGGTCTTTGTGGTGCTGTGCAACCACAGGGCTCTGGGACCTCTGTGACCTCAGAGCCTGCTGTGACCTCAGCCTGCTGTGACCTCAGAGCCTGCTGTGACCTCATGGCCTTGGCTGTACCCACAGAGTGCACCCTCTTCTGTACTAATGGACTGCCTTGATTGGAAATGTTTGGCTTCATCAAAGGGCCATGGTTTAGAAAAGGCTTTGTTTTGCCTCCTGACATTGCTGGTCAGGCTGTGTCCCTGGAAATTCTCTTGATGGCTTCCCTCTTTTCTTGGATACCATTTTTGAGGAGATCCATGCTCTGATATTCTACTGTAATGAATAGAATCACTGAATCACAGAATATGCTGAGGTGGAAGGGACGCACAGGGATCATGATGTCCAACTCCTGGCCCTGAACAGGAGCATCCTCAAGAGTCACACCATTTACTTGAGACTGTTGTCCTAATGCATCTTGAGCTCTCTCAAGACTTGGTAGTTCCCTGAGGTGCCTGTTTCAGTGCTCAGCCATCCTATTGATAAAAACCTTTTTCTAATATCCAACCTAAATCTCCCCTGACACAACTTCAGGCCATTCTCTATCATTGGACAAATCAAAAAGAGATCAGTTCCTGCCTCTGCTCTTTCTGTCAAGAGGAAGTCTGAGACCTCAATGAGGTCTCCCATCAGTCACCTCCAGGCAGAAGTGACAAAGAGTCCCCTGCTGCTCTTCACACAGCGTCCCCTTGGGCCCTTGCCCATTGTAATTGCCCTCTTTTGAGTACTTTTTCTCTTATTGCAGTGACCAAAACTTCAGACAGTGTTCAAGGTGAGGTTTCCCCATTGCAGAGCAGAGTGGGACAGTCCCCTCCCTGGCCAGACTGGCCATGCTGGGCTTGGTGCCTCTCAGGAGAGGGATGTCCCTCCTGGCTGCCAGGGCAGTGCTGACTCATATCTAATTTTCCATCCACCAGGATTCCCAGGTCCCTTTTCACGGTGCTGCTCTYCAGCATCTCATYCCCCAGCCTGTCCATACATCCAGGCTTGTCCCATATCAGGTGCAGAATCCAGCACTTTCCCTTGTTGAACCTCACTGGGTTGGTGATTGTCCAGCCCTCCCATTTGTCCAGGTCATGCCCTCAGCCCAGGGAYGCTCAGCATGGGCTCCCCCAGCCCCTCGGGGCCYCRCCGCTGRTCACAGCAGCCCCTGCCTGGCTCCCGCCTGCCCATGTCACCCTGAATTTTTAAGCCTTCTGATAAATCACATTTAGAGTCATGTTCTCATGGTCTGTATGTAAACAATAGGTGTTGATTTTCCAACGAGCTTTAATGTTTACATTCTTTTTGGTGGGATGGATTTTCTTGACAAGCATTTTTATTAGCCAATGTGAGTGTAGAGCTGGAAACTTTCTTCACCAATCTTTGCCTGTTTATTTTTTGTATATATATCTGAGGTTTGGAAGTAAAATGAGGTTCTTTCCTGTGGTGAATGCTGTGTGTTGTGTGGTTATTTCGTGCAACCGTGCGACATGCGTGCACAGTGCTGGCCCTGCACACAACTTGCCCTGCAAAGGGATCCTAGAGCAGCCCTTACCATTGGGTTCTCCTGTCTTCATACTGACAGCTTTTACTTGCTGTCCTGCAGGCCCGGTAATAGAAAGAAAACACTTTGCTCCAATGCTGTTTGCTTGCTTTTCCTGGTGCTTGGCTGCAGGGGCGGGGGAGGGAGGGTCTGGAGCCCCCCGGGGCAGCTGCTCCCTGATCATTGCCTGAGTTGGTTCCTCTCTGCTGGGGATGGAGAATCCTCCAGGGCTGGTGCCTAGCTGGCAGCAAGCAGCACTGCTACTGCTGCTGAGACCTGAAACCTCCTGGCTCTCCACTGTGGGCCTCTCCTTCTGGCATTCTTTGCTCCCCTGCTCCTCCTAGTCTAGTGAGGCTGGGCTGGCTCAGTGTATGTGGCTGCTGGAGCCAAACTCCTCCTGCTTACCTTGCAGAGCCAAGAGAATCAAGAATTGCTGCATATGGCTGCTGCCTCCCAAGGATCCTCTTGGTGCAGGTACTGCTGCAGCGTCCCTCCTGAACAGCCTTCTGGATTTGTGTTTGAGGGGTGGGACCCCAGGGCTCTGCTCTGACATGGGKGACCTTGGCTAACTCCAGGATCTCTCCAAGGTCTTCTCCCTGAGCTTTATCCCATGGCTCAGCCCCAAGGGCTGAATGGGTATCAGGAATTTCACAGCCTATCATTGGTGACGCATAGTCAGAATGCACAGGAAAACTCTAGCTGTGTTTCAAAATACCAGATGCTGTGTTGTTTCAGTCCCCCTGTAGATTTTCCATCACCCCAGCCTCAGCCCCTGGCAGCCTGCCTGGATGTCCTCCCCGCACCACTTCTGCAGTCCCACTTGTCCAGTCCTTCTGGTTCTGTGGGCAGCTCTTTAGGCCACTGAGGCCCTGTTCCTCCTTTTTTTGGGAGCACGTCCAAGCGAGAGATGATTCAGGGACTCAGCACCAAGACCTGCAGCAGCAGTGGTCAGTTCCTGAGTGCACTCGGTGGCTGCAGGCAGTTGCCCCCAGCTCCGGCAGGGATGTGAAAGGAGCAGCCCCCACACCCCAGCCCTGCCCAGGGGGGCCTGCAGCCCGTGGGTGTGGAACAGCAGGTCCTGGCATGACAGAGGCAGCAGATGGGGCAGTGGCTGGGCAGTGCAGCACACACATCTACTGAAGGGATGTGTTTGYAATATTGTGTGTATATACACTCAAAATTTAAAAAATTCAGGCAAAGTGTAGCCTAATTTCAGAGGCATTGGGGAAGAATTGTTACCACTGCTTTGCTGGCTGATTTTTGGAACAGTATACTTTTTTTTATACTTTATAAAAACAATCTCTGAATCTGGAAAGGGATTTTTCAATCACAAGGATTCTTGTTTCACTCTTGTTTTCACAGGAAAAGTGTAATTCAGTGTACCAGAGAGATTTTCTCCTAACACATTGCTGATGTTCTCACACTGCCACTCATTAGCAGAGATGGAATAATTTCTCACTGTTTATGTTTGATTTTTGTTTGGAAACAGTAGGAGAAAAARTGTGCCCACTGTGAAGATTTGGTTCATGTGGGTCAGTTATTATTTCAGCTGCAGAAGCTGAGGGAGGAATTCACAGAGGTTTTCCCGGGCAGAATCTGGTCCTGGTCCTTGTGCCATTGGGGTCTGGAGTGGGCTTGTTCCTAGCATAATTCACCATGCTGACCTGCTGGGCATATCTGGTTTGTTTCTGGTTTTTACTGACTAAGAGCAGCCAGACATCATTTAACAGTGCCTAAAACAGATTTGTTGGTTCCTATGAATCAACTCAAACTGTGGGTGTCCAGCCTGGAGAAAAGGAGGCTCAGGGGGAACCTCCTGGCTCTCCACAATTTCCTGACAGGAGGGTGGAGCCAGGTGGGGCTCTGATCCCAGAAAACAAGGGACAGGATAAGAGGAAATGGCCTCAACTTTGCACCAGGGGAGGTATAGAYTGGGAATTAGGGAAAATTTCTTAATGGAAAAGGTTGTAAACCATTGTAACTGGTTGCCCAGGGAAATGGTGGAGTCACCATACCTGGAAGTGTTCAAAAGACATGATATGGCACTTGGTTTAGTGATGAACATGGTAGTGGTGGTGGTGGTTGATGGTTGGACTTGATGATTGTAAAGGTCTTTCCCAACCTTAAGGGTTGTGTGATTCTGTGATTCTAAACAACCCAGTGATAACATAACCTAATTTCTCTTTGTGTAAGTAACTCGGTTCACTCTCCAATGTTTTCTCCACATCCATCCTCCAATGCATCTTCCAGCACATGGAAGGAATAAACCAGGTGTGAAAACTAGAGAAGGAAAATGAAGCCTACAGCACTTTCCTTGGGAAGGGAACAAGATTCTGCAACTTCCAGAGGGGAGGAGAAACAGGAAAAAGGTTTGAGAAGCTGAAGTAGTGGCAGAGGTACCAGGGAGAAGAGATAAGAGGTGAGKGAAATGGTTTGTGGCTATGAATTGCAGAGCAGGCAGAAGACACCAGTGACCCAAGGAGTTTGGCACCTCCTAGCCATTAGGCAGCTGATCCCAAAAGTTCATCTCTGTTCAAAGGGCATGTAGAGCCTGGCTCACCCAGCAGAGTTGCAGGAACAGCATGAGGAACATGGGAGGTGAGTGTAAAAAACTACCTCAATACTGTTGTGTGTTTCCAGCAGGTTTTGCAGCCTCAAGCACCTTGGTTCTGGTTGCACTGTTCCCAGACACCAACACCATTACATCAGAGGGAGCTGATTTAATCAGTTGTTAAAATAGTAAAATAATTTGATTTAAATGATAAGGACCGTTTTAATTTTGCTCTGCTGCTTAGAAGGCAGAGGATTGGGCTGAAGCCGGAGCTTTTGAGGAACAGCCAGATAGTGACAGGCAGAGCCAAGGAATGATAATGTAGCACCACCTCCTTTTGGGAAGAATTATTTGCCCAGCAGGAGCCCAGCTCCCTAGCAACATCCCTGGAACCTCTGTAACACAAATAGTAGGGAGTTCATTCATATAGCAAAAGATTTCCTGGCCTTATTTACCCTTCCACATTCACTACACCTCTTCATTTCAAAAACCACTATGGGAGCACTCTGTACCGGAAAGCTCATCCTTCCCCCACTACTGCTCTGCACCAAGATGTTCTCTGTTCTGCTGGTGTTCAGTGTGTCTTCTGGCTCCCTACCCCTGAAGGAAAAGAAATCTGTTTACAAGATACAAACTGCTTTGTGTAAACCACAGCCATGAGCTGCTGACTGCGTGTTCTCCCAGCCAGCAGTGCCTCCTTCCCCCAGCACGGAGCACTGTGTTAGCACAGCTCCAGGGGTGTGCTGCTATTAGGTCATGTCACCAGGGACTGGAAAGCACCAGACTATGCCCGGTGTCTTAAAAATCCAGATGTGGGATGATTATCTCATGGTAGCCATCTGAGGTCCTGTTGTAATGATATTTCTAATAATTTAGCCTTCAGGAGTTCTTAGGCTGGGATCAGCCCACGCTTGGAGCTGGAGCAAACTGTGTGTTCAGGTGTGCTGTGTGAAACAGTCACTGAGGTCCTGGTGCTGCCTGTTCCCTGAAAAGATGGAGCTGTGACATTTTCCTGAGTCCACACAGTGTAACCAGATCATTTCTAGTTGGGAGGATGGATAGCAATGCTCAGACCACTAATATCACTAAATRTAGTAGCATGAGATTAAATAAGAATACCCTTACTGTTAATCACACTCCCCTTCTTTATTACCTGATTCTATTATGTTGTTATAGTTCTTCCCTTATATTTCTTCTTTCTATATGTTGATCATCTTGAAACTGCAGCTGCAGCAGGAGTGGAAGCACCCAGGGAAATGTCTCACCTCCCTCGGGCCAGACATGGATTTTGACCCAGCAAACCAGAGGAACACTGACATACAGATGGAATGTTGTGTTATTCAGGGAAAAAAACATCACAACAAATGACTGCTTTGAGTGTGGTGTGTTTCTTAATAGACTTGTGAAGTAAGTATGAAGGAAATGTCCTTACTGTTTGTTACAAAAGGTCAAGTGTACAAACACTGGCAGCTGCAGACAATCTGAAGGATGCTGTGGTTACACCAGGCAGTGCCCCACTCTACTGCTGGGAGTCTCTAGCCCCAAAGAGAGCTTGTTCAGACTAGGGGAGGTTTCAAGAGACAGCAGGAGGCTCCCTTTTCATTTATGCTTCTTAAAAATCCCTCCCCTCTACCCACTAAATATAGAAGCACTGTTGGATGCAGCTTCCAGTGGCACAATTTCTTCTTTCTGTGCTGGTGCCAAGGGACCTCAGTAAGGATTTGCACTCTTTGCAGTCATGTCCCAGGACAGTCCTGGCACTGCAAACACGTTATGCCTCTGAAGTTTGCACTAACAGTCAGGAGCATCCAAACTCCTGCAAAGCAAAGCTTGTTTAGAGGATGGGTTTAGTCCCAGTGAGCTCCAAGGACTCCTCATTTGAAACAGCAAATGCAGGGGGGTCTGAAGTGTCCCTGTACCCTCTGAGTTTCAGATAGAGCTTGGAAAACATGCAACCCTCCCCTAACTGTCCCTAAGAGCAGACAAGATGCCCTCCCCCTTTCCCAGAGCTTGGAGGTGGAAAGGAGGAGGCTGGAATGGCAGTGAAGGGTGGATTTGTGGCTGTCCCACTTCCAGCAGTTTCTGCCTTTCCTCAGTGGCCTTTTGGGAGCTCTGAAGCTTCTCTCTGTGAGAATACCCCATGGAAAACCCTCTGCCCATCTGCAGAATTCAGAAGTAATGCAAAATCAGTCCCCTTCCCAGAAATCAGGCTGAGTGTGTTTGCACATGTGCACAYGCCAACTTTTAGCCCAAAGAGAGTTTTATACCTGACTTACAACCTGCTGAAATGATTTTATTATGGAAGCAGTGATATAACCTGATAGTAATGCACACACACCGCTCCACAGCCAGGGGTTTATAAGGCTTTTATGAGGTGTGTTTACAGGAGGTCACATCCCCAGCACAGGCAGAGCTGGCAGTACCTGGCTGGGACCCTTCCAGCAAGGGGCTGGTGGCCCCAGGGTGTCTGGCAGCACTGTGGAGATGGCTCCTCACACAGCAGACCTGGGAAAGGGACAAGGACATTTGTTCAAACAGCTCGTGGCAATGGTCAGCAGGAGCTCCTTCACCTGAGAAATTCTTCTCCTTAGTTCTGATGGGCAACAACAAAACCAATTTTGTGGGTGCAGCTATTGATCAGCCTCAGGTGAATTCAAAGCAGAACTCTTCCTCCAACCCCTGCCAAGAATTATCTGCTCTGTAGTGTGGCCCACTGGCATCAGAGCCTTGTAGCAGTGGGTTTCTGCTGCCATGGGCTGTGAGATGAGATGTCCTGGCTGGTGCAGTCATGTTTGAGGGAGCTGGGACACCTCTGAACAGTCAGGTAGCTCTGGAGCATCCCTGGTGACCAGGTATTAATTAGAATGTAAAATTTCATCTGCAATGATCTTGCATTACTGGTGTTAAGAGGACAAAATCTTCAATTACCCTATGATTTCTGAGTGTGCAGAGTCATGGCTAAAGCTGGACTGGAGACAAGAAAGAAGTTTTGGCCAATCAGCCACTAATTAATGTGTGGGTGGCACTCAGCACCCAGTTTGCTTTGCAGAATCAGTAAAGGTGAGGGGCTATTGTAAACCTGAAAAAGYATGTTTGTGCTACAGCACTTGATTCCAAAATTTTCCTAGAAAAGAACAAATATGCCTTTGTAAAACAATTGTATGGTTTCTATTGCCCATCCCTCTACTGTATGAGAAGCTGCCTGGGGAACAATACTTGTTCAGCTGATGTTCTGAGGGGATTGGTTCAGAAACTATGATACAAATGCAGTATGAGCAAACCAGCAGCTTCTGTTTCTAGAGTCATGGCATCACGAAGGCTGGAAAAGATCTTCAAGGTCAGAGGGTCCAATCTGTGATCTGATATCTGCACTTACCTGATCTGCAGGCATCTCTGTSCTGCCTTTTTTAGTGAGTTCACCTATGGGGTTTATGGAGTGAGCACAAGAAACAGAGCCCAGATTTGACACATGAACAAAATAAGTGGGATTTAAAGCTCTCCATGGACCTTGGGTCATCCATGCAGCTGCTCACCTCTTACCTGGGACCAGCTGCTGTGAACACCCCAGAGACACAGGATTTTAGCCTCCAAACACCTCTGGTGGTTTGACTTCCTCTCCTATAGACCAGAAGATCAGCTCTCTGCTGCAGGGAGCTGACAATTCATCTATTTAGTGCTTTCCTGGCAGTGCAAGAGGTAAGAATAGGAGAGRTGAATAGCAAAGTCCAGCTTCATTATTTTTAGTAAGATACAATGAAAACACCAGGGAATTATTTTGTCTAACATGAGAAAAGAAAACAGTTTTAATGTTCAATATGATTAATTTTCCACAATTTCTAAGTAGATTAATTATATATACATCATGTTTCTTTTCCCAGATGATAATTTGTCCAGATAACTCTGCAAACCAACAATTAGAGCAGCATTCCCAGTGCTCTGATAATATTCTCTGGTGTTCCCAGGCTCAGGCTACTCAGCTGAACAATGGATGGGCTGTAACAGCATGTGGAATGATAAAGCATCATGCAGGAAAGCCTAGGGCTCCTGTGCCAAAGGAGTTTCAGAGCAAAACTTCCAGTAAACTGGTGATTCCTTGCTTCCAGTCATTTCCTCCTGGCTCTTGAATAATGGCCAGAGGATGAGGTTGGTTGTGGCCTGGTTTATCTGCACATCACCCCACGATCCTGCGAGGGAAGCCTTTGGTAACTTTCCAGTCATTAGTTTCTCTCAATTATTCATCTGAGGGTTGCTTAATTGCTAAGTCTCCTACTTACAGGTAATACGGGGAGGTGTGAAGGAAGTGCTGTTCAGACACAAACTGGTCCCTCCTCAGCTTCAAAGGGCAAAGAGAAATTCTCTCCCTGTTCCTTTTCTTGGGCTGTGGTGACACCAATGGCTCTTGCTGACCTCTTGCCAAGGCTGCAGCCAGGGCAGAGCCCTTTCCCAGCTCCTCCTGGGCAGCAGGAGCACGGTGGGACTGGTTTGGAGAGCTGTCTCCTGCGAGGAGTGCAGGCAATGTGTGCAGGAGGAACCTGTGCTGGATTCTGTGGGTCATGCTTAGCAGACATTTACTGCAGCCTGCTGTAGGGTGAGGCAGTTCCTGGTGTCTGTGTAACCAGCTACTTGGTCAGATGTTAAGAAATTCCTCCCTGTGAGGGTGGAAGGGATGGACTCTGAGGTCCCTTCCCACCCAAACCAGTCTGTTTATTCTGTCTTTATTTTCACTTGTGAATAGATTCCAAGTCTACAATGGATTCAATTCCTGCATCACACATGGGGCTGCTCCATTGCCGTGGGCACTTGGAAGAGAAGATGGTGAGCTCACAGTCCTGCTGTCCTTTCTCCAGGAACTATAAACACCAGGTTTTTCTCAAGTTTTCTATTTTCATTCTATATTTTATAATTAATTCTCTCACCCCCTCAAAATCTTGCCCCATTGTCAGTCCTGGAATAAGCCCCATTCCTCTCAGGTGTCGTGGGAATATGTAGGATTTCTGCTGGGTGCCTTGATGCCCGTAGGTTTTTGGGCTCAGTGATCTTATGCAGAGCTGTGCTTATGCTGGATGTTAAACTTTGTCTTTAAAGAGTCTGCAAGATCAGCAAGGAGGATTTTTAGTTCCTCACAGCAGAAGCTGTGTCCATTTGGCACCTACTGCCATTCCAAGGCAGACTGTGAAGTCTCCAGAACAGTTTGATGATGCAGTGTTAAAATTACTTTCTGCCAGTGCTGGTAACCTGCCATGGCTTGGCTGAACTACCTGTAGCTAAAGAACCACATATGAATTTGCATTTTCGGAGGGAATTTCTTGTGAAGTCTGAATGCACTTTTTTAGTGGCAGCAGCCTATTTGACACTGCCTTGGCACACCTGAAGCACTCTTGGCTTTCACTGAGTGTCCACGTTCACATTGTGGCTGTTGAAAAGTTATCAGAGAAGCTGTTCCTTGTTTTCCAAGAAGCTGTTTTGAATTCTACACTAAATGCAAAGCAGAGCTCTGCTGTGCTGCCATTTTTGGTGAGGTTTCAAATGGTTTATTTTTGTGCTATGATGAATTTTAATAATTGYTATAAGTATGCTATTAGTCAAAATGAAGGAGAAAGAAACCCAATTATTAAACTAGACTGCTGTGACTGGAATCTATAGCTGATATATTAAAGCCTAACTGTCATGCTTAATAATTAACCCACTGGCAATACTGGAAAAGAAAATGAACATTAATAATAAGTTAACGGATCATTATTTCTTTTCCCTGCTGCCATTAGAACAATATCTTGCAGTATGTCAATTAAACAATAATTTTACATCATGTGCACTGTGTGCTTTCACCAGTGCTTTGCTACCTCCTGCTTTTCCAACACCACTTTTATGGTAATAATGCTTTTTTCCAAGTCTTCCTTTGCTGTCTTGGGCTGTGTAAGGCCTGAGGGAGCCAGCACAGAGTGCAAATGTTACTCAAAATGCCCTGTTTGCACATGAACCAAAGAGGAATGATCCACATCCCCACTGACAGATACCTACTTGTAAGGACTTCCTGAGCACTCTGAGGCTTGTGATTCAGGTCCTCACTCAGCACAGCTCACCCTCCTTCTGCAGCCAAAATCTTGGCTTTGCTGTGGAGTAAATGCCCCCAGTCTCAGCTGTGCTCCTCTCTCAGCAGGTTGGGGGAAAGTTCTCTGCAGAGGAAAGCACCTGCCCACCTGAAAGGTGTGCTGATGTCACGTGGAAAGCCCCACCTTTGGTGGAGTGGCTTCATGACCAAAATTTCCCCCAAATTATTTCAGAAATCTGGGGCCTTTCAGTGATAAATGTTCTTGCAGGGGGGATGGATAGGCTCTCATCAAGCAATGCCTTCAGTCACCCATGGGAGTAACCTCAAGGGACTTGTTTTAATTTGGATTTTACCTCTGCATCTCAGCAAGCTCTGCCAGCTTCATCTTGCAGTCCCTCCAAAAAGCAAAGTTTAGGCTCTGAACCTGCTGATATTTGCAAGAGAGTCTGAGAAACAGTAGAAACATAGCAGAAATTTAGAGTGCTGCCTGAAGTTATTGCAGAGRTGATGATTCCCTGTGTGCGTGGCAGAGGGGAGCTGCCCTGTGAAATGTTTTGAGGTMTTCAGTGCCCAGCAGAGAGCTTAGGATAAGCCAGATCCCTTTGTACATTCACTTTTMTGTTTGATTTTGGTTTTTATTTGAGGAGGAGCCCAAACTCTCCAAACAGAAACCTGGACATAATGATGTCATTGAGAGTTTATCATATATGGAGCAGTGCCCATGGTGTCCCCAGTGGGCTGGAGGGATTGATTTCTTTGCCCTTGCTGTTCCTGATGAGAGGGCTGGYTTTAGACACAGCTGTGTTTGGGGGATGGCTGAACTTGAAAACACCTTTGTTTTTTGCCCATCCTCCACAAAGGCAGCGTGTGCTTGGGCAAGAGTGATCACTCCCCACTGCTGGCCTTTGCCATTCCTTCACCTGCTGTCCCCTGGGCACGGTCTGTAAGGTCCCTTCCAACCCAAACCGATCTGTGATTCCCTGTTTCTGTGACTCCCACTGCAGTCCCAGTTCCCTCCTGCTCTCCCAGTCCTGCTGGAGCATGCACAGCTCCAGTGGCTGATTGTGACTGGCTCCAGCCCCCTGGGGAAGCCCCAGAATATTGTGTTTAGGAGGGCAGGGCTGGGCTGGCCCCAAAGCAGCAGCAGCCCCTGTTTAGCAGTGACTGGGGCAGCTGAATCCATTTCCTGAAGGACGTTAAGCTCCAGCTCAGGGTTTCAGGTCATTGCAGGAAATCTGCCCTGAGCTTGCCCCAGAGGTCAGCTGCTCCCAAGCACAAAAGCAGCAGGAAAACGATTTCCAGCCCTCACCTTGGTACCTATGAAAAAAATTGTCCTGCAGCTTAAGAAGGAAAAATAAAACAAATCCCACAATGCAACTCATGCTCTTTGCTTCAGTCTTGGGAGAACGTCTCACCCTGGCAGCAGTCTCATGGTACCCACCAAAGCACCCATTACCATTTTCCCCACAATTAAGTGGGAAACCTTTGAGCATTTAACATTATCTCCTGTAAACCTAGGAGTTGGTTGTAGGACTGAGAAAGGAGGGAGTGCTGCTTTTGCATGCGRAAGACACATCAAAGTATCTTTCAACTGGAAGGGGATAAACATTCTTTGCAGAGGAAACTTTCCCAAATGTGAAGTTGGCTGTAGCAATGGTGGGAGCAGTTCAGAGCAGTGACTCAGTGCATGGAGGGTATTTACTCACCCAGTTGCTTTAGATAAATCCCCCTGATGCCGATGTTATCTGACACTTTTCATTTTTCTCTATTTACCAGGAACCAAAGTACAAATCTCTACTCCAGGAACCATTGCCAAGGAGATGATTATTCATTAACTCTGGGTAAGGAAAAATGGGCTTAGCAACATCTAAGATCTCTGGGGGAAGTCTTTTTTTTTTTTTTGACAGGAAGAATTTCCTGTCAAATTCCTGTTGATATTCTGTGTAAGCATTACCCCAAATTAATAATGCAAAATAACTAGAAAGTAGCAGAAATCCCAAGGCAAATATTGTAATTTTTAGCCAGAATGGGTTTAATTGGTATTGTTTTATGCATCCTTTGCCTCTGAAATGTGAGCTATTTCTGGTGCTGTTACCTGAACTATTGACTGTGCACTTTCTAGAGAAACTACAGCTAAAATACATTTAACCTCTCAATTAGAAATGGTGGAATAATAATTGCTAATAATGTGTTCGATTGATTTTCACCATCATTGTTGAGCATATTTCTTATTGATAGTCTTCATTAGTAGATCAGTGTCATAGAATATAAATAAATTATTTGGGATGCTTCCCCCCATCAGTAACTGAATACATTATTCTTGACTATTTCTATTCATTAGGCCAGCTGCATTCCATTAAGAAAACAATATAAACCATAGTTCAGGGAAAGACTCTGTAATGCTTTAAAAATCCACAGGGAATATTTCTCTCATATCAACATTTTTATAGCTATAATCTTTTAACCTGGAAACGCCGTGCCATGGCTCTGATTTGTGAAAATCAYCAGAACCTTTGGGACGAACAGCCCTGCGTGTGTGGAGCCCTGCCTGGGACACAGAGGGGGCTGTGAGAAGGGAAGGACACTGGCACTGGGGTGTGCATGGGCTCAGGGGTCTAAAATAAGCTCTTGGCTCTGTGGGGCCGTGCTGGAGTGCTGCAGTGCAGCAGAACCTGAACACAGCCTTTGCTGAGGGGACATGGTGGAAACTTGGCCCCTTAGGAAATGCAGGAGGGCTGCTGCTGTCTCTGCCTGCCCCAGGGCTGAGCTTCAGCATCCTTTTACATTGAAATCCCTCCTAATAACTGTACCAATTAATGACTGTTTGGCAGTAAGAGTTGAATGCAATTCATGCTCTTTGCTTAAGTCTTGGGAGAATGTCTCACCCTGGCAGCAGTCTCATGGTACCCACCAAAGCACCCACTACCATTTTCCCCACAATTAAGYGGGAAACCTTTGAGTATTTAACATTATCTCCTGTAAATTCTCCACCTAATCATCCAAAGAGGAGCCAGCATAATTTTGATGTTTAAGCAGGAATAATCTCCTTTACATTTCAAGAGTCTACTCCCCCATATTTATTCCTGTGACTAATTGATCATGCATTCCTTGCTGATAAATGCCCCTTAGTGTGGTTGGTGGCAGGAATTAATGAAACCATAAATTGCACATAGTCTGTGGTGATTCTTCCCTTTGCAGTCTGTCTGGGAGATGAAATTCCTTGGCAGTGCAGTGTGTCAGGGGATGAGAATGCCTTTGTTCTGGGGAGAGCTGCAGCATCACAACCACTTCAAAGGTTAGGATAAGGAGTGAAGTGGGGGTGAAAGCTCTGATCTGGTGTGACACAGCACTCCCTAGCACTGCAATGCAATGGTGGAGGTAGGTGATAAAGAAAAGAGTCAAATAACATCCACAAAACAACCCAAGCCCATACACCTCCAGTATAATCTGTGTTCAGTTTAATTAGTTTAACTGGGTTGGAGATGATGGAAAAGCAGCAACAGTCTCATTAAAGAACAAACCTTATCTTATACCTAYAGTGAGCAAGAGCAGAGAGGAGTTGAGCATCATCCCTGAAATTGTTGGACGGGGCTTGGAGCACCCTGGGACAGTGGGAGGTGTGCCTGCCCATGGTAGGGGTGGAATGAGATGAGCTTTCAGGTCCCTTCCCACCCAAACCACTCCATGATTCTATGATTCATCCCAAGGACTATCTAYATGCACTGATGTTTTGTTGTTGCAGCAGCTCCCTGGCAGCTCTGAGAACCTCAGCACCCAAAACAACTTGCAGGGAAACCTCTCTTGGCCTTGCAATCATCAGGGTAAACAATGCAGCACCAGTGGCTCCTTGTGAAATACCCTCCTGCTCATTCCTGCTGTTTGGCTGGAGGAGCCTGGAGCCAGCTTCACCTCCCAGACTCTTTGTCAGGCTGCAGCAGAGCAGGTTGGTGATACCAGTAGATAAAGAGATTCCCCTGTGCTTACTTGCCAGAGCAGCCCCATGCTCCTGCCAGCACAGCTGCAGCACCTCGTGGTCTGCAGCTCCAGGCAGAAGGGGCTGATCGATGGTCACTGGGCAGCTCCTGAGTGCCCTGGGGCAGGGAGAGGTCAACCAAGAGGATCCCATGGCTATGAGGGGAGAAACAAAAAGGAAAAGAGGAAAAAGAATAAAACAGAAAGGCCAAATCCACTCTTGTCTRGTAAATGCTGTCTTGGGATCTCTAACACCACTTGGGGCTCCATGGAGTGTTGGCTGAATGAACTTCCAGTGTTATATCACAGAATTGAACTCCTGAAGGCATTTCCTGAACTATTAACTCAAAAGAAAGTACATAACATTTTTTTTTCATAAATATTTTTCTCTTACATCTTTCTTATTCCCTAGGTACATTTTACATTAGATAYATCTAATGTAAAACTTGACGGGATCATGGAATATTGCCCAAAGGTAGTGGCTAGTGATGAAATACCTTCCAGTGCCTTTTTCTCCCCAAAGATTTGCAGGTTAGACTGGTGCACAGTGTGGTCTTACAAACTGCTGTGCTGGTTTGGGCTTACATAGTGATGCTGGTTTTGCATTAAATTTTTAATCTGTTCTCTATGTAATTATGCTCTCTGTGGTATCATGGTATTTCCAACTTGGATTGCTTCAATCATTTAATGAACATAGTGAAGAAATTCTATTTACAACTGTCTTGAAAAATCTGGAGAGGTTTTTGCTCCTACTAATGGACCCTGATGTAATATCACCTATGAGACACAAATTCTATTGCTAGGCCAACGTTCAAGTAAGTGACAAAATCAGTGAGTGTTTAAAAAAGAGGTTGTTGGGTCTGTGTCTCAGGAATATCAAATAACATTTCATAAACAGACAGCATTTCTAATTACAAATTTATCCTGGGTCACTGCTTTTTAAAAGACCTTTCCTGGGACTGGCAAACCAGGGAAAAGAGCAGGCAGCTGCCCAGGAAGGGCTGAGAGTTGGCTCTGCCAATCTCTCACCTCAGAGAGGCCATATTTACTGGGTGCTGTATGAGGGGATCAGGATTTCCAGTAATTCATTAATTTTTTTTTTTCTGCTACGGTTTTTATATGTTAAAATAKGAATGTTTCTCCCAAATTTATTAAATCACAATCAAAACTTAAACCCAARTTGCTGGGAGAAGGGAGATTCTTCACACCCGAGAAGAAGTGGAGAAGTGCACTTCAGATATGTGCTGTGAGTCTGCTGTGACCCTCAGTTATTTTTGGGTAGTGCTTGCCAGAGGACCTTGCTGACACCCTCATTTGATGATGACAACTCTTGGATAAGTTTCCCAAGCAACAAGGCAATGGCTGTGCTGCATCCCACCCTCACTAAAGGCAAACTGGGTGCTTAAAGGATGACTAAAACAGAACAAATATTTAAAATTTGTAAATACAAATGAGAAGAAATGGCTTATATAAATTAAAAAGCCAAATTAGCATGACATTAAGGAAAAAGAAAAGGYGAATTTTGTATCAGAAGCATCTTCACAGATGGATGTATCAGGCTGTCACAAAAACCAGTCAGGAGTTTGAACAGATGAAAGGCTGGATGAGTTGTTATGAGCCAACATTTGATAGCTTGTATGGGAATTTGGAAGACAAACTAGGGATACACTATCAGCCCGTTGTAGTGCTGGACTAAAAGGGCTCTTGATAGTTTATTTTTCAAAGTGAATTAAAGTGGGATGCAAACTGGCTTGCCAAGAGGAATAGTTAGCAATTAGTGAAAAACAGCTTTGCTCTTTGTAGGCTTTACAGATGCAAGGATGGGACAAACATTTCTTTGGCCCTGATTCAGCAGGTTCATGGGGGTCACACAATTCACAGCACAAAGCTCTGGCGTGACCTGCAGAGAGCGGTCTGCTGGAGAGCAGCAAAGCCTTTGATCTCTGTGTGTGCCTGCCAGTTGGCCACTGCTGTGTCAGAAATGCCTCTGCTGTTAGTGGGGAATGTGAATGTGATAAAGGAGAATTTCTGAGCCTGCTGTATGCAGAGTTCCAGCATCCTCCTGCCTCCAGAACGTTCTGTGGCTCCAGAAGCAGCTGGATGGTCACACTTCTCCACCCTCCACACACCACATGGAGAAGCAAGCAAAGCCAAGCTCAAGGACCCCCAGACAGGCTGGATTCAATCATTTGTGGCCAAAGAACATTTCCTCTGGCTGCACAAAGAGACTCTCATCATTTCTAGGGCCGCCTCAGCTGTGAGCAGTGACAGTGCTGGCTGTTTTGTCCCAGTACTGCCCACAGTGGAGTCCAGCTTGCAGGGATGGGCACCATGCAGTCAACCCGCGGCAAGAAAAAGATGGGAAGGTGAGTGTGCCTGGGATTTGCAGGGAGACATGAGGCTGAACACCCTGAGTGCCCAAAGCACATTTAAAAGTGCTTGTTTTGATGAGTTGGCCATGCAGAATTTCTCTGAGGAGCTGAGCAGTGAGGAAGAAGAGGTGCAAAACTGAAGGCCAAGATGCTGCAGGTACAATGAGGTCCCAGCAGCCTCCCCGGGGCTGGAGCTGGGAGCAGGAACTGATTAAAGGGATGTGTGAAACCCCATTAGTGTTCTTTCCTGGATAACAGCAGCATGAACCATGAAGGAAGGCCCCAGCATTTTTGAAATCCAGTCCCAAGGTGACACAGTCTGGAATGTCTTTCCATTGCACAACAGCGTGGCAAGCTGCTCTGGGATAGAGGTGGAGCAATTTGCTCTGTAGCTCTCCAGGAGCTGGATAAACCCCATTCATTTTTCACACCACATAAGGATTTATGGGAAATGCTGACATGGTTGTGTCTGCCTGTCAAGGGTACAGGAGCAGCTTCAGCATTTTTTGGCACGGCTCTTTAAAATCCAACTGTTTACTGACTTGTCATCTCTGTCTTACAGTTAAAAAAGGGTAAGTTTTGCACTTTAGGGATCTGTTCAGATAATCTCATCTCCTTAGCTATGAATAAAATGAGGTGTGATTTTCACATCTATATATTCAAATATGCAGCTACCAGTCCCTCATCTTCCAGGAGCAATGCCTCCAGCTCATACATTGATTTAATATTTTTTAGGGTTTTTTATAGCAATTTTCTTTCCTTAACAGGTACAGAAATCTGAGCATACATTCCTGTGTACTGTGTATTGCGTTATAAACAGGAACTCATTTCTCTGGGCATTAAATTCAGTTTACAAAACAATGTTCTTACTGCAGCCAGGACTGCCAAGCAAAATATTTGTGTATTTACTGCTCTGACAGCCTGGCAATTGGAGTAGGGTGGGTGGAAGCAGAGCCACAGCATTTATCTTTGTTAAGCAGCGAGGGCTTGAAAGAGGATTTTGTACATTAAAACCCCAGAAAGGGTCGAGAAGAGAGGGCTGAGGCTCAGGGTGATAAATGTCTGAGAGACTTACTAGAGGAACTTGGGTAGAATTAGAGAAAAACCAAAAATTCAGATCAGCTTCTGAGATAAAATCCTTGGGGAGTGGTGCAGAGGCTGGAAAGTGAGACTGGGGCTAAAGCAGGGAAATGAGAGAACCAAACCAAGCCTTTGGTTTTGCTCTGTCAAAGCTTTTGCCTTTTATCCAGTCAGTCTAAACAACTGTGGATAATCTATCAGTGATGCTGCAATTCTAATCATCACCTGAATTTTCATGTGAAATAGATTCTGGTTTTCATTGCTGAAAAAACATGTATTAAAAATATTTAGGCTTATTTAAAGCCCTGCCTAGTTTCTGAAGGTCCCCATTGGTGAAGGTACAATTCCAGTCCATAGTGGTTGCCCTGCCCTTGACCTGTCCTCTCCTCCCTCCCAACAATTCAGCCCCAAGAGCTTCAGGAGACAGAGCTTGGGATGGTTTTCATTAGGCAGAAAGGCTACAGATATTTATGGCAAGGGGGTGTCCAGGAAGGAATTCAGATTGGCTTTTGGATCCCAGATTTGAGTCTGTAGTCCCAGCAATAAACAAAAAAAAAAGAAAAAAAAAAAAATCCTGGAGCTGAACCAAAGGCTCTGTGCACAATGGGCCCTGTGGTATCAGGTGCTGTGCAGCCCCAGCTTTGTGTCTTCCATCACCGTGGCTGGGCAGTGCCAGGGTAAGTATTGCAAGAAAGACTTATTAGAAAATTGCAAATACTATGGAAAAGGCCCAAATTTACCCATTACTTTGGAAATACCAGTACAAATTAATGCGTGTGTCCTCAGCACAGAATGTCAGTAATTACTGATGCCACACTGATGGTTGTGAAGGGAAAAGGAAATGCAGATGAACTGGGGAGTGTTCAGTCATTCACTGCCTGTGTGGTGGTTCCTGCAAGTAATGTTTTTTTTATTCTGGTTAATTCATCAAGAAAGCCCAGCAGACCCTAAAATACAGGTACCTGCTGCCATACTTCTGGTAAGAATCCTCCAGCTGCCTGGAAGCTGCCTGGAAGCTGCCTGCACTGTAACACAAGCACGTGAATGCCTTGGTGAGGGTACCCAGCTGGCAGACACTGAGAGGCAGACTGGTGAGTGTCATCTTACCAAAAACCAGCAAGAGCAAGACAAAACATGCCTTTCATTAAGTAAGCCCCTTAGATCTTCTGAGTCCCAAAACCTCTTCAAGTCCGAGGAATTCTGATTAGGAGGAGGGTTTGAGTTAAAAGGAATCCTGTGGTTTGACAGAGCAGAAGCAAGGAGGGCTGGGAATTCCCAGGGAGAGCTGTGCTGCACAGGCAGTGCCTGGAGATGCTGCTGCAGAGACAGTGTCCATGCCTGTGGACAGCTCTCTGGGAAAAGTTTCTTTGCAAATTCTAAATCAACACAAAAACTTGTGTGAGTGAGTTTCAGAAGCCGTGCAGCCTCCTGGGAGTGTCACAGATGCCTGGTGAGGATCCTCTCTGTCACACTCCAGGTGAGCCTGCAGGGAGCAGGACAGCCTCAGCTGCTCCAGTCACAGCCACTGCTTCTTCACATGGGCACCAGGCACTTCCAGTATTCTGTGGGTACTTGTGAAATTAGGTGTTTAGAAAACCTTGACAGTATGAGAGTGTAGTGGAACATTTCTTGGATCAGGCTGATGCATTACTCATGCGTCATTAATTCTCCAAGTATTAAGGGAACATTTCCTACTATTGGGCTGCAGTCAGTTAAAGAGATACAGAACAGCTTGCTCAGGTTAAACCATGATGTCAAACAGGCCCTTGGCCAGGCAGCTCCAGGGCAGGAGGGGAGGGAGAAGCCCAGGTGGGGCTGCTGATGTGGGGGAGCCTGGTTCCCATTTCATACTGCAGGCTGTACTTGTGCATGTTTTACCAGCCCCATCTCATTGTTGGTGCTCACATTGCCTCACTCCCAGGCAGGATCATAGATCAACTGAATGCTCTTTTTGGCATTCCATCTATAACTAAAACCCCTGCTGCCTTTGCCTGAGTTTGCAGAGAACGCAGCCGTAGCACTGATGGCATTGGCACTGCAAGTCACCACCTCTGCTTTTTAGTTCCTGCCATTCTGGTGAGATTCTTCTCTTTTCTGGGCTTAGAGCTGTCCTGGCACTTTCACTGCATTTGTTACTGCCATGCCAGAAGCACAAACAGAATGTCAAGTGAGCCTGATTTCCTCTCTTCCCTGTGTTCCTCCAGAATGATGATACCCACTGCTTTACTGCTCGTGTCCCAGCTCCTGTGGAACTGAGAGCTGTGCACAGCACTTCAGAACTGAGAGAAGCTGGGAGTGTGTCAGCAACCAACTGCTTTATAAAGTTATTTTTCTGGATGAGTGAAGCTCTCCCCTGCCTTTTAGGGTCATCTATTAAGACAGAATTGGTAAATGACAGAAGGGACCCCAGGGAGAGACTGCTCTGAGCTCAGCATGCATTCCCCCTGCCAGAGATATTTAATTGTCATATTTAATGAGTTTCTCCAGTTTTTAGATGCTTTGTAGGTAGATACCTATTTAATAACAGCCCTAGGTGGACATGGAAGGCAACAGAAATGGGAAGGGCCATGTATGCAATGAGGGGAAATCAGCTCAAGATGCCTTGCAGTGCCCAGGAGATCTGCAGCACTTGTGGCYTGTCAGGAGCTGCCTGAATTCCCACGGGGCCCCTGGGTAAAGTGGGAATCTTCTGCCTTTGGCATCTGCCTAGGATGGAACCAGCAATGTGTGCAAACCCAGCCTCCCCTGAGAACATGCTCAGAACTCTGTCTCTCTGAGCTACATGGAAATAGATCTCTGAGCATTTCCTAGCTCCCATGAGACTGCAAACTCCTGTGAACTCGAGCACCCTGAGCTGGGGGAGTCTCTCATGTGGGAGATGCAGAAGCAGGAGAGAACAGGGAGTGGGACAGGTCGGATAAACCATGTAATCCCTGGGCCCCAGGGACATCCCTTTTGCAGTAGAGTGAATTTTGCTGTAAAAATGTATCATCCTTATTTGCCCTTGGATATAGAAGACTTTAGTTTGGACAGTGCTTTTTTTGCTTTTTTTTTTTTTTTTTTTAGTAAATATATTTTAGTGGAATTACTTATTATAGATATCCCTCCTGGCTATATGCAGAAATCTGAAAAGAAAGCATCTCTGCTTTTGGGAGCTGATGGCTCTTTGTCAAGGCACCAATTTCTTGAAATACAACCAGTTTTCTGTTTAATCCTTCTCATGTCTTATTTCTCTTTATGGTGCAAAGTTGTTTTTTACAGAAATGATGTTCTTGTGTATCATGTACAAAGCAGACTTTAAATCAGGAGATAATTTTGGCAGTTTACCAGCTGGAATTTGGGAGGCACAATTTGGGAGGGCAGGTGAAAAGCTAGAAAGCCCCAGTGGCAGGGGGTTTGTGGTGCTTTTGTCCATCACTACAACCTGCTGCACAGTTAAAGCTTGTCAGCAATGGAACTGCAGAAAGATAAAGTGAGAGACTCCAGTGTGAAATCTGAAGGTGGGGGGAAGGTTGTTCAACACCACTTGATGAGCCAAGAAATTCAGTTGCTGCAGTTTTCAACAATTTTCTCATCTCTGGCATGTCAGGTGGGTGTTAATRCTTCCACGTTGTTACCACCACAGGGATTTGCTGTGACGAAGTCTGTGACAGCAGCCACAGGCAGGTGTCAGCAGCAGAGGGCCAGGTGGTGCAGTGTGGTGGTGGGAGTGTCCTGCCTCCAGATCTGTCATCACCCAGGCTGCAGGACAGGTGAGAGGAGAACTACAAATAGCCATGGAAGCAGTAAAGTAAACAATTTATGCGGAAGGTCAAAGCTGCTTTATTGTTTTTATCAGTTGGATTAGGGTGAAAAATGAGACAGGCTTGGAGTGTTCCTGCAAATGTTGCTCAGGTCTGGGGCTGTGAGCTACACACAACACCCAGGCTACTGAGTCTGCCAGGGTTCAAGGAGAGCTTGGACAATGCTCTCAGGCTCATGGTGGGAATCTTGGGGGTCCTGCACAGGGCCAGGAGTTGGACTTGGCATTCTTTGTGTGTCCCTTCCAGCTCAGAACACTTTATGACTCACTGACTTGGTCAGTGGTGAATGACCCTCGTATTTCCTGGGCTTGTGGGCTCAGCCTGCCGTGTTCAATGGCTGTGGCAGAACTTTGTTAGCACAGGCAGCTGCTTTGTTTCCCCAGTAGCTTTTCCAAGAAACACTTCTTCCTTTCCCACCTTCTCTATGAGGGCTCCGAGGCTGTTGAACATATCTAAGCACATAGTTTTTTAATGGCTTAGTCATTTAATGATTTTATGTATCTCTAGCTCTTTTCCTTCAGGGAGGAGGTAAAATACCTGCTATTCAGAGGCATGATCCTGTGGAACTCACCAAGGGGATTAGGGAACCTGCAGAGACATCAAGGGACAACGGTCATATAGCTTAAACCAAAGCTGGAGGTGGCCATGTGTAGTGGTTGCCCTGGGGGTTGYCCTGGGCTCCAGGGAAGCATCTGTGACACCCCAGTGTCCCCTGGGACAGTGAGCAGCACAATGGTGCCTGTGCTAAGCTGGGGACTCCCAGCACCCGTGGAGGCTGCTCCTCCCTCCCCTCTGGGCTTTTGCTGGAGTAGGACGTGATGCCATCCAGCAGGAGGGATGCTTGTTTCTGTGAGACACATTGGACCCCAGACAACCACGCAGAACATGAAAACCTGGAGGCCATGAGTCCTGAGACACCTTCAGGAAACACTTCAGCTGTCCTTGATGCCTTCCCTCTCCAAAACCTCTGCTTGGCACAAAGGTGCCACATCTGACCTGAAAAGAAAAAAACGAGATGATCACCATCTAAAATCTCCTTGGGGTCACTGAGCTGCCAATCAGGTTAGCTATGATATGGATAATTCTGAATTCAGCACAGCTCACCTAACACCCCCATCCTGCGGATTAGGAAGTGCCAGCAAGGATGAAGGATAAATAAGGGCATCATTAAGCTAATGAGACCCATATGCTTGTGCAGTCAAAGAAAAGTGAACTAAATGCATGCAAGAGCCAAAAAGCAGATGAATTAACCACGACAGACATCCTGAAATCATGTTTAAAATGCAAATATTGATATTTCTCACGCTTTTCTCCCATATGTAAATCACATCTAAATAAGGCATCTGGTAGAAGAGAACATATCTTGCCTTTGAGCTCAGACTCAAAGGAAGCAAACCCAGCTTGAGAGAGTACCTGGAGGCTGCTGTGATTCCTGGAGGGAATCATGAGGGATGCTGAGCCTGAAAGTCATTTATATGCAAATCTGCACAAATTAATCGGAGGGGGGGTTTCCCTAAAAATACAAACCACTCATTTTTCTCCTGGGATCATACTGCAAATGTTGGGTTTGGGGAATCCAGAAATAGTTGCAGTCAGAAAGCACTACAGTACCAGAGAAATTACCCTCTTCTGTTTCCATGTTTCTTAGATACAGAAGACAAAAAAGAAAAGAGAAACAAACCACCAGCATTAATGAGCTTGCTATTATTTTTCAGGAAAGGTGTAACTCAGAGAGGATTTTCACTCCTTTGTGAAAGGTTTGGGCTATTCATTGCAATGCAGTTGCTCTCTATTGCTGCTGTCACTGACATTTATTGCTTTTCAGGTCTGCAAGATCAGCCCACCTTTCTCCACTAGTGACATAATTTAATCAGGCAAATGATGTCTTACAATGCTGGCTACAAGCTTCAGGCTTCCCACCTGAGAAAATGTGCCAAAATCCCTCTCCTTGCCTTTGAAGGGGCCCCTTTGAGTGAGTGGAACTCCCAGCTGAGTTTGTCTGGGGTGGAGCAGCCATTCTGCCAGTGAGAGGCTGTCATTACACCAGGCATGGTTGTGATAGCACAGGCTCGTGGTGCTGCTGCTTGGGATTAAGATTTGAATTGTGGATTTGGGGGCAATAGGCTTTAAGGTCTCTTCCAAGCCCAAACATTCTGTGATTCTACAATATGTCACATGCCTGGGTTATGGGAGCAAGCTGAGAGTGCTAAATAATATTTTGCTCAAGGGCAGTCAGATGTGTTTTCTTATCTGCTTTTCTTCTCATATATTTGTATTTTTGCCTTTTGATGATGTTCTTATTTTTCTGACCACCCTTTCAGGGAACAGAAAAAAAAAGATACACCCTTTCCCTTGGCTTCCTTTTGGACTATCTTCCTGAAAGGCAAAAAGCTGTGAGTGCTGATCAGATTGAGTTCAACTGCCAGTGCCCTCCCAGCTGGAGGGCTGAGCTGGGCAGCAGGTAGGGACACACTGCCAGAAACAGACTCTACACCCAGCACCCAGCAGCAAGAGATGGAAGTGTTAGGAAAAGGCTTTTGTGGATTTCAGCCAAGCAGAGATCTTCACAAAACACAGTTTCAGGCTGGTGGCCCAGAGTTTATAGATTTTCTGTATGTTGAAGTGGGAAGGTAGAGCTTTAAAGCTATGAAATTATGACAACTGAACCCAAAATGGAGAAATTGAGTGTAGAAAGAGCTGTGCTGGTTAGCACCAGCTAGGGACTTGGCTCCCAGCTCCTCTGAACAATCTGATTACACAAGTTGTTGTTGTGGTTTGTGTTTGTTTTGTTTCTATCTCTGCTGTTCTGGGATTTGACCACATTGCAACATCTCCAGCTTGGTGCCTGCTGCAAAGGGCTCCTTGTGGTCCACAGTGCTCCTGTAATCACTGAAATATGAGCCAGCATGTGGGATTAGGGAGGGTGCTCCAAGTGTGASCTCAGTGTAGCCCATCAGCCACTCCTGCAGCCACGTGTGGCACCGTCCTGTGCTGGCATCGCTGCCAGCCCATCACAAACCACTCAGGGCAATTCCCTTCCCTCGTGCCCTATCACAAAAGCACTCATCCATCACAACAGCTGCTCATATCTCACATGGCAGTGAAAGGAAATCCCTCTCCTCCACATTCTGTGAATTGAGATGGGAGTGCCATTCCTGCTTCATGAGGACTGCAGAAAAGGCTTTTTTAATGGTCCAGGACAGAGGAGAGTTTCTGTCTGTGTCTCTCATGCACCAGAAAGGTTCAGTTTGGGAGCTCATATTGATCAGCCTCATGAAGTGCACCATATGTTTTAGTATTGTATAATTACTGTAGCCTTTACAGCCTCAGCTAAATGTCATACTTAGTGCTTTGTTTTACAATGAAATCTCTCCTTTGGGGAGATCCTAATATCTTTTTCTCTCGTTGTCTGTGAAGTGCAAAGAAGAACTGCAAATTTACATTACTCTAGGCAAACAACAGCTCTGTTTGGAAAATAAACTTTAAACTATTACTATATCAAGATGCTTTTTATTAAATGCTGTGTTGATGCCACATAAAAAGAATGTAGGTGATAAAAGATATTTTCACTCTCTCTTCATTGCCTTGCATAAGGCAAAGTGTTGGTTTATTATTTAAAGATAAAGGTCTACACAGAATAAAAAAAATGCCAGTATCAGCTGAGGTCTCAGCACATCCTAAAGATCTCAGTGGTAAAAGGATAAATTTACATCTCRAGCAGACTGTTGGTTATTGCTGAAGGACTTGAGTCTATTCACAGCTCTCTCCCACTCCTCCAACCCACACACTCTTCCTGCAAAGAGCTTTTTTTCCCACAGATAAGTCTCAGTAAAATAAAAAATTAAAAAAAATTCTTAACTAATAGCAAGGTTAAATGAAGCCTTTCTGTGCCTCATGTGGAGACTGCTGAAGGTTTGCTGGACCACTTCTTACTGCACACCAGGGTGCAGGGGTGGGAATGTGAATGTCCTGGGCTCCGGAGGATCCCTGAGCTGCTCCCAAGCTCTGGTTAAACATCAGAGCTCCCTTGGACGGTAGAGAAGGGATTTCCCCATACCTTGAGGGCATCCCCTTGGGTGGGATGTAGGGTGCTGGCCCTGGGATGGCTTTGTCTGGGACTGTAAGGAGCTGTGGCCACTCTCATCACAAATGTCACCAGGCTTTCTGCTTGTGGCAGTAATTCCTGACTACGTTTTGTGCTACTCTGTGTAGATAAAACTGAAGAGGGAAATATCCATCACCTTTTCCAATTTCTCTGTGAGTGGTGCTGATTTGCCACAGAAGCATTAGCGTTGCAGTTAGGGGGAAAATCAGTTTAATTTATTGCTAGAGATAACCAGAAACATAAAACACCTTCCTCCCCCTCCTCTCTCCTGAGTGTCAGTGGGCTGTTTCTGACACTTCTTTCCTCACAGCCCTGTGGCATTTTGACCTTTCTCTGCCCCCTCAGCCTCAGCCAGGGAAAAGGGATTTTTTGTGTGTGTGAAAACCACAAGAAATGGAAACTGCCATGGTGCTCTGAAGGTGTTTCCAAAGAAGAAAGCAAGGAAGAGGAGTGGCCAGAGGCGCCTGTCCTGGTGAGCAGCTACCCCAGGGCTTTGGCAATCCCAGTGTTCACATCTCACGTTTAAGAACAACAATAAACAAACACAGTTTCCTCCATGACTCTTTATCTTTCACAGAGATGTTCATGGTTTACACTGGAGATCACTGGAGTAGGACCTGGGATTTGCCCAGGGCTGCCTGAAAACCTCTCCAGAGCAGCACTGGGACATGCTGGGGAAACAGGCTGGGCCACTACAGGTCAAACCTTTGCTGCAGGGTCTTTTTCCTATTTGTTTATTTTTTCTTTCTGATGGTTATAACACTAATGGGCCACATTTTTCATTCCCTCTGGCACTTGTAACAAGAAACAGGGATATAGGAACATCCCTAAACAGTTTACATGTGTGTTCTGAATCTCAAAGTAAACACCCAGCCAAATTTCAGGGGGGAGACTGGAGACAGCTGTGAAAGGGGTGTTGCTGTTGTCTGATTTATGGGGTCAGCTATTCCCTTCAGTAGTAACAGGAGCCATGGCCAAGGCAAYTGTGGGCTGGCCTTTGAGCATGAACTAACCAGGGCTGCACAGTATTCCAGCCCTGTTCTGTTCCTGCACAGCAGCATCCATAAATTCAGCAAGGAAGTATGTGCTGTACGTGGATGCCTCTTGCATGGATCCAGCCCCAATGCTGCAGTTTCAGCTGTGGTGGAAAAACAGAAAATTAAACGTTGCAGCTGGGTTTTCCAGAGCAGGTAACATCAGGAGTAATTTTTAACTTTGAGCTGAGGTGATTTTGTGTGAACTGTGTATATTTGTGCGGGGTGAGATGTCCAAATAGTCCCTGTGGGGCTTGTGAGCTGGTTTTGTTCAGAACTTGGCTGTCTGTGTGTCTGTGCTGCCCAACAATGGGGATGTTTGCCTCATGAGATGATAACTTTCACATGTTGTTRGAGATCCATCACAGCAGAAGTCAGAACTAACCAGCTCACATGGCCTTCAGCTTTCCAAGATTTATCATCAGGTTTCCAGGCTGGTTCAAGTTTTTATTAGCTCCACACCTTCTCCAATTTGCAAGGCCTCTAATGTGAGGCCTTCCTTCTGGCTGGAGGAGAGAGCTGGTCTGCCAGCACTTGGTGACTGTCACCYCTTTTCCCACAGCAGTCAAAACATGGCTTTACTTTTTGCTTTGGATCATTTGCATTTCAAACAAGTGGGGCAATAGCAATGACAAGAATGGCATATTCAATAACAGCACTTTAGTTTCCATCCCAATTGGCTTATTTTAACAGAAGACTGGTTTTCTGTGGCAGAGGTGCTGCGAGCCWGAGGCTGGGATAGCAGGCAGCATCAAAGAGCAGCTTGTGCATGGGCTAATTTTGTGACATCTGGGGAAACAGCCATTCTGGTAGTTTATTTGTGTAGTAGGTATTTATTACCATTGCAGGATGTTGCTTGGCCTCAGACCCTGCATTCCTGGCCTCAGTGCAAACATTTTTATTTAAGCCATTCACCAGAGGAGAACGATGATCTGTGACGAGTCATTTTAAGGGTTTATGCACCCCGTTGTCAAATGGGACCTTGCTGTACCTTGCAGCTTGCCAAGGACCCACACTCCCTGGCAGCAGGTCTCTGCCCATGTGGGCTGAGCTGGAAGCCTCTCCTCAGCAGTGCCAGCCCCTCCTTTGTCCTGTGTGTCACCTGGCTGGGCTCACTGCAGGCTGCTCTCAAAAATGCAGGTGCTGGCTGGGACAGACTTGTGTGTGTGAGGACAGAGCAGCACCTGGGATTGGAGGGGATGAGACAAAGCCACAGCCTCGTTAAAAGGTGGTGGGAAGTGGGATTTGAGATCCTGCTGCAGAGCAGGGAGATGAGGCAGGTTTAAGCAGTGTTCCCTCCATGTTTGTGAGCACTGGAGATGAGACAGAGGCGGTCCTGTTTATGATGTCAGTGGTTTTGAAGGGCTGATGTTTCTGKCAATTTTCTGGTAGTTCAGTGAGTGAACTCCAGACAGCAAAGCAGAGCTTGGGAGATGAGACTTCCTATGCAGTGTAATGCAGAAATAGCAGATGGAAATCACACCCCACCTCAGGGATAAAAACACAGTCCACTCATTTTGGGTGGATAGTGGAGTGTATTACAGGGGAGAGGAACTTGCAGCTGGAATCTAGGTGGGAATATCCTGGCTCAGAATTATGCCTTCACAAATTTCTGGACTTCCTCCTGCTTGCTGTCTTCTTCCTCTCTGTTTCCCTTCTGGCTTTCCCACTGGAGCCTCTCCTGTGTCCTACCCCTGCTACGCCCAGCAAGGCTGGCTGCAGTGCTGACAGATCTCTGCACCCACAGAGGAGCCTGCTGATAGAGCAGAGCTGGGTGTGGGTGCCAAAAAACCACAGAAAAACAGCCCACACAGAAAGAGCCCGTGGGCTCTGGGTCCTGCTTGGCAACCTTAAATGTTTGTAAAGTTCTGCTGAAAAAGGTTTTCAATACTTTATCCTTTCTAAATTGGGAGCATGTTTCAGAGTCACAACAGCAGTCGTGACTCGGAGGGTGACTCCACGGGGTGCTGATGGTCACTCTTATCTTGGATATTTGTTTTGTTTACAGCCTGTATGTAATGTGCTGCAGCAAATCTAAAGTGGATTTTGACAGCCTGCATTAGTCAGCTCATCCACCATGGAAAGAACCAGAGCTTCTCCTGTTCTTTGAAAACTTTCAAGGTCAAAACTGAACAGTTTCAAAAGAGAAAGCARTAAGAAGAAATGCATTGTTTCAGTTACATCTTCAGCTTCTTCACTCCCAAAATGTTCAGGTACAGAGAATCCAGTGAGAGGAGCTGGGATGGCCAGGAGGAAATGGGAGATACCAGCAGGGGAACACCACCACTTTGCCCACTCCTCAGTCCAAGCTAAAGTGGGACATGCTTGGTTTGGGTTCCTTGGGAACTTTCTGTGTGACACAAGTGAAGGTGATCAGCCCTGGCAGAGGGGCTGTTTCTGCAGTTGTGGGGAGTGGGAGGGCCTTGGCTGTGCTTGCTGCCTTTGCCAYCTGAAGGCTCCTCACTGAGGTTACATTTGCTGGCATCAGAATGCTGATTTCCATCAATAGTGGTGAAAAAGTTTGAGAACCAGGAACAGTTTCAAATCAGGTTCTAAAATAAAGATAATTTTCCTGCTATTTCCCTCAAAGAGCCTTTTGATGTTAGATTTGGATACATTTCTCAGACACTGGCAGTAAAATGTCAGAATCTGAAAGAATACTTTATCAAATGCTGCTTATAAGTGCCCTTGCCTTGCAAGTACATTAAATTAATGGCAAGTCACTGTCAGGAAGGCTTGCTCCTGGCTTGAAGAATTAGGCTTTACTCCGTTTCTCTTGTACAATCTGATTCCCTCTCAGGACACTGAATGGGTGTAGCAGAGAGTGAGTGTGACTAAACACCTGCAGAAAATTTGGCTGATGATAAGGTAAGGGAGGTGCTGTTTCCCTCCTAAACTAGTGGGGTGGGTATTATTTTCACACTGCAGGAATCTTCTCCTGTAAACTGCTTCTTTACCTTTTCCCTGTCACAAGTTCAACTGTGCAGGTCCCAGCAACCTTTTACAAGTCCTGGTGATCAGAAGTCCCCAGAATGGTCTGAGCTTTTCTGCACAGGCTCAGAGGATGCATAGGCTGTAACTGATTTGTTTGAATTGGGCTAGTAGATGTCTCTGGTATGAAATGTGCCAGAATTATGACTCTCTGGTATTTTAAAGCAGCAACGTCTTCTGAAAGCTTTTCCTGTGTGAGCTGTGCATTTCTTATGTTTCTCAAGCATACACTGCAATGAAAGGCATGCTGTGGAGTGGTCTGACTTTGGCCAAGGGGACATTGTTTTCTGTTGCTTTGTGACATCTTCCCAAATTCTGAAAAACTGTGGTTGAATGGGGACACACAAACAAATATTTCAGTCTGAGTCGGCTCTGCCCCATTGGCTGTTCAACCAGAGCAGCACCACTTTAAAGTGGGAATGCCAGAGCCATGTGGAAGGGAGGGTCACAGAAGAGATGTGGCAAAACAGTTCCTACCTTTTACAGGGGCACAGGACACTGGTGGTGTCATTCCACTGGTCTGCAATTAGGAAATTGTTGCTTAGGAATCACTAGAGGCTTTTTTATTTTTTTTTTTTAATCTTAGCTCTGGAATTTTAAAATGGCACATCTTCTCTCTTCTGGTTTGGTTCCTCTTCTATGGAGCTTTTATTTGGAAAATAAGTTGTTTCTGGGTGGGCCAAGGATTAACCATCCCATGTACAGAGATTCCTCTTTGCTCTGGTTCCCTGCCTGTCCCTTGGAAGGGGGACAGTGCTACCCTCTCCCCTTTGGTGCACAGTGCAGAGCTCAGAGCTTTAGGAGAGCTGGAGATGCAAAAACAGGGCCTGGATTCAAGTCCAGAYTTTTCTTCTGAAATACTTCCAAAGAGATAGTTTTGCTTTCCAAAGCTAGTCCCTGAGTGGGTATGTGCTTATCCCACCCATTAGGATGGCTGCTGTGCCTTTGTGTGGATTCACACGACCTGCCTTATCCTTTCAGTCCCCAGACAATGCTGTTGGTTTTTTTTCATTCAGAAATTATGGATATTTGCATTTAGCCTCACTTCATTAAATCCTGGATGTATTAGTTCYTCAGTGTCACTTGAAGTCAAAGCAAAATATTTTAAGTGATCTTATGGCRTTAAAAATATGTCTCAGAAACAGAGTAGTTTTAAAACTTGGATAAATTGAGTGAAAGCACTGCCTGAGGACAGGCCACCAGCAAAGGGCTCCAATTTTTGGGTTAGGTTTAGGAATTCCTGAGTTTCTCCAGGTGTGTGGTGCTCTGGTGAGGTGCAGCTTGCGCCCCCCTCTTTGATCCGAGGAAGGATTTGGGTGCCTGAAATTTGCTGCTGAAATTATCTCCCATGTACATCAATTGGTCTGATTAGAGAATTTAAACCTATCTACAGACTTTACCATGCTTAGGGCATCATGGCTTGAATAGGAAAAGCTGCTGGAGTGACTTTGGGAGTCTCCTGTTTAGTTCCTGGCTTAGATTTATCATAGTCCTGACTCCATTGTCTCTCCTGCTCTTCCTCAGGCCTCAGGGTGTTGGACTGGGAGATGTGGGCTCGCTCTCAGCTCAGTGCCAGTCTCGGTGCAAAGCCCAGATAAAGCACTGTCCCAGCCCTGCTGCTCCCCTGTCCTGCTGCAGTGGGGGCCAGCAAGGGGCACTCATGGGCTGTCCCCCATTTCAGGGGACTGTGACCCTGCTTCCAGAGCAGCAGTGCTCACACTGCATCTCCACAGAGAGACAGCGAAATCAGAGTCCTCTGGTCTTTCTATGCTTTCATTTTTCCTCCAGATGAAATTCAAGACTGTTTAGGAACATTTTGGGAGGGCTGTTTGCTTACAAAGTAAATACCATTTTTTCTCTCTGGCTAAAGTTACACAATGATTTTGTGAAGCTGGTCCATCCCTCAGGGTGTCCAGCAGTAATCACCAGGACCCTTCCCACATACACTGCAGCATCACACAATAGCACAGTCCCACTTTCCCAAGCACTGCCTGTGTTGGAGACAGGATACCACATTTCAGAAATGGAAACTCTTACCCTGCTACTTTTCCCTAATTGTATGCACATTTTGTCTGTGCAGACTTCAGTCTTGCCTGTGAATTGGAGTTGAGAGCCAGGTCCAGCTCCAAAGTTTCCTCAAAATGTTGCATTTTTAGTGTCACAGATTGGGCCAGGCTGACTTTGCTATGAGGAAGAGGGTGACCAAGCACAGTAGGGAGCTACCACCTCTGACTGTAGCAGTGGATTCTGCCGGATCCCTTGGCTGTTGGGAGATGCAAACCTGGCAGCCAGGCCATGGATGCTCTGGTGCCTCCAGCAGCTGTTTGCAGCTGTCCACGAGCCCGGGCCAGGGCAGGCTGGTGCTGCAGAGCTGTTGGGCTGTGGATGGGTGGCCTTGGTGGGACAGTGCCACGCTCCTGCTGCTCCTCCCTGCAAGCCTGGGCAGAGYTGTCGTGCCAACAGTTCTGGTGGGCACCGAGCAGGGTCTCTCCTTCCCATAACCAAATGCCTGAGAAGCAGAGGAGCCCTGCATTGTAAAAACATCCCAGCTGTGCGTCTGAGTGCTGCCTGCCCCAGGGACAGAGCTTCAGGGCTGGAAACAGCTGGTACTGAAGGGACAGAAATGCAGRGGGAAGCCGAGCCTGGTGCCCAAAGAGAGGGGCCAGAGCTCTCGATGCAGGACAAGCGGCTCCCTCTGGCTGAGCCCCCTGAGCTCGCAGGCACAGCCCAGTGCCTGGCAGGGAGCAGCACCGCCGTAACTCCCGAGACCCTCTGAGGAGGGATGCTTTACCGATGACATAGTGTTTTGTTGCAGGGACTTCGTTCGTCCCAGGGACTTTTCCCTGATGTATCCCAGGATGGGTTTCTGTAAACAGTTGCTATTGTCACACGACAACGGGACGCTCTGGATGACCAGATCGGGGTCCGATCACCAAATGCTTCCCTGAGGGCTTACGGCCAGGTGAGTTTGGGGCTACTCAGATCTCAGTAAGCAGCAGTGGGACAAAAAGAAATTGCAAAGCCCTTCTTATAGTACAACCCCGAAGCCGCCTTTGTTCGACAGGGCGGGTTTAACCTGCTCAGAGCCAGGTGAGGCCCCCAGCCCCGGGGCAGGCGTGGCGCTCACCTCTCACCCCTGGCTTTTTCTTTGTCCTTTGAAGCCGCGGTCCCCTGGAGCTCGTCTGGGAGCTGCAAGCGTCCCCGTGAGCATCCCATCCCATCCCATCCCATCCCATCCCATCCCATCCCATCGTGTCCAGCGGTGCTGCCCGCGGCTCCCGTCCCGCCGGGCCGGTGGCAGCTCGGACAAACCCCGGCGCCGCTCGGCCCCGCCGCAGCTTTCCGGCCCCTCCCTCCGGCTCCGGGGTCCCGCGGCCCCTTCCCCGCGGAGCGCACAGCGAGCAGCGCAGCGCAGCCCGGTAAGTGCTCCCGGAGCCGCTGTGGCCCCTCGATCCAAAGCCCTTTTCGGGACAAACACGCGGATATTTCCTTGCACTGTTCCTCTTTTTTTTTTTTTTTTTCCACTCCTCTCTGTTGGTTTGAAAGTGGCAAATTATCATAGGAAAAAAGTTGCTGTGGACGTTTTCGTAGCTGTTGCTTCATTGAAAACAACTCGATGGGTGGAGGCGAGAGCTGCCCGCGGGGCGGGGGGAGTGTTTGCAAAGCAAATGTCATTTGGCGCTGGGGGGAGAGCGGGCGAGGTTGTTCCTGAAACGCGTTCACCGAGTCGTGCAGCCTTGCGAGCCTGCCGTGAGCCGAGCGAAAACCAATGGGGAGTTCCAAAGGAAGAGCAGAGAGTACATGGCAGAGCTAAGAAAAGCGCTCTCTGCCTGCTTTTGCCGGTATGCCCGGATTTGTGGAGCGAGCGGCGTTTAAATGGAGCGGGCGCCGTGCCGGGGAGCTGCAGGGGCACAGGGAGGGATGTGCTGGGGCGCTCTGGGGACCAGGCTCGGGGGATCCCTGCAGAAAACGGCGCTGCCGGCCGCAGGATCACTGAGTGCGTGCAGGGCTGAGCCAAAGGCAGCCGCTTCTCTGCCCCCGTGCTCCCCTCACCTCATCTCCTGCCCTTGGCGCTCAGAGCCTTGAGCAGGAGCCTGGCGCTGCCCCGAGCTGAGACCCCCGGGGATGAGGTCAGAGGAGGAGGGTTTGGGCACACGGTCTGTAACACCTGCAGGAAGGGCCTAGGAGCTGGTGTGTGCCCTGCTGGTATCGGATTTTCTCTCTCGACCTTTGGTTTTCTTYGAAAAGTTACCCTGATTGCCAAGTTATATTAGGGTCGAGTTTGGTTTCTTTGCAGCTGCAGGCGATGAGCAGAGGGGTGGTGTTTGGGGTTTGTGTGGTTTTCTAGCAGACCATCAGCACCTGAGGTCTCTCCTTTCCTGCTCCTCCTCAATGGCACATCTTTGCTTTASGCATCCCAGTCCTTCCAGATGCAAATAGAAGCTATGGGCACATCCCATAAATATGTCTTTACTTGTAACTTACGTCATTGAACAACAAAAACTGCAGCTTGTGGTATACAGTTAATGGGTGTAAAATTATTGAGAAGATTTTGGATATGAACCTTCCTTATTAGTGGAATGGATGAAATTAGTTTTATTATGAAAGATTTTCCCCTAATGACAGAATGGAGCCTGTAGAGGCCAAACCCTAGTCTTTGAACTGGGTCTTTGCTCAAGTGGCGTCAGCTGGACCTTCAAAATCACTTTGAAGACATTTATACCAGCATTAATAGGGCTGATGTTTGTCTAAAAATATAATCCAAAAATCACACTCTTAATTGGCATTGCTTTGTTGGCAGAGCTTTCCCAGTGCTGCCTTACTCTTCAAGAGCCATGTTATTTTAATTGCATCAATGTATTCTGTCACRAAGGCAATGCTCCGAGCAGGGTTTATTGAGTTTAGTGCAGAGCTTGGAGCTTTAACTTCTCCACTAAAGACAAAAAACCGAAGGCAAAGACCTGGAGCTCTTCAGCCCTGGGAGCTCCCCAGGGACCCTGCTTCTGTGGGACTGCTGCTCTGAGCACACTGCATCACACCACTCTGCAAGTGGTACTGTGAGAAATAATAAGCAAGCAGTAGCCTTGCAGYGTGTATAAATACTAGGAACATTTGTTTTCTTTCAGTTTAAATCAGTTTTTGTGACTGAAGAGATCTCTTTTCTTTCCATTAGTCCACTTTAATATCTTTCCAGCTGCATTAGATGATCATGTGATATTATACACTTCTAAATTTCTCTGATTTACTCGAAGCTGGAAGAAATGGTGTTCTGCAGTTTTGTGCTTTGAGTGTAGGTGGCCTTTGAGAGGTGATGATGGGCAGAGAGTCCCCCACAGTGCTTGGTGGCATTAAAGATGGCATTCCAAAGAAAGCTCGCTCTGTCCCGCTCAGGCACGAGCTCGTGGGAGGGCAACAACAACTCCCTCTGGGGGCTGGGGGTGAGTGTGGCTGAGCATCAGCTGCACCCTGCTGGAGGAGGCTGGTGAGCTCAGCAGAGTGCTCCTGAGCGTAGCTTCACTCCTGCTCGTGGGTGAGATGCAGCCCAGCGGGCACCACAGGCTGGTTTTTGGGGCTCAGGTGGTAGATGGCAATGGAGTAGCAGCGCAGGGAGGAAGTGGCATCTTCTGCATCTGATCATGTGTCTCTGGCTGGGATGGAGTCCTGCTGTTGCACTCCCTGAAAACTGTTTTGCTGGACAGTTCCTCCATTCGAGGAGGGGACACTGAYGGGGCTTCCATGCTGCCAGAACCCCTCCACCACTGCTGAAGGCCATCCCTTCCTGTGATTTGTAGGAACAGAGTGGTTACAGCCCTTCTCCAGCTGCTTTCACTCCATGATTTTGTGACTTTTTGTGTGTGCGCTGGAAGCTTTAAGGGCTCCTGTTGCTCTTGCTGCTGTTGTGTCTGGTGACTCAGGTCTCACAGGCTACATGGGGACTGCTGGGGATGGAAGGGGCTTTGGCTGTCCCTGCCCACCATCCCTGTGMCCCCAGATTTTGCATCCCATGTAAACTGAACCAAGCCTCCTGCGAACCACACCTCTCTCTTCTGCATTCTTTTCTTCATCCAAGGAGATGAGAGATCTTTACAGGGTTGGTCTTCTCTTTCAAACTGTTCTTTGGAAACGTTTGCATGCCTGGGAGTTTTGTCCCATTGTTTGTGGGTACAAGGTGGGATTTAGCTGCTTCTGCCAGAACTAGAAGTGTGTCTCACATTCTGCAGAGATTTTGGTGCTTGCTGAAATACTTGCAGCGGGCACATGCTTCCCTCCAGCTGCCTTCTGGCTGTTCAGCAGAAGAAACCAGAGTGCTGCTGGCTGGGGCTTGCCTGCCTCTTCCATGAACCTTTGACCTTGGGGCCACTGTGATCTCAGGTGGCCTCACAGTGCCCTGGGAGCTCCTCTTCCTCCTCTGTCCCAGGGTTGAGTGTGCTGAGGTGTTTTTCTTAGCTGTATGCAGATCCCTAGTGACAGAAAGAACTGTGACTCTTAATTATTGTGCCCCTTATCTCCCTTTCAATGTGCCACCAGCCTGTATGTTTAGAATAAGGCTCTGATCTCATGATATGGGCTCACGCATTCACTTTTGTTTAGATTTTCCCCCCATTCTCTTGCATTAGAAATGTGGATTTCCTYCCAGCTCATTGGCATRCCATTAACMTTTCTTTCTGCTGGAAGTGACATGTTGCCTTTAATAACAGGGGCCTGTATTTAATATCCCAACAAGTCCTTTCCAAGTCCATTTTCATATAGATCAGGAGTTAAACAAGASACTTGGAAAGGCACTTTCCAGAAAATGTTTTGTTTTCACCTGCTTATGTTATTGTGGTCCTTCTTTCTGTTGGAAATCAGTCARAAGAAATGTAGGTATGAAGACATACAGCTTACTTGTGGCCTGGCCACTCCTCCTYCTGCTGAACATGAGCAGAGCAAGACCAGACCCTTGGAGCTACGTTTTCATTCYTGCGTGTTACAAACCTCACCTATTCATGAAAATGAGGCTGCGTTAATTACAGCCCTTGGTTTGCGTTGAGGCAGATATACATTCCTGTCTGCTGTGTGTGCTAACGAGCTCTGGGGATGGGATCCCGAGGCAGGGAGGAGTGTGAGCCCTGTCCCTGCCTGCAGCCCGCAGATGTGGCCGCCTGGGACGGGCGGTGTTTGAGCAGAGGTCRCTGCCGGGGGCAGTGGGCTTTGTGCCTCTGCTCAGGCCCGTTCCTGTGAATGAAGGCAGGCAGTGCCAGCCCAGCCCAGCCAGGAACGGGAGCGTGGGAAGCGCCGTGTCCCTGGCGTGGCACCAGCAGCCAGGCAGCTGCCACGGGCTGGGCTGGCCACCCGCACAGGGACTGCCACCAACGAGTGCCTCACACCCTCCTGGCTGTGACACAAACACTGAGGAGGTGCCCCTCCACACTTTGCAGACTTTCTGCCTGTTTTGGTAGTTTTTTGGGGTTTTGTGTGTGTGTGTGTGTGTGTGCGTGTGATCCTTGGCAGGAAACTTCTTTTAGTTTAGTTTTAGTTTTTGCTCCTGACTCTATTCACTGAGAATACCTTGGAGACAAGGAGCTCATTTTTTCCTATGTCCAGAAAACCTTTTAGTAACTGCTAACCCCTTACACCTGTACACATGAGTCAAGAAAGGATCTTAATGCAATTTTGTCTAGACTGGTAATGSAGAGAGAGAGAAAAAGCAATTCCTGGGGCAAGCATACATGACATTTTGGAAACAGAAAAATACAACCAGCAAAGATTATATCCCCACCAGAGCTGGCAGAAGGGGTCTTATGGGTGTTCTTAATCCACCTCACTGCAAATCCAGCCAGGTTAGCTCAAACTACCTTTGTTTTTGACTTGAATTAGCTGAGTCTCCACTAGCAGTGAATGTTCTCTCTGTCCCTCCTGCCAGACATGTGGTGGGGGACTACCAGCCAGCTGCTGGTCCTCAGCCAACTCCTGCTCCAGCCACAGCCTGGAGGCACTGTGTGTGTGTCCCCAGGCTTCACTCAGTGAGAGCTGGGCCTTTTGGCCAGCAGCTGCTTCTGTGTGCCCCTTACACTCTGTTTGTGCTGGCCTAAATCATCTCAGGTTGGTACCTGTCCCCCAGCTCACAGCTTTCCCTCCTGGGAAATTCCACAGCTCCATGGTGCTCAGGGTGGGGCCAGCTGAGATCCTGCAGGGCATCTCTGTGGTTCCCATCGAACAGCTGTTTTACCCACACAAYGACAGAGTTGTTCTTCTACCTCAGCATTTGTGAACCTTTTAGGATGATATGCATGGACAGAGGTTTGGGGGATGCCTATGGGATCTGAATTCCCATTTAAGCTACAAGGCAATTTGTTATCTTAGTTTCTGTGGCAATCACATTTGAACTTCTAGGACTGTTGCTTTTCTGTGCTGTGCTCTGGGCTTTGGATGTGAGGTTACTTAATAAAATAAGGTGAAAGCTGGAAAAACTCTTTTGCTGGTGTCATGAATCAGATCAGAATGAGAGAATACTTTTAAAACTCTGAAGTGAAACCTTTTCACCGGAGAGTGTTACTTCAAATATATGTCTGGAATGGGGGAAAAAACCCACTTCTGCAAATGATTTTTTAAAATAATTAAACTTCACTGTTTAGAAGTGATTGATTATTGTAACATGTGAGCGCTGCAGAGTTTCATCCATTCACAGTAGTATTTCAAATGATTTAAAGTTGTTTGTTCAAGGTTTGCTTTTAGTATGTCATTAAATGTCGTGGATTTATTCCAGCTGTCCTCTACAAATGTATCACTTGTGAAGGATTTTGCCTGGGAACAGGCTGCCAGATTTTAGCTTTGATAGCAAAGCCCAATTTTGTTTTATTTTTAGTCTAGGTTTACTTTGCTAAGTGTGTTACCGGCTCTAGATGGAGTTGGCAGAGAAGATGGTAGCAGCTCTGCTGGGCAGAGTTATTGGACTGGCATGCACCTCCTAAAACCCCCCTGAGCCTGGGGTCAAGGGTGGGCAGCTTGTGCAGATCCCCATCCCACTGAGCACTGCCAGCCCTCCCCTGCTCTGGGCCCTGCTGGCCACTGCGTCTGCACAGYTCCCACGAGCACTTCCTAATTTGCTTTAGACAAAACCAAGTGGATTATCTCAAACCACTAATTAGACTACTGAAGATAATCCTGCTTGCTTTTGGGTTTGTCTCTTTCTTTCGCGAAGAGAATCAGCGAGGACTGAGAGGCTGCTCCTCCTGCCCCTGCAGGAGCTGAGCTGCTGAGCTTGCCCAGGGGCTCTGCCAGCCCTGTGGAGGGTAACTTTTCACGGACACAGTTTTCATAACCAAGACACTCACATCTGGTAGCATGCCACGTTCTGTTCTAATCTCATCTGCCTTGTGCATGGAGCTCTATCACACAATCAATACAACATCCAACATACATCCTTCTGATGATCCTGAAGGTAGCGTCTTTGGTATGGTTAGTGTAGAAAACTTGGATGGCCATTGGAAAAGGATATAACGTGATACAGAGCAGATTGGTTTGGGGGATTTACCCTTCAGTTCTGAGCTGGTTAAGTAGAGTAAATGGCTCTGCTCAGGGGAGCTGCAGAATGCTCAGAAACATTCATGTGCCTTTAGASCAAAACCAAAAATGCAGTCTGCTTTCTGACATGCTGTTTGGTTCCTGGCATGGCTGCCTGCATATCCAGGCGGATATGTCCTGTGGAAAGTGTGTGTAATAATGCGTGAGCTTTTGTAAAATGCAGATGTTAACAGCAGAAGTGCACGATAAGCAATCTCTCCTCGCTTTTATTAAGATGTTTGCATTCTTCTCAAGGTGTTGACATAGCACACTATGCCCTGGGGTGCTGCAAGTGTCTGGATATTTAGAATGTGTAAAAGAACAAGGACATTTAATAATGTCTCTCCAGTCTGGGCAAGCAGGTTAACTTGAGTGCATCACTTCTATTCCTGCATTTGAGTGAAGTGAAGGAAACTCACYGGGGTTTACTTAAATTTACCAACACCTCTCTTTCTGTAACGATTTAAAAAATAAATCAGCCTGTTACGATGTTTGCCATGAAGATGAAGCATATGTCTAGAGCAGGCAGCTGATGTACTGGTTATTGGTATTCCTGGTTATGTTTCTGTGGTTTGGGGTTGTCTCTGAGGTGTAMATGGCACTGTGAGTGCGTGTGCAGTGCTGGGCACTGTGGCACTCTCACATGCAGCTGCACGAAGTCCCATGTTGCTGCCACAGCTGGGGAATGTCTTTGCACTGGGAAAAACCCCACCAACTGGGAATTGGAACTCAATAATTGTGTTGGATCTAGATGATCTTTAGGCCCTGTCCAACCCAAACCATTCTGTGCAAACAGGCAGTGAAGTGTGTCAGGCAAGCATGTGTGTGTTTCAAATAATCTCCGCTGGGTTCAAAATGAAATGTTTCCATTTGGTTTTAAGCCTGCTTTTCTAAAACTCATTTAAGGAGCCTAAATAACATCTGCCATCAGTGATGTTTGGGCCTTACCAAAGGACAGGACTGTCRTGTTGGTGACTGAGGTGGCTGCAGAGCTGCATGCTCTCAGGAGCAGAGCCCAGGATTTCTCTAATAACACAACTTCCAGTTTTCCCTCAATGCTGTTTTTTCCTGATGGGTAAATCAAGCAGGTCTTGTTTCCTCATTAAAAAAGAAAAGCTAAGTTAAAGAAGAAAAGTGCTTTCTGCAAAACATCTTGTTTTCATCTTTATTTAATTAACAGGTTTTAAGTTGCAGAGTGACTGTCATCCATCTGACCTGCCTCTCATTCCCTCTCCTCCCCTCCTTATTGACACTGATATTAGAAGTATGGGAAAACTTAGACTGTTGGCAAAATGGGTGGAAAAACAAATGTTTAATGTTTTGCTTGAACATTTTGTGGTTTCTCCTGAAATTCTTCGTCTGAAACAAAGGATGTTCTTTGTTCTTTATTGGGAGACTTACTTTTTACTTGAAGAAAATATGCAATGTCATTGTGGATTGCAGAAATTTCTACAGAAATGGCATAAGTTCTCTACAAAAACATGTTTTAAGACCTTGGAAAAAAAGGAGACAAACTGCAAAAAAAAAAAATTGACTCGTTTGATGTTTTTTTGGCAGATTCTTACAAATACATTCAGAGTCAAAATGTTAGTGATTTGGAAAAATCTTGAAATAGAGTAATTTCACATGACCCCCTCTTGGAAGCTTCTAGGTTTTGCATTCTTCTCTCCAACACAATTCCCACTGAAGAAATACTTCAAAAAACAAAGATTATGGTTTCTTTTAAAAATGTCACTCCTTGCTTTTCTGGTAACTGTGCTAAGTTGTGTTTATGTATCTTAATCTTACCCTGACGCATAGGATCAAAACAAAGCATTCATGGATTTGCTTGGAGTCTGGAAAGGATGTGAACTGAACCATGAGACAGGAGGAASCAGCAGGCCCTGGCTGCCCAGCTCCTCTGGCTGGATGTGGGGATGCTCTGGGGTCCCCAGTCCCTTGGGCACCCCCATCCCCTGGCTCTGTGGCACCACGGGGGCTCTCCACACCAGTGGGCACAAAGGCCTGGGATCRAGCAGTGAGGATGGGGTGGTGGTGGTGATCTGAAGTGGGGAAAAAAAGCTTTGGGATGATGTGGTGGTCACCCACCTCCTGCCCTTCCAGCCAGGCTGGCTTTCACTGCCGTGCCTGTGCTGATAAATAGCTGGTAGTTGTCACTCCATGAGTATTCCTTTGTTATTTGAGAATTACTGAGACACTTAATTGGCTGTTCATTAGCTGCCTTAGAGAAAMATAAGATTTGATTAATCATAATTTTAGCAAATTATAGCCTGTTCTGCAGGCCAGTGAAATGAGGCAGTGAAGAGCTGGGTCCCTGCAGAGAGCTGTGCCCTGCCCTGGCTGTGCAGCCCTGCCTGGCCTCACCTGCAGGGCTTGGGGGGCACAGAAATCAGGGGTCACCAACACCACTCAGGGATGGGGMACCTGGATTGCCAGGGTGGTGAGGTGAGGAGCACGGAGTGCTGTTGGGATGCAGTGGAGGTGGTGCCTGGGGCTGGCAGAAGGGCAGGCTGTGGATTCTCTGGCCCTGGCACAGKKSYC
>CADDXX010000746.1:188233-289375 GCA_902810485.1 Alauda arvensis | reverse complement strand
CAAGGCCAGGCTGGATGGGGCTTGGAGCACCCTGGGACAGTGGAAGGTGTCCTTGCCCCTGGCAGGGGGTGGAATGAGATGAGCTGTAAGGTCTCTTCCAACTCAAACCATTCCATGATTCTCTGATATAAACACAGCCATCAGCAGAGACAGCTGTTGGCCTCCATTCCTAACCTTTGAGGTCACTTCACTTCCTTTTTGTTGCATTTTTTTTGTAAGCAATTGTCATTATAACCGATTGAGATCCAATTTCTGAGCTGAGATGTTGAATTAATCCTTGAAGAATATATATTTTTCTCTGAAATAGTCTGGTACATTATTCCAAATTTTACCTTACCGACATGCTAATTTCAAACTTAACTGGTTTTAGTAAATTATGCAACAGGGAAGATAGAGCTCTCACCTTTGCTTTAGAATAAACCCCAAGAGTTTGAAGACAGGAAAGCTCAAAGATGCAGAATGCAGTTGACAGAAATTGCACACAAGGTATTGTGTTAAATATGTTAAATACCAGGGCAAGGATTTAAAAAGCAGGTTCCTTACGTGAAATTGCTTTGCTGCCTTCTGCCAAGAGTTMAAGTTCTCCCAAAGGTTTTCTGTTTTCTGCCATCTTTTTGTCTTACATCTTTCTTCTTCCAAGATCCCTGACTGTTTCTTCCCTTTAATCTCTTTTAGGGGCCCCCTCCTGGCTGTTTAAAAGCAGCTCCATCTGCTCCCCCATGTGCCCAGGGCTGGCTGAGAGAGTAACAGAGACCTCCCATCCCCTTGCCAAGTGCAGCTCCCTCGGCCTCCCTAGCTTGGTTTGGCAGTGGTTGGGTCATTGACAATGTTGACACTGGGATTACGTGGAATTTGCTTGCACAAAAGCTGGGGAATAGCACAACCCCTGTCAGTCTGCACCTCACCCTTTACAAGAGCAAAGGCTCTGGAAATGCCTGTGCTAGGCTGGTGCTGGKTGTTATCACTGGGGCTGGTGCACGGTGTTTGGGACCTGAGAGTGGGGCTGGGGCTGGACCAGCAGCAGTGACAGGATTTGAGGACTGTTCTCCCTCTTCTCTGCACCTTCTCTGGTGCATTTATGCTTGGCAGCTTCACACTGGGTGTAACTCTGCCCTGTGCAGAATTTGGGAAAAAGAGGCATTCCCTTCTCTGAGTGTAGTGTTCTGGTCAAGCATGATGATAATTGCAAATTCAAACCAGAAGCAGATCAATAACAATAGAAGAGTATTAAAAGAAGAGTTAATTGACAGAGTTTAGAGGCTTGGTTTTTGGGCACCGTTAATTGCTTAACTGATGGCAGCACTGGAGAGGAACAGATGGGATTCTTCCAGCCCAACTTGTGTAACATCTTCATTGCCAAAGACCCCAGACCAGATGCCCTGGGCTTTGCTGGGTCTCCAGGTGCCTCAGTGAAGAGCCTTGGCTTTGGCCATGGGGATGTGGTGGCCCTCGGCAAGGAGGGCTGGTCCCCTCTGTGTGGTGACTCCCCTGCTGCACCAGGCACCTCGGGGAAGGGAGACAAGGGGCTCAGCGGCCCCTGAATCCCCCAGGGGTCTGGGAGGGGGAAATGAAATTTTAGGGCCTCCCTGGGGTGGAGGAGGCAGCCCCAGCGCTGCCCTGGCTGTACCTGGGTCAGGCAGCCCTAGGCTCRGCTTTGAAATGTGAAGCAGCTTCCTTAAGCATTGCAGGGGGTAAAAACTGAATTAACCATATCATAGGCACATGGTACTTCCCTGCTCAGATTACACTACAAAATCTGGGCAGTTCTTAAGATAGAGCTGGAAAAGGGGATTTGGGAGTGTGAGCAGCACTTGGAGCAGAGCACAGCTGACATGGCTGGGAACAAAAGGTGACAGGAGAACTCACCACATCTGCATTGCTGCTCATACACAGGTCAGCAGAAATCTTTCCTAACCGGACATTTGTTGCAAATTTGCTTGGAGAAGGGTAAAATAACTTTGTTTGAGTGCTGGCTTTGCTTTGTACCTTGTGTTCTGGTAGTTGCAGAGTTTGTATCTGGCTGGGTTTCACTTTGATTTTTGTACTTTGTTTTCCAGATTTACTTTTAAACTCTTCTTTAGGCTCTAAAGCTGTTGTTAAATATCTTCAGTTTGATGCAGTTTAAAGACTTAAATAGAGAGGGGCGGGTTTGCTTTGTTAGTTAAGGCTGCTAAAGCTGGATGTTCGCTGCTTGTGGACAAAGCTTTTTGCTTTTTTGCAAAATGCTCCATAAGCATCACATGTGTTTGTGTTATTAATCCGATCTTCATGGACTTTTTTAAAAATTCGCTTTCTCCTCAAAGTGAGCTTCTTACAAAAACAATTATTTTTAATGCCACTTCTGGCCTTTTGACTGGGAATTCAAAGTTTTACCTCACAGGCTGGAGCTAAAAGTTAGGTTTGTTTTTGTTAATGTRAGTCAAGGAGTAGCAGTGATTCACTGTGACAGGCTGAATGTGAGCCATATGAACCGAGCTGCACAGGCATAAAGGAGGATTGTGCTGCAAAATATCTCCAAGTAATTTAGATTTTGACACACTTACCACTTCTCAAGTTGCATTTCCCCCTCTCCTCACACTCCTGCCCTTCCCCCATCTTCCAGGATCTGATGTGATGGAAAAATATAGGCATTGTCTTTGGGATTAGGAATAGTTGGGCTAAAAGTGCTTTGCTTCTGCGGAKTTTATTATGGCAGTGTGAGAGCTTCCCAAAGAGATGGTAATGATTACATACAGTTACAGGGCCTTAAATGACGACTTTCTGGGCTGAAAGAATTGAGTTTTGAGATGATTGTTCCTTTCCCTGGGAGCGGCAAGTGTGCTGCTTTGTGTCACTGGGACACTCTGGGCTGCGAGGAGCAGGAGTTGCATGGATCTGCAGGAGCCCAGCTCCCACAGCTGTGGGGACAGGGACTGCCTGGCCCCAGGAAACCCCAGGAACTGGGCATGGGGTCACTGTGTCCCACGCTGGGGGCAGCATTCTACAGAGACATTTTTTCCCAATGAAACACCATTGATTTCTTTTGTGTGTGTTTTGGGTTTTTTGCTGTAAGTCTCTCCCCCCCCCCCCCCCCCCCTTTATTCTGTGGTTTTCTTGTATGAATGGCTAATGAAAGCTGTTTTTGCGTTGACTCAGATGATACATACTCATAGCAGGATTTTATGTTCAGCCTTTTTATTGATTAAATGTCTTACCATTGGGGTGTAGGAAGGAATGGCAAATGGCAGTTCATTTCTGGCTGGGGTTTCTTACCAGTGAGTTAAAGGCAGAGTGTGGAGCTGTGTGTGAGTGTAGTAAGTGTAATATCTATAAAATAAGACATATTTTAATGGCTCTTAAACTTGAGGATTGAATTCTGTTCTCTTAGGAAGTGTATCCTGCAGATACAAAAGACACATGCCAGGGGAAAGGAGAACAGAATTTGGTGTTGCAGTGAATCCAGTGGCCCATTCTGGGTCTCTCTCCCTGAAGTTATTACACAGGATCCTGCTGGAAGTGGGGATTAAGCCGGACATTAAAGTCACATTGTGACCCACCTGTGCTGTTTAGTGTCCAATGTGAAGTTTTAAAAGCAAACCAAAAATAATACATTGGATACTATTTTTAAGGCAAAACCCCAGCAAAATGTTTGTCATCAGATTCCAAATGGTGCCTTGCTTCACTTTAACAATGAGCTATCCATTATATGGTCTTTATTTATGGAATGTCAGGGAGTTTCTGGCATTACTGTGCCCCTGCAGAAAGAACAGATGGTACTTTTGAATGAGTCTTGCTATGGGATAAAATGTTCTAGGTCTTCTAACAGATCATACCCATCTGTAAGAAAGGAACAGCATTTGCATAAACAAGATAAAGTCAAACAGCTCAAAATCTCCCACTGAAGGAAAAAACAGTGCTGATGTGGTAATGCAGATTGSAAGGTAATGTGGAAAGGTACTGCTTAGTATTATTTTAAAGGTGAGCACTTACCTTGGTGAAGCATCCCAAAAGGGAAATCTCATTCATCAGGCCTTGGGGAGACAGTGGTCAGGGTGTGACATGGTCTGCGTGGACTGACAGGAGTCTGTGTGTAACAAGAGCACATTAATTTTATATTTTGTTTGATTCATAGAGCTTTGGCTCCCTGAGAAGAGCGTGGAAACAATGAAAATCCACATCCTGACAGTCCTTATCGTGCCCATGTACAATGTGGCCACCCTGACATTAGTGAGAGGAACATCTCCATCGGGATGCACACCTTGCACCCCTCGTAGATGTTTGTGTTGTAGGTGAAACAGAGGATTGGCAGAATTGTGAGATGTTGCACCACTTTGCTTCTCCATTCCTCTGGATGGCCAGGAACTCCTGGAATTATGGAATCCATCTTTTTTTTCAGGGCTTTGCTGGGATTCTCCCAGTTGACCTCCAAGGGAATGATTGCTTTCTTGTCTCTGGCCTCTGCACTGTTRTGGTCCACATTCAGTAAAGGAATATCCCCTTCAGTTTGTGTTCCTTTCAATTCTGTAAATTTTGTTCATGTTGCCAATAGAGCTCTCCTTTGCATAGCAAAAAGTCACAAGCTCTGCAGCTTTATCTACCCCCAAATAAAGTAMTTAATCATGTAAAGTCTCTCTGTGGTGCACAGTTGTGGACTTCCCATTCCTGGAAGTGTACAAGGCCAGGCAGGACAGGGCTTGGAGCAACCTGGGGTAGTGRAGGGTGGAACTGGGTTATGTTTCAGGTCCWTTCCAGCCCAAATCAGCCTGGAATTCTATGGTAAAGCTCGTAGCAGAGGGACCATCCATCCATCCATCCATCCATCCATCCATCCATCCATCCATCCATCCATCCATCCCAAGCAGTTTTATCAGTGGTATTAATTGCCCTCTGAAGTCTTACCCATGCCTCCACTGATTGTAGAGAATCTCATTAGTGAGGTGACTTCTAGAAAACTGATGTTAAAATGCACCAGTGATCTTCTGAGAACTCAAACTCATGGACCTCTTTGTTCTGTTCTTRTTCTTTGTACTTGGATACCCAAGATTGTGGTATCAGCTGCTTGCTSATGTTGATGTGTGGTTTATTCCTGAAATCCAGGGAAAATCTCTCCCATGTCAGCCTCCAGCTCAGTCAGCTGGGTGTGCAYGTCTGACTGGGCTGCCAGAGCATTTCAGTCACGGCGGGGTGAGGCAGGGTCGTGCCACAGGAAGGCTCTCTGCAGGTGCCTCTCAGCCCAGCCTCAGAGAGCACTAACAGATAAGTCTGGAAAGCTGAAATACCTCCCATTGCATCTCCTCTGCTTCCCTTGGTGGGATTTTTATCCTTCTTTTATTATTTTAAATACTGAATATTCTCTACTCTTGGGAGACTTTATTTCATCTCTCATGTTAGTAACTTTTCCATCTTAATTTTCATTCTCAGTCATGTGCTGGACTGTGCATAACTAATGTGGAAAGAGGGACTACAACCTCATTCTTCTTCTGTTGTACTAATTATTCATTTCCCCTTGTACTAATTATTTACTTCCCCTTGTACTAATTATCTTTACAGTTATAGGATTTCCTCAGCTGGAAAATAAAATAGTTTCCTTCCCTTCCAGAAGATCATTGACCAAAACACAAATATGTATTTTAATGTGCCAAGACCAAACAAGTTGTCTGTACTAGTCAATACCGCTTTAAGTGCAGTACTGTTTGCTGTGATGAAAATCAGATTGAATTTACTGTTTGGTCAGTGTGTTCAATGAAACCAAGATGATGTTAAGGRCAAAAAAAAGTTTTCGTTTTTAAATTATGTGAGTGTCTATAAGGTAACATACATGATTATTCAATCAGCATTTTTTGTTAATGCAGTATGATATAGTTTGCTGGGATTTCTRTTTTGAATGTTCCACCTGTAATTGCAAGTGATCATGGGTTTACTTATATGGTGTGATGATCAGTAACTTCAAATATTCAAGAGTCTGGGTTGCACAGTCACCCAGCAGATCATACTAACTTCCTGTGGTATTAGAAAATGTAATGTGCAATTTACAAAATAAACAAGAGCTGCTTTTCTAATCTCCTTCTGGTTTGTAGATTGAATATGGTRCAGAACCACAAATTGTTCTGAACACAAGAAGTGCACTTGTGCATCTGAGGGCAAAAGCTGTCTCAGTGCATTTGGACACTCAGCAACTGAGTATGCCAGCTTGGGGTTCTGTGCAGAAACAGGAAAAACCCATGCTCCTATCTCCAGGAAATTATTCTGCAAATTAAGGTTACCCCCTGGACAATTGGGATCTGTTCCCTTTCGGAGGAAGGGAGTCAAGATGCAGGATTCCACATCTGCTGCAGGCARAAGTGAAGGATAAACCCGAGCTGGGAGATGGAGGTAATGCACGTGTGGCTTCTGTTTGCTCCACCTGGAATTATTGCTGTCTCTGCACGATGGGCTCCAAGATGGAATAGCAGGGCAGGCTTCTTTCCTTTTCAGTTTGGTACCCACCAAACCAAATTAATTCCATTATCTTTTATGGACAGCTTGTGCAGGAACACTCTGGATTGATGGTTTACATCTGTGGCTGCTGACTGATTAGCAGCATGATAGATGCAGCTTCATTTCCAGGGATTTACTTTCATTCATGAGGAAAAATTGAAAGTTTCTTTCCAGCACTTTTTTTTTTTTTGCATTAAAACTTTTCAAAGTGCTCACGAAATGGCAGGCTTTGATTTCCATTTGTTTCATGCCTGTGGTAATTAACATTTCTATGAGAACATTTTAACCAAGTGTTCTAGTTTTTTCTCCATTAAAATAATAATTTTTTGCTTTAGCTGAAGGATTTAATTGCTATATATAATAACCCTGATATGGGCTTTCTTTTGTCACCATATGAGAGGAAACTGTTCCCAGGGAATGATCACCGCTGCTTTTTCTGGATTTTATTAATTTATGAGGCAATACCTCATGGTATGTCCAGTCCATAACTTCAGATACGCTCTTGTCTGCAGTCCATGRAGGTTGAGAAGGCATGTGCACAAATGCTGATACAACTCTGAGTTCCTTCACACCAAAGAATACATGGGCAGATGCTCAGCCAGATCCAATAATTAGGCATTTTTCAATGCCCAACAGCTAGACTTTCGTCATTAATCATGATAGTGACAAAGTCAGGACACAATTCTGGACAAATTACTTGCTGCAAACTTGCTGTATTGACATGTTTTGACACTGCTTTGGAATTAATTGGCAGACTGTAGCAAATCCCTCTGAGTTCCTCTGGAGAGTCAAACCTGATTGCTCAGTTCTGAGGCTGCAGTTCAGGTGATGGAGGCAGCACTGCTCGGTGGCTGTGAGCAGCTGCCTCACAGGTACACTGTGCAGAGCTGCCTGGCAGCTCCCTTCAGCCTTCCCTGGATGAAAACCCCTGTTAATTATTTCTAAATKGCCACATGGCAGTGCACAGGGCAGGAAACGCCACTTGCTAAGCTGTAAGTTAMATAGTAGGCTTTCTTTGGCCTAATTTGGATTTTAGATGGGGGTGGGGGAGTTTTCAGTTTGAACTGTTTGGAAAGAGCTGCCTAAAATAGGTAGGGAGTGCCCAGATGTTCCAACCAACACAGTTCCCAACAGAARGTCTGTATTATTATTAGGACAGTGGGGTTCAAAGGGCATAATAGAAGATTTGATTACGAAAAGAAACAACCCCCAAACTTAAATCTGCTGCTTACAGACAGGTCTAAGTAGTATCAGAGTTCTTTCATGGAGGAAAGAAGAAATGGGGAGATCACAGARGGAGTGGGAATGACATCTCAGGTTTTGCATGCCACTGTCCCTGAGGCTGCAGTGGGTTCTTTCCTTGGTGAGAGGCATTGCAGCCCTGCAAATGGGACCTCTCTAAAACTGTGGGAAGGGGCAGGGGGCTGGAGCCTCCTGGAGGGAGATTAGAGAAAGGAAGCAGAGAGAGAGAAATCTAATCCAGGATCTTGAAAGGATATATTTGAGGGGCACAGTTATGAGATTGTGCAGGGGTTGTGCTTGAGTTATTTTTGGTGGGAAATGGTAAGTATCTAAATAATGGGGAACATCTTAGACACTAGGCATTTATTCCTTCCTGTGAGGGAAGAGAGGAGTGCAGCTTTTTAAATAAATGAGAAAAAATTATTTCTTTCACTTACCAGAGAAGCSTCCAGTATTGACAGTGCTCTGAGCCCAGAGCCCAGGGCTGGTGCTGGCTCCTGGGAGCTSTGCTGCCTCATCTCAAGGCTGTCTCCACATGTGTGTGGCTGCTCAAGGTGCTGTGGAGCCCAGGGACCTGCCTGCTGCCAAAAGAGCTCTCCCTGTGCAAATTAGTTCATAACTCATGAGCTTTGACAAGTTTTTGTTGGCTGTGCCTTGGGAAACATTTTTGAGTGGCTGTTGCTGAGTTTGCTTTAATCTTTTCCCAGATTTCTTTGGCTGGTGTGGAAATAGCTGGATTATTTAATTGTGTTTTTGAGGAGTATATATAGTCACCTGAAACTTGGTGATGTAAAAAGAAGACAAAAAAGTGTATCAATAGCAAACACATTTATTTTCACTCCAGTGTAAGAGTTTGGTTCCTTCTGCAGCAGAGCTATGACTCTGGCCCAGCTGCCAGGACTTGCTGAGCCTCCAGAGCATTGTCCAGAGATGAACCTGGCTGTGGTCAGTTTGTCAGGGATSCCATGGTCCGTTTTTCAGGGATGCCACGGTTGGTTTCTCAGGGTCCCCGTGGCAGATCCCTGGGCCTGTCCCACTGCCCTGGTCCCTGCACAGCCCTGTGCTGAGCTCCCCGTGTCCCATGTCAGCCYTTACCCTTGCTCCTCGGCAGCTGCTGTGCTCCCACTGAGCAGTGCTGTGCTCCACTTTGGATCTGCTGYACTGGTGACACACTCCCAGTGACACAGAATTTCACTCCTCTGGAATCCAAGTACCTGCCCTGCTGTTTTGGGCTGGGCTGGGGTGAAGAGTAACACTGACACAACAGCCCCAAGATATGATTCTCCCCTCCCTGGCTCTGTCATTCCCTTGGAAAAAGGCTGCCTTCGCTCTTGAGACTTCCAAAAGCCTTCAGATGCTATGCATTCTAGAAGAGTAAGTCCCAGAACTGCCTCGTCACTTCTGTTGATGCTTGGCTACTTCAGCTGAAATACCTCGGTTGATGCTTTTCCATTACTGCAGTGTCAGGTTCCTGTTTGRGTTTGAGTGGAAAGCTTCTGGAGCATCTCTGCCCAAGGGTGCTTCTCTGGGAAGGGAGTTCTCATCAAAGTTTTTTGAGAGGCTGTGAGAGTTTTGATCCCATCCTGATTTCTTCTTGTTTATCTCCTCTTGAGTTTGCTGTTTAATTAAGTAAAAATCCTCCAGACTCCCAAATGTCCATTTTTAAAAGCTTTTCCATGAAAAGGAGGTTAATGATAACTGATTACTTACTGAAAACAAAGCWGAGGAAAACTGCCTGCAAAAGCTATGACTCCTGAACACGGGCTTCTTTAGCCAAGAACCAGAGCGTTGACAACTCCAGAGTGTTTTACTTTCAATAACAAAAAGCAGCTCGTTGGATTGAGTTTATCCTACCCCTCAGGTCCTTCTRCCCAACACAGTGGTTCAGCTCAGTTCAGATTCCAATAATTTGCAGGCAGAGATGATGGGCCCTGGGCCTGAATGTTGCGTAAGAGCAATGATGGAAACACTTCTCCCTTGTCATTGATCCTCCCAGTGAATAGCCCTGCATTTCCCTCTGCGAGGAGAGCAGCAATCCCTTCCTTTCCAGCAGCAATCCCTTCCCTTCCAGCAGCAATCCCTTCCAGCGCCTGGTGAGATCACAAGTTTCCGGATTGAGAGGGTGTGAAAGGAAGATCTAATCCACGAGCTGGCACAGCCCAGCCAGGAGTTACTTGGGTTTAGGGATTTTTCTGGTTTTCATACAAGATTCAAATGCTCTCAGCAATTTCCGTTTTCTCTTGCATTTAAAAGGGATTGTTTTTAAATTGTTATTTTCTTCCGTCCCCTCCCTTSTTCCTCCCTCAGTTTAAGCCGTGCCCGCAGGCGGTGAGGAGCTGCTGGCAGCTGCAGCAGCCCGGAGCTCTGGCTGGGGAGAGGTGTGAAAATGCTCGGACTGGGGAAATACATTCCCCTTGCACCTCGGGGTGGATGTGCACATGTGCTTCTGCCTGCTGCCTTGCTTTCTGCAGAGCTCTCACTGCTGTGAGAAGAGATTCAGCATCACCAGAAGATTGGCCAGCACAGAGCAGGGCTGTGTTTGGTCCCTGCTCATGTACAGCTTGAACCTGCAGAGCCAATTTCAGCTGGCTGGCCCTGGGAAGCCAGGAGAATTGTTCATGGCAGCTCTCATCAGCACGCTGATGAACTTGCTTTGTGCACAGGTGGTGAGTGCCAGCCCTGCACTGGCTTTCCCACAGGTTTTTAGTTTGTGTGTCTGAACCTTAGGTGTGGATTCACAGGCAGGCGCAGGGGCTGCCTCCCAGTTACACCCAGCAGGGCAAATGCTCCCAGTAGCCAGCACAGGAGGGATTGCACAGATGGCTGCCACCTTCTGCTCTTACATCAGCCTGGCATCTGCTCACTTTAAAAGTAGCAGATACAGACCAAACCAGCATTTCTGTTACTGCCATCCTCAAAAATTGCAGTTTAGTGAAGGACTGAGAGGTGGGACAGAGAAAAGAATTTTTTTGTCTAAATCTCTTCACAGGGARCTGCAGCTGGTGAAATTGCAGGTACATCTTAAAGATGGAAGTCAGTGGGTTCTCCTACAGTGTGCTGGATTTATTCTCTTTAATGTTTTTTGTTTAATAAATGGCTGCCTCCTTTTATTCAGTGAACATTTGAYAGAATGCTGTTGCTTCCTGTGGTCTTTCTTCCACATGTGCCCACCTTCCGCATGTCTCTGGGGCACCCTTCACACAGAGACATTGTGTGAAATCTTTGAAGGAGAGTGCCTCCTGTCACCTCTGTTTACCTAGAATAAGTTTTCTGGTTCAGCACTGAAATGAAACCATCTGGAAAAAGAATCTCCCAATAAAACTCTCCTCTTAATTTAAAGAAGTTGCACATTTAAARTGTCTAGGTCTTCTGTGGGAACACACTGGTTTCATCAACATTTTCAAGTAATGCRACTGAACAATTTTAATCAAGTCAACATTCTTCCTTTTGGTTTTATGTTAYGGTTTTGATTGAAGTAAATCACTTGGAGTATATTGTTTTGCAAAAATGTCAAAATTTATAACTTTTTGGCGCCAAACCGAATTGAAAGAAGCATCTTGAAATCTTGTTTTATTCCYCTACCAGGAGACAGGAATATGATGTTTTTCAGCCAAGACTAGTTATAATTTTGATGGCTGCTGCTGTTAGCCTTGGACATCCCATCACACAGATACTGGGTTCATCTGCTTTCCTTTTCTAGGAAAATTTGTGCCTGCAGTTCATGTTAATTTGGACTCTTCTTAAAGCTGGTTTTCCATAAGGCGTCTTTACTCTGCCTTTCCTAGGAATACTTTTGGAAGAAGGAATTGAGRCATAAGAAACTGCAGCAATGTGACCATCTGCTGTTTCCTGCTGGTTTACTTCACATGTTTACCTAGGTAGAATTTGAAGACTCATTCTTCAATCCAGAGCATTGCCCCTCTCTTGCATGGGCACTCCTGMTTGCTGAGGAGGTATTACAGGCGCAGGAATGGCAACAACTTCTTTAAAAATGGCCCAGTAAAACCCAGTAAAGCCAACARGGCCAGCCCTTGAACCAAAGCAGAGCAGGATACACAGGTTAGGAAATTCCACCATGGACATGAAGGGAATTCTCCTGGGACATGAAGCAGTACATGAGGGCTGGCATGGGTGGCACATGGTTCCCTTGCTGTAGAGCTCTGGACAGCTTTCAACAGAGCCTTTGAAAGACTTTTATTTTAGGTGTGCAGGGCTTAATTTGTCACTCAGCRAACAGCAAAAGTCAGTGATGTTGATAAGCATGGGTGAAGGACATTGGTGAGAGTACAATGAACCAATTCTTGTTTTAGTGAAGCCCTTGTGTATTGCCCCAGTTGTGTAAAAGGACATTAAGGAAAGCATTAAAATAGTTAATGGAAACAAATTACTGCAATAACATCTGCTGGTAATAAACTCCCTTATCCTACAGAGATAGTGCGGGTTTTTTACTCTCTTGGTTCAGACACCTTTATTTACAGCTCCAGCTTTTGATGCAGTTCCCCAGTAATGAGTTGCTGTCTCCAGAGCATCGTTGCAGTGTTGGGGAAGGGCAGGGATCCAGAGGTGGAGCACATCAGCTGCGGTGGCTGGCAGGAGTACAACTCTCTGTGTGCTGGGATGGGGGCTCAGCAGCTTYCCTCAAAGATAGTTTTCTCTATGCCTGAAGTAGAGGCTGTTTATTTGATATGTGAGTTTATGAGTTGGGGGTAGTGATGGGTGTGGGAAACAGATGGAGAAAGCACAGGGAAACRCAGCAGTTTAAAGGAATAAAAGATACTTTTTGTTGGAGTCATTGCACCAGAAACAAGGAGCCTCTGAGGAAGGAAAGTGAGCCTGAGGAAAGGGAAGGTTGTGGTGTCATTCATGGAGGAAGGTTTTATAAGGATTTCAGCCTTATCAGTTAAGCTTGAAAACCCAGATGCTGAGGGAAGAGAAAAGCATTGGGGGGACTGAGCAGGGCACAGAGCAGAAAGTGTGAGAGGCAGGGACAGGGTTTGCATGAGCTCTCTGGGCTCTCTGTGGGTGAGGCAAGGCAGCAAGGATGGGAAGAGAGGAAGGACTGGTGGTAACCCAGACAAGCAAACCAACCCTTGGATAGAAACGGGTGTGGGTGAGGGGGCAGGAGGTGACAGCATAGGGCAGTAGCTCCTTTCACCAAAGCAGGACTGTCCTGTGATAAACTCTCAGCTGTTTTTGAACACTCTCCTGTGAGTTATGGCTGCTTTCTGTCTCTTGCTCCAGCACAGGGATCACTGGGGTTTCTTTTGGGAGTTCGAGCGTGTGCCTGAGGARTTTTGGGGAACCCTTTACCTGGAGCTGTGCCCCAGCAGGGCAGCACAGGTTGGCTGGGCTGTGGGGTGTTCAGCTCATCCCTGTCCCACGGGTGATGCCTGGCCCTGCTGGTGCACACAGAGGCTGCCAGACCTGTGTCTCTGACACCCAGCTGGCCCATGCCGGGTGCTGGGGCTCTCTGGGAAGCCTGATATGGAAAAGTGAATATGGCCAGGGCAGAGCTGAGCTCAGCTGCCTGCCAGTGGGGTTGCCCAGGGGACACGCATGCACTGAGGCATCAAAGCCAGGAGGTATGGTGAGAAGGGATGTGACAAAACCCTGCTGTSAGCCCCTCACAGAAGTTATCTGTAGTCCTCTCATTCATTATTTCCCAGCTAAAGCAATGTAAAAATTACAAATTTGGATTGCCTGGTAAAAGCTGCTGAAAGCAGGGTAAATTATTAATTCCCAGGCCGCGTTCTGAAGAATTAATTTCAGCACCACATATTGAAAATTGTCCTTCATGAGAAATAGCCTCCTTTTGAGAGTAGTGAGATTCTGAAAAAGTGAGATTCTTCCAAGTTAATATTGTATTTTCTGACAATTTTATTTTTCCTTCAATCACTCTCCTTTAGCACACTCAGCAAATATACTCAAATTAGTGGTAGGGAACCTACRTTTGTAAGAATTCTGTCTCTGTATAAGGTACTGAAGTAATTGGGATTCCAAGGCARAACTGTGGAAATTCTTAGCACGGTTTGTCCTATCTTATCAGAACAGGCATGGTTTTCCCAGAGCCTGGCCTCTTGCCAGAGGGACTGAGCAGACTTGTTGGAAGYCCCCTTTGAATGGGAGAAGTAATCTTTCTGAATGGATTTTCTGGCACAGCTCCTGTTGCGTGTGTGGTTCATTGTTCTGGGTGATGTGGCTTTATTTTACCCCGTAGATAAATGTTTTAGGGTGGTTGTTTTTTTGATGACGGGAGGGGTCCTGGGAAAATAATCAGATTGCTGGTTCTATGAAATTCTATAGGCAAGTTGTTTTTCTAAGTGGTTTTCTGTGTTAATTGTGTAGCTTTGTGAGCATAATTATGAGAAAAGGACAATAGCTGATTAACCCTTGAACTTTTTAACACTCAAAGRTTTTAGTAATTAAAAAGCAAACCATTTTCTCTTCTTCAAGGCACTTTATCAAAGTGTTATTATAGCRGTTCACATATGTATAGATGCATATTGTATAGTACAGTAATTCACTAAAAGATACTGCTGGTGCTGTCAGAACTGAAAGAAGTGGTTACTAGTGGTGGCACATCCTCAGTTGTTGTAAATGTCCTCCAGTGAAGTTGGAGTCGATCCCTCTGTGCACCACAGTCCTGCTGTGGAGCTGTGCCAACCTCTGTGAGTGGAGGATCCGGCCCTTAATATGTATTACAGGATAGTTAATTCGATGTGTAACCACAGAGTAACCGCAACACACAAAGAAGTTCTATTTTAGCCCTGCTGGAGCAAAGAAATAACTGTTAATGTTGAAGTGCAAGAGATTGCTCAGTGGGGGAAGGAGGCAGAAAAAAATCCAGATTTTGAGTTAACATGTGTACAGACAAATTCTCACGTCCCAAGGCTAAGTTTTGTCTATAAAAATTCCTTAAGATTTGARTCTTCGTAATTAAAACATAAAGAATAATTATCTAAAGCTCATATCTGCAGAGGGAGAACTGTGTATTTACTTATTCTCTGCCAAAAAAATCTTTTTAGCTGGGAAGATTAACAAAAAGGCATTGAAGTATAAAGAAGGCCSTTCTTTTTATTGAAATATGTAAGTTTTGTCAACAGATTCAAAACAGAACAGTCACAACCATTTTTTTCTTCCTTTCTTTTTCAAAATAGGGGTGGGGAAAGCATYCAACTCCAAACTTAGTGCCTCTAATGCTTGGAAGACATTATGATTAATTGTTGTCCTTATGTTTCCAGATGTTGGATTTCATCCCAACTTTTAAAGACCTCTRATGTTTAACGGGATATGTGCCGAGYGTAGTCTTTTAACAGAGTTTTCTTTCATAACTCCAGGATCTATGAGAAAAGGTAACTCAGGAAACCGCTGCAGATTTGGAGCTGCAGCCTTCCAGGAGAGCAGCCAAGGCTGAACGTGCGAGGTTGGAGTGGAGCCGTGTTCCTTCGGGAAGATGATGGCCAGGGCCCGGAGCTGGCGGCGGAGCCCTTGGAACACCCTGCTCCTGGTGCTGCTGTGCGTGGGCAGCTGCCAGGCACAGAGGGACTGCACGGGCGCKGAGTGCCAGGCCCTGGAGAACTGCATCGAGGACGTGCTGGAGCCCGGCGAGTGCTGCGCCACGTGCCTGCAGCACGGCTGCACCTGCGAGGGCTACCAGTACTACGACTGCGTCAACGTGGGCTTCGTCAACGGCAAGGTGCCCGAGGGACAGTCCTACTTCGTGGACTTCGGCAGCACCGAGTGCTCGTGCCCCAAGGGAGGGGGCAAGATCAGCTGCCAGTTCATGCTGTGCCCAGAGCTGCCCCCGAACTGCATCGACGCGGTGGTGCCGGCGGACGGCTGTCCCCAGTGCGGCCGCATCGGCTGCCTGCACGACGGACAGAAGTACGTGGCGGGGCACACGTTCCACATGCCCCCCTGCAAGGTCTGCCACTGCCCCAACGCCGGCGGGGAGCTGATGTGCTACCAGCTGCCGGACTGTGACACGTTCTCCTTGAACACGGCCAGCCCGGGGGACGCCGAGGACGGCGAGCCCGAGAGGCACTACGACGATCCCTACAGCTACGACCAGGAGGCCTCGGAGGGAGACAACACCCAGGTGGAGTCTCCGAAGAAGTACAGCAGTTACTCGTCCCACCTGGAGCCCGAGAGCCTCAGCCAGGAGCAGGGCGAGGACTATGACTACCTGGCGGCCAGCGTGGCTCCCTCGGCACCGGCCCTGGCTGACCCCCAGGCCCAGAGCACGGCGGCGCCCAGCACCGCCCCGGCGCCCAGGGGCCCCGCCGAGGCCCTTGGGGCCACGGAGCGCGGCGAGCGCCGCAGGCTGCCCCGCACCACCGCACCCTCCCTGCAGCAGGTGACACGCAAGGAGACACCCGCCACCACCGGGACTCCTCCACAGCACACCACGGCCACCACCGAGACACCCCAGCACCCGGAGGAGCTGGAGAGGAGACCAAAAGGGAACAAAGAGAGGCACGAGCAGGAAAGAGCCCCCCACTCTAAAATGAAAAAGCATGCCAGGAAGGAAGAGCCAGAGAGCAGCATGCATCAGGGCTTGAACGAGTTGAACTTTACAGAGCCCAGCTCGGCAAGATCATCCCGTGAAAGCCTCGAGGGGAACGAGTTCCCCAAGGTGAAGTTCAGTGCAACAACCTCACCTCCTGTTGCTCTAAAGGAAGACCGCAGCCAGGCCTCCCCAAAGCAGTCGCAGACGCTGTATCGTTACCATCCKGAGGAGGACGGGGACCCCAACTCCATCCACGCTAACCCCAGGCTGCCAGAAGGTAAGAACTGCTCCAGTATGGGTGTCTAGAGAACTCTTGCTCATGATAGCATTGGTGCTCCTCATCTGCTGTGTTGTTCTTACTGTTGCACATGGCCTTGAAATCAATCAAACCACCACTAACCTTCCATCCCTTCAGGAGGTGGCTTGTGTTTCATTTCACAGAACAGGTACCATTTCACTGTTGCCCACCTTGATTTGATTTCCCAGACAGTGGATGGGGTATTCTGTCTTTATTTCAGATGATGATTTAKTAAACTCTGGCATTTTTCTTCAATTACTTGCTTTTAACTTCTGTTGTGATGTTAAAGAAACATCTTCCTCTACACAGAATGATTTAATTCGTTATCTCCAATTACCAACTAAGTGTAATCACATTTGTAGTGTTTGTCTTCTTCTAGGAAGGAAGTGAAACAGTTGTGCATTCACTTTCTAAATAAAAATGTTTAGAGTACTTGTAATATTTATCTAATTGTTGAAAGCCTGTCTAAGCTCATTAATTCAAGAACTTGAGAGATGTACTGGAATACCCCTGAGGACTAGTAGGGAGAAAAAGGGCTCTTGCTTTATGTTTTTTGGGGGCTGGAAGTTTATGATGTTTATGATCAGCTGTTGCAAGTACATGTATTTCCTGCCTACCTCTGGATTCCTCTTGACATCTGCAGGGAATGTTGATTATATGCTTTATGCAATACTCATTACTGTAATGAGTGCAAACTTCATAGCTGTAAATTAGCACATACACAGCTCATATTTCCAATTCACTTTTCATCAAATCCAGAGCAGTACCTCCTCTTTCAAGATGTGGCACAAAATGTTCTTACGAGACTCAGCTGGAGGATGCTTGCAGAGAATAGTGATGAGCCCCTAAGCAGTGGTGTTTCTTCTGGGCTGTGTAGGTAGCCCTTAAATCTTGCGCTGTCTAGTCCGTGTCCTGGAGAAGTTTAAGGCAAATGGGAGGAGGAGAGCAGATCTGGAGCTCAGACTCTAAGCCCCAACACAAGCAGCACCTTGGGACAAGCAGCGTGCCAGGTCCATGGACGGAGATGGCAGCTTTTTCCTTTGACTTCCCTTTTATTTGCTCTAGCCTGCCTCAAAACCTGAGCTGTGTATTATRCATGGGCCTGAGTTAGGACTGACGCACAATAACCAGTTTCCTGATGTAACTTTAAAGAAGATTTTTTTTTAAATTAAATTGCCTTTTCTTTTTCTTTTGAAAAAGGAAAAATGGGTAGAGGACCCTSAAATTTTCCTTGAGAGGGTTTAAAAAAGTCTGTTGGGTTGAAAGTGTTCAGCAGCAGAGCTAAGTACTGGATTTTAGAGTCTGCTTGTGTGATTTGCAGTCTGTGATCACCGGGAACTGCTTGACTGAGACAGGTCTGGTTGGGGGCTGGATGAGGTAGAAGTGCCTGGAGCAAGTTGTGATGGATGGCATGTCAGGCATGAATTGTTCAGCCGACAGAAGCCGGCTTGGGAATCACTGGGTGCCATTTTCCCCTTAACTGAGATACCTACGATTTCCTTTAAATATTGCAGAGGTAGAAATGAAAAATAAATATCCTGTGGGAGAACAGAACTCTCTGACTGGCTGTAGATGCTGCAGCTCAGGTTGCTACAGCTCAGGCTGCTGCTTCCCTGCCTCATGGAGCTGCTGCATGTTCTGGGAGCCAGCACTGGTGCCACCWTATTGTCCATCACCCACAGCCACTGACAGGTGGAACCTGGCTAGCCAGCCCCTGATGTGCCCCACCATTCCCATCAGGAATAGTGGTGGAAGATCTGGATGGAGCTACAGAACCCTTTCCAAAAATGAGGGGTCTCTCTTGCCATGAGCAGTACTCATGCCTGGGGACAGCAGTGTTTCCACTCTGTGTTAATTGATGTGGTTGTGATTCATGGGAGTAGCTCCATATGCTTCAAGTAATAAAGCACATACATCTTGTGTCTTTGGTGACTCCTGAGCCGGTGGTGGAGGGGGAGTGCAGATATTAGTCAGACTTGAAAGAAAAATTAATCTCTCCTACAGATACAGAATGAAAACATAAATTCTGTGCATGTATTTCCAACTATAAAATGACAAAATCTACCAKAATTGCCAAATAACTTTGTTTCTCCCTTCAGGAATTGTCAGCATGATGTAAACTACAGCAATCCTCTGATTTTCAGATCCTGTGGAGCTGTTGTGCTGTTCCRTAATGAGGCTGCAGCCACTCTGACAGTATGCAGGGTTTTGTTTGCCCAGTTCTCAGCAGAGTGCTCTAGGGTACATTTCTGTGACACTATGGCCATTCTATATTTATTTTAATGTTTTGTTTAGTGTTTCTTTATCCCCAGAGTTTAGAAAAGTTTAGGGAACTATGGGAGCTTCCAGAGAGGCTTTCAGCTCAGTTAGGTGGCTGTTGCATTTGCTCCTCCTGTTTTAGGTGTATGCTGGCCCCAGAACTCCGCTGTGATTGGACATTAATGCCTTTGGTTAAAAACTTGGCTTTATTACTTGTATTTTAGATATCTTGCTTCGGTTTTATATGTAGCTGAGTTTTCATCTCCCAAATCTTTGCTGGTTCATACGTAATCTAATGGTGGAAACAACGTGGAACACTTTGGTGCTCAAGAAAAGTTAATTTCGTGGTTTGGTTTTCTTTCTTTTTTTTAGCATTGTTTTTAATCTGTAGTTTTGCCCTGTGTATCAGCCAGCTGAGGTGATCCCTGTAGCATCTCCTTCTCATGGACTCTGCTCATTGCCTTTGTTTGGGGATTTTTTCCCCCTCTCCTTTGTTGGCTGCTCTGAGCTTTGCTGAAGCAGCCCTTTGCAGATTTTGTGGTGCTGTGTGGGGCCAGGCCCTCACTGGTGGCTCATTGGGGCAGCAGCAGCACTCACAGCCCCCAGGGAGGAGTGTCCCAGAGCTGGTCCCTGTGGCTTCTCCATGTGCCAGGTGGGGAGCCAGGCTCAGCTCTGCAGGGTGTGGAAGCCCAGGGATGTGCTCCTGCCTCCACAGGGATGCTGCCTCTTGCTCAGGGTCTACAGCATCCCGTGCCAGCCCCAGCATCCCTGCAGGGATCTGCTCCAGGGGAGTGCTCTGGTCATAGGTCTGGAATAGGGACTGAGGAGAACTCCCTGCAGCAGCGCACAGACCCACTGCAGGTCTGGTGCAAATGCTGGTTCCTCTGTTCCTAAAGGAGCTGTGAGCAGAGGTAATTACTGACAAAGTGTAAGTTAAGTGCTTTCACCATGGGAAGGGATGAGATTAATGGAGACTGTTCTCTTTACAGAGCCTGTCTCCAAATATTGATCTTACCCTGTCACTTACTGCAAAAACAGCAAACGGGGGCATTTTAATTTCTGTACTGCCTATTTCCTCATCCTAAAAACTCCCTGATCAGGGCAGGGCTGACTAAAACATATTTCAAGAACTTAATGTCAAGTTCTGTTATGATTTCCCCACTTTCTTCCATTTCCCCATGCTCTGGCAGTAGAGTGCTGTTCCTTGGATAAATGTAACTCAGGTAGCAAGCAGCTTCACTGTGAATGTTTTATGATTGCATTCTGGTTTTGGCAGGCTCAGCAGCAGTTTCAGTCTAGCTGGAGACCTGTCATGTTTCAGAGTGGAGGTATTTTTTCCACTCTTCCACTGGTGATTTTTTTTTTTTATCATGGTGGCTTGTAGAGATAAAGATAYTTGTTCTTGAGCTGAAGTGAATTGCACCAATTTGTGAGCTGAGATCAGTGGATGTAAGAATGGCATTTATTGCAGGTGAATCCTGACCAGGCTACTGGGAGGCTCCTGTGAAACTTCTGAGGATGAAGCTGAGATCTCAACCAACCCCTCTGCATGTTTGWGGATTCTGAAACTCCTGGAGAGAGATGACCTTGAATTTCTAAAATGAGGATGAACAGATCCATGTCTGGTCCAGGAGTTGGACTTGATCCCTTTGGTCTTTTTCAACCTGCATATTCTATGATTCTGTGAAAGCAGACCTGCAGTGAGGGTTTGGAAGCATTCCCTGAGCACACYCACCTTTTGTCCCTCTTATTGCCACCATAAAAAGCACTGGAGATGGGAGAATGCTTGCATGGTCCTTCAGAAACAAACTCTGTTTGCARTTACTTTGTGTTTTTTGTGATCAGGTGAAATGTTGTCTCATTTTYGCTTGAATTACCTCAGGCTTAATCCTGTGTTCTCTACTTTATCCCAGTCCTTTCCATAATAGGAATAAATCAGCTTTGAGCCCTCAAAAAAGARTATCTGGGGAATAAAAATAAGCCTCAGGAGACTAGTGTGTGAGGAGAAAACGCCTCTGGGCCAGCAAGTGTGAATCAGCATGAATTACAGCCCCAGGTGACAGTGCTCAGTGGTTTCTTTGGTTGTTGGGAGTTCTGAGGTAGCACGAATGGGAAGTAGGCAGTCTGAGATACTTGCAGAAAGAGGAAGACTAAGTACTATAAAATTAAACAGTGTCTATCTGTTCTGCCAAAAATAGCCTTTGTACTTTATTAGGCAGCCAGATGCTAGTTTAGGAGGAAAAAAAGGAAATAATTCAACCATTTCTATTAATCAAAACATTCCATGTATGATATGTGGGGGGCTGATTCCCTCGTGGCTGCTAGTGCAAGCCTTCCCTGCACCCCTTCCCTTGTCACCTCAGGCATGGATCTGTGAGCAGAGTGTTCAAGGAAAACCCAAACCTGCCCAAATGACATAGAGGACTGAACTCAGAGTAATTGCTCACAGACTCTGCAATAAACAGTAGCCAGAGTATCCAATCTGCAGGCACAGACAGCCAGATGTGACCTGGCTCTCTGCTTCCTCAGCACTTGCTTCCAGTGGCTGCAGCATCAGGTCTGTATCCAGTGCTTGGAGCAGTCCCCTGTGAGGAATGAGAGCAGGGATGGGGGGCTGCTGGAGCCCCACAGCCCAGGCAGGCAGGCAGACAGAAGCCAAATTCCCAGTGTCCAGACTTGTCCTAGCCAGAGGKGTGGTTTTGGGGTCAGTGCCACTGCTTTGGGATTTGTGTCTGGGTGATGTCTCTGGACGTGTTGCTGCATGGCTGCTGCTTGCCTGGCTGTGTKTTGGGAGCTGCTCTGGGTCAGATCCCRCTGTTACTTTTCCAGCTGGCTGGGCTTCAGGGTGCCTCTCAGAGCTGCAGGCTCTTCACTGGGAGTGTTATTCGCTGCAAGAATTCTCTCTTACACCCCATACCCTCCTCACCACTGTCCTTCTCCCATTCCTCATGTGCATCTTCCTTCTGAAACCAAGACATTAACCACAGGTYGTGAGCTCCTGGCTACCAATATTTTTGTGTCAGGCTTTTATGGGGCTGTTTTGCTCCTTAATCTTAAATGGTATTTTAAGCCATAGCTGTATATTGAACTACTGGTTTTCAGTTAGAGAATATAGTTTAGGTGATCCTTTTAAAGCTGCAGAGATCTGTGCAGTGGCGCAGGCACAGGCCTGGTATGCAGAATGCCAAGATTGGATGCCATGCTTTGCTAAAAGCTGTGTAGCCTGTCATAGTCAGATGTCTGCTGACTTTTAAGAMCTTAGATAATTTAAGAAATTCTCAGATCTTGAGTTCTGTTCTTTTCACACCCCCCAGTACCTGCCAATCTCGAAAACAGAGGTGTGTAAGAAGGTGGTTCTCCATCTTCCTGTGTTACTCATAAAATTAAGGTGGCAGGTACTGCCTTTGGTGTGAATCACTGGGGATCACAGCAGGCAGGTACAGTCTGCAAGGTGGGACAGACGTGTATTCCTGCAGCTCCTGCCAGTCTTGCCTCCATTAAATGCCCTGTGAAGAGCACAGTTCTTGTCCCACACACAGCTCTGGTGTGACAGTGAGGTGCAGTCAGACTTCCCTCTGCTGACAGTGCATTATACCCTGGGCTGCTGGTGCTGCAGCACAGGAATTACTTACACAGTTGGCGGGGAATATTCTGTATAAGGAAATCCATTGTGTTCAGTGCTGGCACCAAGGGAATGCGGAGACGATGGCTGTAAGTGAAACAGGATGGAGCATTCACACCTTGCTGGGACGTGCAGGGGAGACCCATCCTCCCTGCAGCACAAACCCARGGGCAGTGCCTGTGTGGGACAGGCTTCCCACAGGGACACTGAACACAGGGGGCTTTTCAGACATCCTTAACTTCTGGGGGTTTAGTTACTAAGATAGTTTAAATCTCAAATTGTTGCCATAATACAACTGGAGTTGGGCACCCAGCCTAGGATGGCATCAAAATACATTTGAAAACCCATCTCAYGTACCTGTTCTGTAGAGGTTGATTATTATTTATGCAAAGCCAGTTCCATCCATGGTTTGCAGCAAGAACACTGAATCTCAGTTCTGAAGTTCAAACATGTGGCTGACAAAGTATGAAAATAAGATGGGAGTTTTCTTGTATAAATTAATTACCCACTTGAACAGAGGAGGCTGTTGGGCTCACCAGGTTTCTCGAGGAGATTCCATTTACTGGTTATTTATAGTAAGTATACAAGAGTCTGTTTTTTAGGTATGCATCATTGATACATACCTAAAACAGAATTTAAATGAGATTTCTTTGCAGTAATGTGTCTGTTATTCTAATCTAATCAAGGAATTAAAACCAACTCTGAATATAGCTCCTTGTTAGAGAAAGGAAAGTATAAATAGTAATTCATGATCCAGATTTTGAGAGACAATAACCTTTTGAACAGTTTCAAATATGTAGGCCAAATAAATGTAGCTTTCTAGCACATGCTTACTCATGAAAGGATTTGTAATTTCATTACCCTGGGCCTCACAGCGAGCAATATCTCTTACCTCTCAGGGATTCTTAGGTAACACGCCAGCAAGTAATTGGAATTTTATAAAGATCCCCTTATGTGTGAGCAGGTTTTATGTTTTCTTGACTGTTCCCAGTCTGTCTGTGCTGTGCCTGAGATGATCAATTCCTTTCCAAAGCCACCAGAAAGTCCTAAATTGTCATCCCAAAGCACCGGGGGTGTTGACGCTCAGCCAAAGGCTGGGAGAGAGGTAGGAGAAAGAAGTATTTGTGCTGTATTTAGGGCCAGCAAGCCTCCTCTGCACATTTTCCCCTTCCCTGCCTTTGCCAGGGGCCAGGGAGCTGCAGAGCCCCCCAGCAGCTGCCTGCCTTGCTCCACCACTACCTGTGGGTATCTGGGACACACCAAGCACCCTGCAGATTTGTAAGCAGCAGCATTCCAGAGTCACAGTGTCTGCAGCCCAGMTCTGCCTGCTGGAATTGCGGCTTTCCCTCCATCCTGGTACGCTCTGGTGGTGACGGGGTGGCTGATGGTGATGGAGTGGCTGTGAGATGGTGGCAGTGGCTCAGGTGGGTGCAGTGGGGTGGGAACGGAGGCTGGGCAGCCGGGGTGGGCAGGGGGCTCGTGCTGGGGCTGCCCTGCCTGCCCTCTCCAGCCCTGCCTGCCCCTCTCCAGCCTGACCACACTGCTGCATTTCTGGCTGCAGCTTCTCCAACCCTTCCTACACCAGAAATGGAGCTATTCACACTAACCTCCAGAGCAGTAATTCCTTCCCCTTGGTGTCTGAGTGCTGCTTGCTTTTGTGGTGCTGTTGTGAGCCACAGGGAGGCCAGTTGTGTTCAAAAGGGCTCAGAGTTAGTTGTTTGGCCATAGTTTTGAATTACCAAGTACTAAAATAAATGTTTATGGCTTCAACAGCTCTGGGTTTAAAACCTTTTAAGAGTATAAAGAGTTGCCCGAAAGGGGAGGATTTTCATCAGTAACTTCGAAAAGGTGTTGTGAAAATTGATGCTCTTGTGAGCTGTTCCTGTGCATAAAAGATACATCTCAAAAATAATGAAAATCATCAGATGAGATCTCATAGCCTTACTGCTGCCATGCACAGGGCAAATGWCTGCTTGCAGCTGCAGTGACCTGTAGTGCTCAAGGAATAGGTGTGTGTTAGTCCTGAACACCCTTCCACCAAGGTTATCTGAATTGGGCACATGAGGATAGCTCGAGGGTAAGGAGGGTGAATGCTTAGGATGAGCTTTATTTTGTATGAGGTCACTATGTAGAAATGTTATTTCTGGAAGCTTGGAGTGGGCTGTGGTGGTGCTGCTGCCCAGCRTGGGGATTTGGTGTGGGGACCCTGCAGCCTGATGTTGGTCACCAGACACTGGGGACCAGTACAGGAACTCTTCTGGGAGAGCTTGAGGAAAGAAATGCACCTTGGAGTGGTGTAAGGGAAGTCAATAGGTTACCAAAATCCAAATCAACTGGAAAAGCAACTGTGTGCYCAATACAGGATCATCAGTGAGTGCTGTGGAAGAGGGACAGAGTACYGGATGGGAAAAAGGGAATTTTCCATGGATGTCTTACATGGTCCAGAAAATTTTCAGYCAATTTGATGCAATATATTCTGGTCTTGGGATGGCACTGAGATGCTTTTTGTGTAATAATCCCCCCAGCATGGTGTGAGGGCTCCAGTCTGGCACTGATCTGTAAAAGCACTCATCTCTTCCTTACATTCTCTGTGAGCAGTAGCATCAGCTGTGTTTGGAGCAAGGGAGCTGGGGTTTGACTGGAGCTGGCTCATAGACTGGGAAAAAGAATTGAGAAGAAGATGAATAAGCTCTTGCAACAAGAACATCTGGCTGTACCTCAGTTTTCTTCTCACCCCTCACTCTTTCATATTCATTTCAGTCTGAGTCTTCAAAGACATTGCATGCTACTTACTGGAATCATTTTCTGAGCACAAGTGAAATTGATCAATATTAGAGAGCTACGCATCTCATATGAAGTGAATCAGCTAAAGTGCTTCTTGTATTCATGTTCTGATGGAAACATCCTGCAGGGACTTAGGAACCTTTTAGGAACCATTTTGTCAGTGGTTTGTAGGCACAGCATTTGTTACACTCTACAGCAAACCTCCCGTTTGCCGATGGTGCAGGGAAAAGACATTCCAGGCACACAAACCTTACTTTGGTAGGGTGGAGAATTCCCTGGAAAGCAAACACTGAACAGCAAAGCACAYCCCGTGCTCCGGCTGCCTGAGCTGGGAGAGCAGAGCCTTGTCTGGAGGGGACTCATGTACAAACTTGCCTAGTCCGTCATTCCAAGAGTGAACTTCATGACTATGAAATGAAAATATGTGAAAATGTATCTTTGTAATGAAAATGGAGCTTATATAATRGTGGTTTCCTACGGTTCTTTCTGTAAGGTTGAAGAGTTCTTTTGCAGAACAGGAAGCTCTGAGCGAGTTTAATGGTGTTTAAGGGGTCTTTTTCTCCTTTCTTTTACTTTTCATAATGATTGTGAGAAATCACTAGGAGGAAGACTTCTGGATAAGAGTGTGAAGGCAATGCACTGTGTGCCTGGTGGCATGGAGAGCTGTACACCCATCCCACATCCCTGCTAAGTGCTGTCAGGGGTTGGCTACCAAGCTTCCAGCTGCTAGCTTTAAAGCTTCCTTGCACCCAACTGCAATTCTGCAGCTACGYCCATAAACCATCTTTTTGTCTGTAAACAGCTGTTTATGGCCTATAAGTATCTGAAGATTAATATAGTCTCCCTCTTATCCAAGAATCCTTCCTCTGCAACGTTCATTAATTTTCCTGGTGTTGGAATTGCCTTGCATAGAATTACTAGTAGTTTTCATTTCCAGATTMAAACCTACAGTGTTCTAGCCAAATGATTTTGTAAGAGATTCACTGTGAGGAACCGTTTTCACTGAAGATAACATACACTTAAGTAATGTCTCATGTAATAATGATAAAATTTGTACTTTTTCCTGGTTCTGGATCAAAGTTGATAAGTGTTGTCTGAACTCATGGCATTGAAACCAAAGAAAAGTGTAGTGACCGTCAGTGATGGCTGACTTTACATTAGAAGGTTCCATAAACCTTCTAATGTTGAATTTCAGCCAGTTTGTATTGACTGTGGTGGTTTTGCTGGTGGAAGATAAATATGGAGACTTTCCAAAATCTTGTGCTGTGGTGTCAGAAGTTTTGGACGATGCTTTACAGTGATGAATGTGCTTTGCATATGTTCTTGAAGTACAAACTTTTGCCTTGCTGGCAAAAGCCTATGGTCCTGGGAGAGTTTTCCTGGTGGTGTCTGTGTTCTTTCTCCTTCATCCTTGGCTCCCAGGGACAAGAGGAGCAGGTTTGAGCTGTGGCGTGGCCAAGAACAAGTTGTGGGACAGGCAGGGACTGTCACTGCCTTGGTACCAYGTGAAGCTAACCAACTGAGATGAAAAAAAGAATTATACTGCTGGTTTTCTTATTCTTAAGGAATATAACCAGCCAGTTAAAATGAATAGGAGCTTTTGGAGTCAGCCAGTTACATTTGCTTTTCAGTGTGAATAATTTGGTATGTGGAGAAATTGTGGCATGTGGCAGAGAGGGCAGTTCAGGCTGAGCAGTGGTACACTCCTGTGGGGAGGATGAACGAGCTTAACACTGCAGGGCTGAGGCTGAGYCTCCTTTAGCCTTCAGTCCCAAGTCCCTATCATCACTTTGGAYCATGCAGAGAGCCAGTGCATCAGCAGCGTTGCTGTTTGTCTGCACGCCTTCAGCCATGGGATCTGACTTTCATTAGGTCATACTGAAGTCTCCTCTTTGTATGGTGGGCAGATTTACACTGCTTTGAAATCTGACCCTGCTGTTTCAGAGAGAGGGCTGGCTTGTTATTCAGCTTTTAAATGGAGTCAATAATGTTCCTTGAAAAAAGACTTTGAAGGTCAGACCCTGTCTTGTCAATGCCATGTTAACCCCATTAGTTTCAGTGAGATATACACTCACTTTAGCTGTATTGCTCCTCTGATATAACTTCAAAATGGTGAAGGGCAACTGTTAAGCATTAGAAATTTTAAAAATTAAATGCTGTTTTTAATAAAGAGCTCCTTACATCTCACATGGGCATACAGCAGTTGCTCTGCTTCACAAGGCTTCCTTTGCAGTAACAAAGCACTTCCGTGTTAGTTATATTTTTTGGTCAGATTCAAATTCCTCTCCCAGAATTTATAGTTAATCTATAGTAAACAAATACCTCATAAAGCATAGATTGCTATATAAATACATTATTATAGCCATTTGTCTCTTCTGTTTGTAAATTCCCCAAACTGAATGTCTGCATAATGGATGTTTATGGCCRTGCAGCTGATAGCACTGAGCCCCTGGCACCACACGGTGCTGAGGGTCACAAATGAGCTTCTCTTCCCATGACAGGCAGGCAGGAAGGGACTTGATGCCTGCTCATCCAGCATCACCAAACACATTCCTTTGGAAAAGAAGAACTGGTGTTGATTGATTAATATGCTTCCTCCACCGCCAGGGTCACAGAACTGAATTCTCACTGCCACTCAAAAGTGGCACAGACAGCTTCAGATTCCCACAGAAAGTTAATTATGCACTTGAATATAAATATCTGGACTGTGGTCAGCTTTGTGCTATATGGTCAGTTTTAAACTCTGAGGAATTGTTGCACAGTTTTCTAAGTATTTAGCATGAGTATTWTTCTCGTGTGCTGCATTCATAGGTCAGAATGCTGCTTCTCTTGGAGCAAGTCTTGGCTTAGTTTGCTGTAGTCCTGGTACTAGTGAAGAAATCTTCACAGCAGTTTCCTATTTGATATTTCAATGGCAAGGAACATATGTATATATATAATAAAATCAAAGATTCTATTAGTCTTTTCTAAGGTTAGAAAAGACTTCAGAGATCATCAAGACCAAGCCTTCTCTCTCTCTCACTCTTCTGCAAGGTTCAGGAAAGAGTTCATTTCCTGGAGAGCCAGGGCAGCACACTGCTGACGTGGTGATTGATTCTGCTCCCCAAGATGAACCAGGGAGGTTTCCTAACCCCCTCTCATTTGTTTTGACTGGTTGTTTGCTGCCACCTTGCTGAGATTTTCCTTTTGCTGCTTGAAGCTACTCCAGATTCAGAACCTGAAAGCTTCTGAGGCTCATGGCAAGTGAGAGGGAACAAGACTTGGTGCAGTGCAAGGAGAAGGCAGGTTGGCAATGGGTGTTGAGGATGTTTTTGGTGTAGTAGCCCACAGCACTCTCAGTATGGGGTGTGTGTTGCCTTATCTGTGCATTCTCCCAAGGATGAAAAGCAAATTATCTGCTCTCAAAACCTATTCCCTCTCTTCCGCTCCATCAGTCCTACTGTACAGTGCAGGTTTGTTTGTCCTTGCCTTTCATGGGGCAGAGAAGGTGAAGTKTAACCTTTTTTAAGTCACTATCTTGGTCTGATTAAGAGAAGGTGGCTCCATGTGGGCTCCTGCAGCCCAGCTCAGGGGCCTGACTGTGTGCAGCGAGGGGAGAGTCAGGAGAAAGCTGTGCCTTCATTGTAGGGATGTACAGGCTGGGCTCTAGAACAGGAGTTGGAGTTGGTGTTCAGTACAGACATTACCCACAGCATGCAGGATGAATGTGGAAATACAGCCAACACTGATGGGCACGTGTGTGCGTGTGACTGTTGGGTATCAAATGCCTTAAAAAAGGTGCAGAGGAACTCCCAGCTGCGTGCTGAGGCTGGCAAATGTCTGTATCCTGTTTGCCCTCTTCTCTTATTCCTTGGCTRAGCAACTTTAAACTACTTGTGTGGACCAAAAATCCACCTTCCTCAGATGCTAAAATAGYTCCTAACACGTTCTCTGAATTAGTCAAGCAGGGGAGAGTTCAGTTCTGCAGCAGTGATGGCTGTTGCCACAATTTGTGTAATTGAAAATAAAATCTTTATAAGCGGGAGTTTAGAAGTGGCAGAACTGCTCCACAGGTGTGTGTGTGGTGCTGGAAGAATGCTGGCTGCCTCAATGTAAACACTTGGCATATAGTCAGATGGAAATTCTTGCATGTCCCTTAAAAGTATGGTGCTGCAGAGCCCCAGGAGTTTGGTCACTGGRTGTCATGCCAGGGGAAGTGTCCCCAGTGAAACAGGGAGCCTTTGCTTGGGGAGTTAACTGAGCCCCAGGGCTCAGAAAATCCTCAGAGTGATGCAAAGTAGGGCCTGGTTTGCAAAGCAAACACAGCACAACAAAGGCATTTGTGACTGTAGCTTGATAACAAGGATGTGTAAACAGAGTGCACCTGGCTTCCTGTTTAGCTGCAACACTTGCCTGAATTTTTCCTCTGTAGCTGCCAGTTATGCAAATTGATTAATTTGACAGATTTCTGCCTTTTGTAGCGAGTCATGTTCAGAACAAGGAGGAGTGTTAATTTAGTGTGAGGTTAAAGTTGCTTGTCAGGTGTTGWGCTTGTAAAGAAGATGAATTAACTCTTCCCAGCATAGAAATGTATGCCTTGGACATCACCTGCAAAGTYAAAGGAGTGCCAAATTCTACATGTTTCAAATAATCTGATATTTGAGGTTATTTGTAAGGTTCCATTTCCTGGAGTCCTGTGGCTGCCCAAAGCCATCACCTTTCRTTTAAACATCCTTTTTAGAAAAATAGGAGACTCACAGTTTTCCTCAGAGAGGAAAAACTAAATCTCAAATGTTTAAAACCAGACCAAACCCACCCACCCTGTAAGGAGAGAGCAAATTAAAAGCTAGTCATTAGAGTTCACTCTTTAGATGAGATGTTTGGCAGGAATCCTTCCCTGTGAGGGTGGGCAGGCCCTGGCACAGGGTGCCCAGAGAAGCTGTGGCTGCCCCTGGATCCCTGGCAGTGTCCCAGGCCAGGTTGGACAYTGGGGATTGGAGCAGCCTGGGATTGTGRAAGGGGTTCCTGCCCATGGCAGGGGTGGCACTGGATRGGCTTTAAGAGATCCCTTCCAGTCCAACCCATTCTGGGATKCTGTGGTTTGTGTTTCTGCTCCACCACTGTCACTGTCCTTCCCCTGCCACCAAAGCCCTCAAGCAGGGTGGGGTGGTGGCAGGGCTGTGGTGGGTGGCTGGGAGCCTGGGAAGCCCTTTTGCCAGCAGGGTGTGGGAGAACCTTTCCCAGCAGTTCCCCTTGGGTGCACCTGGAGCATGTGAGGTCTCTGCAGCAAGGAAGAACCAAAGGRGAACCAGACAGATTGAGGAGATGAGAGCCAAACCAAGGCATTTCTCTTGCTGAGACCAACAGAGGTTACTGCAGAGGGCAAAGGAGGCCTTGCTGGAATGTTCTGCAGGAGAAGGGAGAGGAGCAGACAGGAGTGTCCTGCTCTGTCACACACCCTGAGCTGTTAGAGGAGTGCCTGATGGGGCAGCTGGGKTTTTTTTTTGTCTATTTAAAATTCAACCTGGAGGTGGCTTAGTAGGAATGGTTTAAAATAGCCCCACAGTTGCCATAGATACTTGTGTAAATTRAAAATAGAGGACTGGCCCAAGCTTGGAGTGTGTCCTTCACAGCCAGCCTTGGAGTGGGCTGGAGGAGCCCCACAGGACTGTGGTGCTGCAGGGATCCAGCCCAGSATGGAGATGTCTGGATGTGTTTGACGTCACCAGGCAGCTCCAGCAAGGCTTTGCTTGGGCCTGGAGACTGGGAAGGGAAAAATCCTTCATGCTTAAAACGCTTTCCTCCTTTTTTTGCCCCGGGAGGTCTGTAGAGCTGGAAAAAACGCCATGGAATGCTGCTTTCCTGGCACTGGGTTTGGGTTTTATTTGTGAAATGTTACTGTGCAACAAAGCAGCAGCAAATTTAAAGTAGTTCAGCTGGATAAAAGCACCCTATTAAGGTAAATTTGGTTTATTTGTCCCAGGAATGTGCAGCAAATGTGTGTCTAATTACAGATAAGGCAACTGAGCCTTTCATCTTCTTTCAGTGAAAAAAACCTCTGCAAATAATGTGAAAACTGTTCTGGTGAAATGAATGAAGGTCTTTTCAAGGATTTGGTAATCATAGATGAGARCTCCATTGAGGGAATTGAGAATGTTTCTCCCTATTCTCCCTTTGGATGATGTTTTGGGACAATTGCAGCTGACTGGAAATGCTTCATTTTGAGATAACAATCTGTCCCTYTGCCTTTGGGGATCTCTGGTGTCATCTCTGGGTTTGGGAAGGGGAGGGCAGGTCTGCAGTGCTCGGTGAGGATGATGGGGATGCAGAAATCTGACTGAAAAGTGCACATTTAGCAATGCGCCGTGTTTCCTCTCCAATTTCTCGCTCTATAGGTGGTAGAGAATTAGTGCTTAATTACTTGCAGGCTGTGGACAACACCCAGCCCCTTAAAATGTTTACAGTTCTGGATAAAGCTGGAGCTGGATATTCTTTGAGGTTCAGTCCTTCTCAAAATCTGTGGGAGATTTTATAGTGCTTGTTTATCTTTTATACCATGCACTGGGATAAATGTTTGTTCCCAAAGAGCTTTTATCTATTAAAAACCCCAAAACCCTGTTCATCCATGTCTGCATCCCATTATATATGATAAATCCCATTCATGCCATTCAGGTTCCCAGCCTGTGGAAGGGCCCAATCAAGAGGCTTGTGCAACTGGGGGAGTTCAGAACTGCAGAAAATCAGATCCAAGGTGGAGCTGGAGTTCTAGACTCGCTTGGATACMAGGAATTATATCTAGCAAATATTCCTTGAATAAAACATTAATTTCCCATTATAAAACAGAATGTTGCTCTGATAATGGTTCCTGTTTTGAGTAATCCTCATTTTCTGCATCTCTCTGGTGACTCATCACAGCAGAGCTCTCATCCATTCTGCTCTGCAGATGCTTTCAGGCTGTGTATTCCCCATCTGACTCAGCTCCTGTGTATCAGCATCTCCTCCCATTGCTGAGGAGCTGTGGGAATGAATGTTTGCCTGCAGAGCACTTCAGCCTCCCTCCAGCCTAAAAATGACTGGTGCTCCTGGCTGTGCTTTTAAATTTAACTCCAATTTTTAACAAGTTTTTGATCAAAAMTTCACATTTCAAATTTTCAGGTTGTCTCAAGTTTTGAATCTGGAACTGGGAAGCCCAAATTGCAGAAATCTGTGTGTCTGTACTTGTGTGTATCTGTGAGAGGAACCAGTCTTTCTTCCTTTCAGGTTTTAAGTGAGTGGTTGCCTGTATGAAACATTCCCAATGTGATGTGTGCCTCCTACAGCTTTAATTAAATTTAATTAAATGGGTTAAAAGTGATGGGGTGCAAGGGTCTAAATGGATACTGTGCCTCAGCTGTCACCTTYGTAACAAGGGCTGAGGTTTCTAGGTAAATGCAAAGTTTTAAGAAGGCTGATGGGTGGGTAGTGAACTAAGCACAAAACCACAGGATTCAAAGAAATTTTTATTGGAGCTYGGAGGGTTGCAGTGCTCTGAGGTGTCATAAGGTCCATGCAGAATGTTCCACGTGTGAATTCAGAGCCTCCTCGGCTGGGGAAGAGCTGTGGGCAGGGCTGGTGTGACATTTGTGGTGCTAGRGGAGATGTTTGTCAGCTCTGGGGGTGCAACAGAGCCTTTTCTGACTCCTTTTGCCATTTCGGCTAAAGGAGAAGAAGGTGCAAGTGTTACCAGGTGTAACTTCCATCAGAATTACCTGTCCATAAATAGATGTTTAAGACTTTCCTCTGCTTCTTGTCTTGATGCTCTAGGTGAGGTTTGGTCTGGAGGTTCATTCTCCACCTCATGGGTAGTGTTGAGCTGTGCATGGGAGTTTCCTTGTTCTTTTTGAAGTCAATCTCACCCTCCTATGAGCAAAATGTAGCCTGTTTTTCAATAAAGGGTGCACTGTAGTGAATATATAATTGGTTGTGCTTTTCTGGGGCTTTCATTACTCAGGTTAAGCCCATGRAATTGGCACTGACATGGAGCTGCCCTCCTGTCACCTGTACCACAAGATGTACCTGGGACTCATTGCAGCACAGCCTCTTTTCTTTTAATTGACTTCTTCACTTATTTCTGGCAGTTATTTAAGCTTCTCAACTCATATTTGGGTAAAATTTTCCTTTCCATACTGAAAGCAGTTTCTGGTATTAAAAGTTGCACATGGATGAGAGTTTTCACTGAATGAATGATGACAGAGAGGGGAGTTTTGGGACAGTGCCACGCTTCATATAGTTCTTAAGATAGATTGTCGYGAGGTGGTTACCTCAGCTGTCAGTCTTTTAGGATTACATAACATTTTAAAATTATCTCCTTTCCTATGGCCAAAAAATGATTCAGTCCTCTTGCATATTGTATTACCTCGAGYTCTTGGTATTTATTACATATGCAGTCAAGAAAATAGGAGTCTGAGGCTTGCAGAGATTTATTTAGTAGTATTTAATAGCTCTCTGTTTGCTGGTAATTTGGTTCATCAGAACGAGGAATTTATTTCTGAATTGTCTTTTAATAAGCGGAAAAGCAGGTTTCTCTATCACTCTAAAACTGTTGGGTTGTCACTTCAGGGCTTTGTTTTTACAAATGGAAGTTTTATCTCTTGGATAGGTGTCAGCCTGCTGTGGTAGTTTCCACTGGTTCATGGAGCTTGAGTTTAAATACCCCAGCTAAAAGGATAAGAACCTTTCTCTTTAGAGATATTTCCTATACTGTGTATCTTGTGCTTAATGGAATTTATGCAGCCAGAACGAGCCCCTAAGTGATTTTCAGTTCTATGAATACTGACTTTTTACTTGGGTAGATTGTGATAGGACAAGGGGAAATGGTTTTAAACTAAAAGAGAGCAGGCTTAGATTAGATATTAGGAAGAAATTGTTCCCTGTTAGGGGATGCCTTATGACACTGTAATGTCTGGTTTTGGGAGGGCCAAGGCAAACAGATATTTTTCCATGGCAAGAATTTAGGTGACTGAAACAGAGGATGAGCAACATGGTATTTCTGTGTGGGAAATGAAAGTAGTTTATTAACTGATGAACTAGTTGGGATTTAACTTAGTGCTGCTGAAACACTGCATATGTTCAGCTGATGTTGTGTGAAAAGAAAGAAGGGAACCGAGCAGAATTGCAGGAGGTGAATTCAGCATCTGGGCTCTCAGTCCCTCAGTGCCGGGTGTTCCAGCTTCCACAGCAGATCAGAGAGTATACCTCCATTCTGGAGGAAACAGCCTCAAGTTGCACCAGGGGAGGTTCAGGTTTGATATTAGGAAAAATTTCTTCATGGAAAGAGTTGTCAGGCATGGRAAGAGGCTGCCCAGGGCAGTGGTGGAGTCAGTGTCCCTGAACGTGTTGCAGAACACGTCTGGATGTGGCACTTGGGGACTGGCTTCATGGTGAGCAGGGTGGTGCTGGGCTGACCCCTGGACTTTCCAACCTTAATGATTCCTTGATTCCTTTTGCCAGAGCTTGGAAGCTTCCCTGTGGGATGGGATTTCAAAGCCAGGCAAGCTGAATTGAACATAGGGTATGAAACTGAAGATTGTTTTAGAGACATGCAGCTCTGTGGGGCATTTCTCTTTTACACATGGTGTGGAAGGGGAAAAGCCAGAAGAACAGAGGAGAATCTGTGTGCTCATCCAGTGGGGTCCCCCAACAGCTTTTAGTTTTGGGGTGGTTTTTTTTTTGTTTTGTTTTGTTGTTGTTGTTTTTTTTTTATTTTATTTTGCTTGTTTGTTTTTGGTTATTTTTTTTTTCTTCTAATTAGAAATTTAAAATTAAAAAGTCCCTGCTGCAAAGCCTGTAGATGACACGTGGGTTGAAGCAGTAGTATCAGGGAGGCCTGCACAGGGCTATGTGAATTGCTTGCACTTTAGCATGCTCAAATTAAAGGTCATTTACCCAAGCTCTTCAGCCAGTAAGGAAAAGCTAATTCTCCCCTCTTCCATTCTGGGAAAGTCACCAGCATYTCATCACCCAGGGCTGAAAGCTGCTGGGAGGCTTATGGATCAGAGACTGGGGTGATGGAAGGTGTACTCAGCACCCCTGATTCAGCTGCCACTCAGTTTGAAAGCTGATCTTCCTACAATTACTGTACAAAAATGGGTTATGATTAACATCATCAGGCCCTTCAGGTAAAAAAACCCACTTCTGTCATTYGCAGCTTGTGAAATCCTGTGGGAAATAGGAAAAGAAAATAAGTATTGGGYTAAGGAGATGGAAATGGGCGAATAATTTCAGCTTCCTCTCTGTTTTACAAACACAGGCATATTTGGCAGTGCAATACCTCAGGTATTTTTCAAGAAACACAGCATAGTATGTAAAGTGTGGGGGATTTTTGGTCAATATCCATTTTTTAAGGAAGTCAGAAAGAAATGTAGTAGTAAGTGTAGTTCTTAGTTTTTGTTGGCTTCTTGCCAGGGCATTGCTCTTTTTTTTAACTCTTTTTGTCCTTCAGTTTACTCAAATTATAATTGATTTACAAATGGATTCTTTGGGAATGCCATTCAAAAAACCATGTTCTGTAAGACAAGGTAGATTTTCATTTTTCACACTGTCAGGTTAGGCTGTAGAAAGTGGATACATGGCTGGCCTCTTTCTTTGTTTTTCCTTCTCTGCTGAAATAAACTCATACGTGTGTGGAGGCAAATCCTCACCAAGGGTGCTCATACCTGTGTGGAGCTGGCTGAGCCAGGTCTCGGGGAGCTCAGGATGCTGCTGGACTCTGATAAATCAGGCAAACAATGCACACAGTCTGCACCAGCTCCTCCTCAGCSGGATGGCTGGAGAAGGCAGCTCCAGCATGGCCAGGCTGATCTGCAGGAGGAGTGTGGGCTGCTCTGGAGCCCTGCAATGTCCCCAGCCCTGGTTGTGGCTGGACTCTGCTCTGGGACCTGTGCTGCTCCTGGCCCACGGGAACCATTCCAAGCTGGAGGGTCATCCCAGGACCCGGGTGTGTCCAGCCACGCAGCTCCAGGGAATTTTGGCACTGCTGTGCAGAGCTTGGCTGCAGCCTCCCCTCCCTGTGGCTTGGCACAGGCCGGGCTTTTGGCATGAAGCTTTTGGCACGAGGGCTGACAGGCATCRCTCCGGGGAGTGACGTGGAGCAGGAACTCCACTGGGACGTTTGRCCTTGCTGGCTGCAGGAGCCTGGCCCTCCCTGCTGCTGTCAGAGCCCGAGGGCCATCAGCTCTGCTGCATTTTTGTCTTTTGCTGCCATCCCTGCACTCTACATTCCTCAAATCCTGCCCTCTACAAAGAGAAAATGAAGGTGCTTTTTGGGGTAGTGGTTGGACTTGATGATCTTGAAGGTCTCTTCCAACCAAAATGATTCTGTGATTTGGTAAAACATCATCTTTGATAAAAAAAAATCATCTTTTTCTTATATGGGGAAGAAGGATTGGAAGGGGGAATTTGTATTGCAGCAGCTCTGGTAAGTGAAGATTACCACTATTAAGAGATAAAACAGTTAAAAATATATCAGAACTGCTTGGGTCTTACTTTAAAAAAGAAAAAAAATATTCTGTAAAGGTAATATGTGATGGACCCATTTGTTTATCTGAGGTGCGAAAGGAAGGAAAAAGTRATCTGAGATCTGTCTGATGTGAAGATGGCCTGAACTGTTCTATACATATCTTTAGAGATGGGAATGATAGCTCTTGCTAGCAGCCAAAACACTTCTTAAGGCATTGAGGAGATTTTCAAGATATGCGTAAAGAGAGATTATTGTGAGTTAGAGTGCTGGGATTTAAATTATGGCCATGTTGAAGGGAAAGCATCCTCAGCTTGAAGCCATTCTAATTGGTGTCAGGTCAGTTTGTCCTCAGAATTTAAAGTCAGAAAATTGTTGCTAAAAAAGTGGATGCATTGCAGTGTGGAAGAATCAGGACAGGCTGGGCATTTGTGGAGGTGTGACTGGAGTTATACCTGCAATCAGTAATTAAAAAAATTATCATTGATTTTAGCTCAGTAAAATATCAGATCCCTTGCATTCCCCCGGCAGGACTCAGTTCCTCAATTCAGTTTGTAACTTGTTTCTGTACACCAAACAGGATTGGGAAAATCAAGAGTTAAAAGGGTTGAGTCTTCAGTAAATATCATGGGATGTCAAGCAAACATATCAGATTTAATTGACTTTTTAAACATATGAAGTGTTTTGGAGCTGTTSCGTGGAAATAACATCTAGAAAGTTTTACCTGTCCATGGTGTTTCTGTTTGAATTGGATCTACACAGTGCTGGCAGAGRACTGGGCAGTTTGGGCTTTTGGGGTGATTTTGTTTGAAGGAAGTTGCTGACTGGGGAACTAAYGTAACCTTCTGTGTTTAAATGCCAGTGTATTTTCCTCATTTGCAGTTGGTTTTTATGTACCAAGTCTACTGTATAGAGGTTTGCAAAAAAACCCCACTTTTTATCACCAATTCTCAGTGACACCTGATGCCATTAAGCCTGTTTGTGTCATTGTAAATTGACATAAAGCCTTGGAAAGCTGGAAATGGCTAAGCAGTTTTCCCACTCACAGGTAATTAGGCAACTGTAACATAGGAACATTCGTAGAGATAAAAGGATGTAGAAAGCAGAATTGTATTTCGGAAGCTTCTTTTTAGTACTGAATATTACTTCCTAAGGAARTAACTTTCCTCCACGAATCAAGTGCATGGAGCTGTGCTAATCATGCCTTCAGCAGATGATGGTGAGGAAAAGTAATTAGCCTTCAATCAGAAATGGTTACACTACGTCAGGCAGTGGTGCTTTACCCTGCATGCACTGTAAATATAAGTCATCTTAACATTGTTGGGAATTCATGAAGCTCTGAGCTCAGGTTTCCATGTTCTTTCAGGCTCCTGAAATGTTATTCACTTGCTTGTAGTGCCCATCAGTTGTGTRCTGACAGTGGAAACTGGAAGTCATTGAGAAGCCAGTGAGCCACTGCAGAGGAGTGAGATCTATTCCAATTGCTTGGATTCAGTGCAAGTGTCACATTACTGCTTCCATCCCTTGGCTCTGGGGTCTGCACACAGGATTTGTGCACTGGGGTGATGCAGCACAGACACAGCATGTGCTGGTGCTGCCAGCAGGATAAGGGATCTGCTCTCCAGCAGGATAAGGGATCTATATTCCAACAGGATAAGGGATCTGCTCTCCAGCAGTACCTGTAGAGCATGAGCTCAGGATTCATGGCACTGGTCCTGACTGAAAGCAGAACCTCTGCTGAGTCAGCAAGTGGATGTGCACAGAGGTTTGGGGCTGAAAAAGGCAGGCTGGGTGAGAAATGTAGCATCAGWAGTGGTGGCCTTGCTGGATGGTTGTTTTGTGTCCTGACTTGGAGGAAAACGGATTGATTGGTTTGGGTGGTGTGGTTTTTTTGGTTGTTGTTGGGGTTTTTTTTGTTTTTTTTTTTTCTTTTTTTTTTGTTTGTTGATTTTGGGTTTTGGGGTTTCTTTTTGTTTTTTTGAGATTCTCTGAAGAGATGCAGGAAAAGAGATAGCATTTGAGCGGGAGATAAGGAAAAGGGTCAAGAGAAATAGGGGTAATGTGTGCAGATAGGATAGTGGAGAAGACTAAGGGGCTCTAGAGAGGAAAAGCAGCAGTGAAACAGGGAAACCCTCAAGGGTCAGGGCTGTAGGAGTCCAGCTGGATACAGATGACACTGTTAGTGCTGTAAAGCTGCTGTAATTACTCCTGTCTGTCCCAGCAGCTGGGTCACTGCTGYTTTTGTCACTATGGGGCCATCCCTGTGTGACAACCCTGCCTCTGCCCCTGCAATCTGCCTTATAGAAGAAGATTAAAGARAAGGGTCCTAACCTGGAACATATGGATGACACTTTTCTGTTATTGAAAATGGAATAGTCGTATCTTTTATAGAGATTTTGTAACAAATTACCTAGAAAGCTTGTGATCCCAAGAGGGTTTATACTGGCTTTTGCCAGAGAGCAAATCTGTCATAATAATGTGGTTGCAGCACATTTTACTTGAATTTATAAACAAACAACTCCTCCCTCAAAGCTGCCATGCCAGTACACTCTGTTGGTGGTCCTAACCCTTGCTGAAGGGAGCACAGCTTGGAGCTCTTGTCCCACAGCTTTGGAACTGCCCCTGGCCTGGCAACTTCAACCTTTAGCTGTGCTGCTGCTACAGAAAAACCTTGTCCTGTGACTTTGTGCTGAACATCAGAGCTGTAGGGACACTTGGATCTCAGAAAACTTAATCTTAGCTATGGCAATGAGTGGAAAATCCTTAAAATTAAAATGCAATCTTAGATACCTGCAGCTTGTGCTGGTCGGGTCAGTGGTCTTCCAGAACATCAAAGTGTTGMAAATGTTGAGATTTTACTTCAAATTTTTATAAGGACTCATCTGTCTGATGTGAGAAGGGTTTGAGGCTTTTGTTTTGCTTTGCTTTGCAGACACTGCAGGGCTATGTGTTGATACGCTGCTATCACCACATATATCTCACCTCCCCTCCACCCCTGTTCTCTCTCATTGCAGATTTACAGAGAGTGGCAGAGAAGTCAGATTGTGACTTGTATTTCCAACTCCGTAGTGGAGGGGAACAGTCCCTCCCCTCTCCCCACYGTGTGGCCCTTGTTTCATGTGAAAGCTGATGTCTTGCAGTGATTGGGAAACAGCTGGCAGTTCACCACRAGCATTTGGCTGGGAGAAGCAGCGAGCTCAAAGCTGACCCTCTCCCCTGATGAGGAAAGATGAATTTCTTACAGGGAGGGATCAGGCTGGTGCCCAGCCCCTGCCCAGCCCCTGCTGTCCCGTTCCATGGCACCCCACACGTTGCTCCCAGTCCTTCCCACTGAGCTCTGGCCAGTTCAGGGCTGATGGGGCAGGGGAGGGTGGRAAGTGGTGTGGCAGCTCATGGGTGTCATGGGACGTGGTGCCAGAGCTCATGTCTGCATCACAGCAGGTTTCATCCCTGATGTCTCCAAAGGGTTTGAGTTTTTCTGCAGTAAGAGATGATATCCTCTGGCAGGGGCTGGATATTGAGATAAAGGTTAGTGGGTTTAAATGTGACCTGGAGCCCTACTGAGGCAAGGAGGGTGCTTCCCACAGGAGCTCGATTCCTTTCCTGCCTCCAGGGTCGCATTTGGGATGTGCTGCTTGGTTTGTCAGAGCCCGTYCTCAGGACAAGAGGACTTTTGGGAGGTTAATAGGAAGAAATTGCATCTGATGAGGAAAATGAGGGGTTGCTACCAGCACTTTACTGAGATCTATGGGTTTGCTTGTCAGTGCTCCCTAGTGTTGTATCTTGCTTTCAAAGATCTATTTTACATCTATTTGTGGTTGCAGATGCAGCAGAGAAAGGTGTAACTGCTGAACCCAAATAAAAACAAAATAGATCTCRGCAGCCTGAAGTCAAAATTGTAAAATTGCTGGAGAGAGCAAATAGTATGCAGGGTCCTGCTTCTATAGAGTAGTTTATGAAAGACCTRTTTTGTGTTATTGAATTAAATCCTGAGAATAATGTGAAGTATTGTGGCCTTCGTAAGCTTTGTGCTTGTGTGTGTGCGTGTGCACAACCTGGTGGTGCTCCAAACCCTCTCAGGCACCCAGAGCCCAGTGTTCCAACCACTTCTATCCCTTCTCCTGCCTGATGACTCAGCAAGTTACTGTCTTTTTCCAGCAATGTCCAGACTTGTCTGCCTTTAAGTATCCAGACACTTTGTTCCTTTCTTACTGCTGCATCACCACAAWGGGCCTCATATGGATCTTATTTTCAACAGCCTGTGGGCAGCACTAAGGCTTTACTCTCACCATGAGCTGTTGGCCCCCTGAACTAGAAACCTGGGTARAAAACTTCAAAATTCAACCATCCTGATATTTTGATCATTCAGTTATAATTTGCACAAGTGCTGTGTGGGAATGGATGTTGCTTTCCTGGCATGTGGCTGAATGTTGAAAAACAGAGAAACTGAGAARTGCACTCTACTTATTTACACGCAGGTAATAAAGACTGGGATTTTTTTGAAAACTATTGATGAAGTGGTGTGTGAAGTTCTGSCTCTTTTAATATTTGCCTTTATTTTAGGTGTCTCTTGCAGAAAGTAATGACTTTTTGTGGGAGAGATGAAGAGACTCCTCCACCCTTCATTAGAATTTGCTGCCTTATCCCAAATGCTCCAAAACACATTTAAATCACATAGTTGGAACTTTTCACAAGTCAGTCCCTTTTCTTCTTCTTCATCTCTGATTCCAAASGGAAGTGTGTTTGGGAATGTAAATTCCTTTAAAAGTGGCTACAGCCTGTGTTGTCCAAATAGGAAGTGCAAGCCAGTGTGCACTGTGGGAGATGGAGCTGCAGCTGGGCTTCAGCTTGTGTCCGTTTCRGGCTGTGCATGTGGGGTGTGGAACCTGCCCCAGAGCACATTGTCTGTCTCTGGCTGCTCAGGACCCTCAGGAGGAACCTGAGCTGAGCCTGACCCCAGCTCTGTCCTTGCTGCTGTGGCTGTGCTCGCTGCAGTGGTGTGTATGCAAGAGAGGGACAGGGACTGGGACTGTCCCTGCAGCTCCCAGAAACCATGGAATGCTGAGGTGGCTGAGGAAGGAGTTTATGTAGAGACAGATACAGGCTGAAATGCTGATCTAGCCACAACATCCTCCTCATTGTTTCATACTTTGTACATGCAGCTGTTGCTTGTTGGCTGTTCCCTGCAGGAATCACTGTCCCACCCATTCTTGCTGTGCCTTGGACAGGACTGGGGTCAGCAGTGGCCTTCAGCATGTGTCTGAGCTCCACCAGTGCTGCTGCATTAAGGACTGGCCTAAATATTAATATGCTTATATTTATTCTGTGTATAAACAACCCCAGGCTGAACTGGAGTTGCTCAGCCCGGAGAAAAGGAGGCTCAGGAAGTACCTTCTGGTTCTCYGCAATTCCCTGACAGGAGGGGTCAGGCTCTGCTCCCAGGGCACAAGGGACAGGACAAGGGGAAGTGACCTCAAGCTGTGCCAGGGAGTTCAGGATGTTAGGGAAAAATGTCTTAATGGAGAGGGTTTTCAAGCATTCGAAAAGGCTGCTCAGGGCAGTGGTGGAGTCCCCATCCCTGGAAGTGTTCCAAAAYAGCTGTGGATGCAGCACATGGGCCATGGTTTAGTGGTAGTGGTGCTGGCGTGATGGTTAGACTTGATTGCAGGTCTTTTCCACAGAAACCTTAAGGATTCTGTGATTCTGCATTCAAGGKCTTTGTGCTTTAATTTTTGGTAAAGGAGCGGGCAGTGCCTGTAGGCTTCCATGGGCATGGGGTCAACCCCAGCTTTAGGTGAAAACAGCCACTTCTGCCATAGTTTACAATTATTTTCAAGTGTTGCCTTGTTTGAAGGTGACTTCAGTAGCAATGCTGGCAGGTATTACACRAGTGTCATTTATCCTGATGAACACATACTTGAGTTACTTTACTTTTAATTAGGAACATAGAATTGAAACAAATAGTAGGAATTCTGTGTGTAATCTGAGTGGTGTTGATTTTTGACAGGGAGAAAGGACTTAGGGAAKGAAACAGTTCATGTGAATGTCTTTCTCTTGCTGTGTTGGGGGTTACACTGAGCTGYATTGCAGACAGTCTGAGCTGGAGGCAAATTCTGAAGTGGGAATGAGCAAAATGAGACACCCAATCCCTGCTGTGTGAAACAGCATCAAACAAGGTGCTTCATTTAGAAGTTAAAACCTCCATTTTCCTAATTTCTACCCRAAACCATTACTTTCTTAGGGAACTCAACCCCCTTGTTTCTAGACATCTGTGGTTCTGAGGCATGCTGCATGGCAAAGGAGAGATTTCCTGCTGTGCTTCCTGCTAGGGCTGCTAAATTCCCCTGGAACAAAATAAACATCATTATCAACCCATTCAAATTAGTATTTCCTCCCAGTTTTGTGAGGGATAAAAGGAGGTTTGTTTTGTTGCTGTTGACTTCAGTTCCCACTGAAATTCCTTCACAATAACTGCTCTGGCATTGGGTGCATCCTGGAGAGTTTAAACCTCCTTGGGGTTACTGCATTAGGGCAGAACTGGGGGCATCAGCTCTTCCAGACTGTCATTAATCCAGGAAATGACCTGGGCCACAATCAGTACTGCTGAAATTCTTGCCCAAACCCTGATTACAAAACTTCATAAAGGAAAGCCTGAGGAAATGAGAGATCTCTTCAGAACATCATCATAAAATAAAGGAACAATGTAATTTATTATTGTAAACCTGACAAGGACTAGTAAGAATCCTGGAGGGTTCCCAAATAAGGAGATGGAGCTCTACAACAGCTTTTCTGTTCCGTTTAAGCATCCCTGCTCGCTAATTAGAAACTCCATGGAACTCAGAGGTTTCCTTCCTCTGCTATTGAGAATCTTTTTGTCAACAGTCCTCAGCCAGACAGAGCTGGAGGGCACATGCTTGGTCAGGAGCACTCCTGGGGCTGTTCAGGCCGCTGACTGCTGCTGTCACATCATTTTCTCTGTTCTTACCTTCTCCATGTGTGCATGGCCCCAATAGTGTCATTTTCTCTCTGTTTTTACCTTCTCCAGGTGTGCATGGCTTGTCCTGTGGCTGAAATCTGTGCTGAGCAATGTGGCAAAGCAAACACGCTGACACCAGCAGCTGAGGCTGAGTCAGGGACTGAATCTGCCCAGTGTTTTCAGTGATGTTCTGAACAGGGATGAACACTCAGTTCACTCCTCTGATGAATTTCACAGTTTTTCTACTTTGGATGAATTGGTCATGAGGAAAATGAAAATCTTGGCTTCTCCTCCCCTCCTCCCYGCCCTGTATTGATTCAACACTTTTTGTGTGAACAATTTCTGAGTGGGTTCTCCTGGAGGGTAGCTGAGGCTGTGTATTTTTAGCCTGTGCTGCATGTATTGAACTGGTGGAAGCAGACTGAGCATTGAGCAGGTGCTGGGGATTTTGTTTTCAGTCACCARTTACAAAACTCAAAACCCTAAAGGCTCACAACAGCAACCTGAAGGATGTTTGACCTTCATAAAGTGTCCACGAGCAGTTCCCTATCCTGTGTTAGCCCTGCCAGGATGTGCACAGTGCAGTCTGTGCCTCTGCAAATCAGATGTGGTTTAGATTGAAATGTACAATGCTCCTTCACGCTTTAAGCAAAAATACAATTTCTGTGTGATTGGTGTGAGAACAAATAATATATTTAAGTGGAGTGCATGATTAAAGTGTGTATAGTGCTTTCAGGTAGTTGGGCTCTAAAATGGCCAACTTGGCTTGTCCTTGATCAACACTCCCAGTCCAAAACAAAGACCTTTTTCACTGCTAAACTTTTAAAATTTGAAGCAGAAACATGTCTTAATGGGTGGCTGTCCCTAAACTTGCAGTGTGTGTGTGAATGGGTAATAGTGAAATTAATGCATTTTTTCTGTAAATAAACACTCAGAAGTAAGAGGAGCACATAAGCTAAATGAAGGCCTTACATTCACCTTTATTTGCTTTTTTATGTCTGTTTGCCTTTATATTTTTTAAGAAGAAGGAATACTGGTTTTGCAATTTAGTTACCATTACAACCTCAGCTCARTTTGTAATAGGTTAAGAACATCCTGGAAGTGCTTGGTACTTTCAGTGATCCTGCCTAGGTTTTCCAAGTGCTCTGATGGGCAGTCCCTGACTACATTCCCTGATAAACACTGTTCCTCTGAATTTTAACTTTAAAATTAAAGAGGGCTGGTGGAAATGCTTTGAAGAAAGGAGCCTACATAGCCACAAAACAGATCATGCAAAGAGCTTGCTCTCCCCAAGATAAAGTCTTCAGACAGGAATTGCAAGGATAATCGGAACCAGGCTTTCCAAAGCCTCAGCTCTTTTGAAAGTTAATAGCCAGCAGAAATGCAGTCTGTGCAATATCTGGGGAAAGAGGGTTAAGGGGGAAAATACAGCCAAGACTGTGCTGAAGGGCAAGAAACATTCTGCCTGCTCTGAGTTACTGTTGCAACTGATAGAAGGGTGATTGTGCATTAACTGTTCTGCTTCAAACTCTGTGGCAGAAGGATACAGCAAAATGAGATCCATTTTGAAACGGCAGGAAGAGGAATTGCTTGGGTTTGTAGGTGGTGGAAAGGGTTAAAGAATTTATTTAGTTGTTTCACTCTGCTCCTTCTTTCAACCTGGATCTAATAAAGGATGCTGTCATGGAAACATTAAAGACCAAACATCACTTAAATTATCTGGCCTCTGCCACAGGTAATACAAGTTTTGACTTACAAAGATTATCCAGAATTTAAGCCAGAGGGAGTATAAGGTTGCTATTCATTCACACTTTGAACAAAATCTGCCAAACAAGCCTGGCTGAGACTGTGTTGATGTATGTCTCCATTGTATGGTGCACAGTAAAGCAAACGTTCAGCTTGGGTTATCCAGTTTTTCATTGTGCCTTGGGGCAGACACAGCTCTCTATGTTTTGCCAAGCAAGCCAGCATAAGAAATTTATGAAAAAAGAATAATSTAGTTAACAGAATGTTTTCAGGTTGAAATAGAAAGCAGATGCTTCCCATGGAGTGAAGGCAATATAACAGGAACTTGTCCTGGATGAGTGGTGGGATGGATTCCCGAAGAGAGTGGATGCCTTCAGAGGATGGAGGAGAGCACACAAAAACACTYTGCTGCCTGCATGAGGTTTAAAATGAAGGCAGGTTGCTCCAAGTGATGGACCTCCCCTACACTGCTGTGGTGATGGCATGGCAGGCAGGAATTGAAGAGGAATTGGCATGGCAGGCAAGAACTGAAGTTGGTGGAAAAGGATTAGGCACTGAATTGAATTGACGAGGTGTGTGCTGAATGCYCAGCTCAGCCCGTATTTCTCCTGCAATCTGCTTTTCCATCATTTCCAAGGAGAGAAGGCTCAAAGGCTGAGGAGACCACGTGGGTTAGAGCCCCATTCCGAGCAGTGAGCTAACTGTGGTTTGGTCATGGAAACAACTCGAGCACTGCCCTCATTTCAGRGAGATTTAGAGTCAGACACATCCTGAACACTGAGGCGCTTGGAGGAGCCTGCAGGAACCTGCACCGAGTAAAACCCTCTGCTCATTTATCTGGGAACAGCTCCTGGGGAGAGCTTAACCAGCCCTGGTGACGTAAGTGCTAGCTCAGTTTGGAGTGAAAGCAGCTGGCTTTGGGGCTGTGTTGTCATTCTCCCCTCCCCTGTCTTTGCCAAGATATATGTTCTTCTCCTCTTTACCTTACTCATTAAAACGTCTTCCCAGCCATACTGGATAAATCAAGTTGAGAACATGTTACAGAGCACATCTAAATGGTGAAATTCAATGAGGGAGTTTAATAAATACTCTCAGGCTGTTGATAAGATAGGAAATGACAACCTGTTAAGGGGTAAAGCTACARTACTTTGTTATTTATTTATTAGAGCTTTAAATGGTGAAGAGATTGGAGCAGAAAAAAGACCCACTGGAAACAGTTATTTTTCAGTATTTTAAGAACTCCACCAAGTTGTTCTTGAGGCTTTTGTCATTATTTTTCATAATATATGCTTTTATGTTGTCRGGCAGGTATTTTATAAGGAAATACAAGTTAATTTCTCCAGTGTGAACAAACAGTTCTTGTTAAGTGCGTGTGCTGGGTGCAAGTGTAACTACTATGGTTTTGGGGAAGATAAACTACTTTCCTCAGGTGTAGGAATGGAGTAGGAAGTTCTATCATAACAGCAAGAGCTCAGCTCAGTTTTGGGAGTGTGACCTTTGCCTCTCTCACGTGGAAGTGGTGATCCGCAATTAACAGCTGGCATTAAAGCCATAAGTGATGTGGGTACCTGGGGCTGACAGTGCCCTGCCCCTGACACCCTGATCCTCCTGGTGATTCATGCAGTGCTCTGGCTTTCCCTGCCTTATAGATAATTGGTTTTGGGGTTAATACCAGTTTTGAACTTCCCCTCTGCCAGAAGTCAAGTGATTCTGTCCAGGCCCCTGCACTGTGTCTGCCTTACTTGGGTCTCTCTGTAGTTGAAGTTACTATCTGAAACTCCTTGATGTCATGGCTCCTGGAATAATTTTAGTGGAAAGGGAAATAATTGTCCACTCTTGGGTGGGAGGCTTGGGTGGGTTGATTGGTGTGGTGTGTTAATCCTTGCTGCTCTCATCGTGTGAGGAATTGTAGRCTCACAGAAGAGTTTGTGTATAAAGGGATTTAAAGCCCATCCAGTGCCACCCCTGCCACGGGCAGGGACACCTCCCACTGTCCCAGGCTGCTCCAAGCCTCATCCAGCCTGGCCTTGGGCACTGCCAGGGATCCAGGGGCAGCCACAGCTGCTCTGGGCACCTGTGCCAGGGTTTTACTAGGCTCACTGAGGAARTGCTGATGTCTTGAGGTTTGTCTGTCTTTCTACTTAGACAAAAGAACCACTTGGAGCRGAATGATGGATAAAACTGCTGACAGCTCAGTCAGGAGTGCTGGCTCCAAGAACGGGCATTTGCATAATAGGAGTTATTCAGTCGATGCAAATGCTCTGCCGAGCTGCAGATCCGAAGTGAGAATGGGAGGGAAGGAACATAATTGGAGGTGTTAAAGGTTTGAAGTGGTCTGAGTGGAAATTCAGGTGAAGCTGAAATCAGGGAAACTTCAGTGTTGAAAAAACTCTGGCAAGAAACTGAGATACTCTATTCCTTCTTGACCTTCTAGAGCTGCCTGATGATTTATCACTTTTGAAACATAATTTGTGAACACTGGGAGGGGAAAAAGGGGAGGAAAGTTCATGAAAATCTACTTTTTCTCCTTCGCTCCTCTAACACTTACGGTGCACTGCAACAGTGGGAAGAAATAATTTAGTAGCCTTTAACTGTGTGTTTTCCTCAGTTTGAGCTTCAGCTATACTTTTTAAAATACACCCACCCACCCACAGCAGATTTTTGTAGCTGAAAGCTGAAATTCTTAGCATRTAAAAGCTGGGTGGTTATCATGTGGCCATGGGAAACCTGGATGTGCCCCTGGGTCAGCTTGAGGCCATCCCACTGCTGCTCAGGGTTGGGTCAGGCACTGAGACAACTTTAAAGCACAGGCACGGAAGAGTTAAAATTCTCCGAGGGAAAAATGTTTTTCAAAATGTTTGAATTAACTTCTAAGTGTCTTTAAAAGACAATACACAGATTTTTGAGATTAGGCCAAAATGTTCTGCATTCAGACCAATGCAGAGTGATAATTGCAGGAGATGAGTTTCTGAATTGCAAACAAGTGAGGAAACTGCTGCTGTTTTGTAGTGCAGCCTGATGTAAATGAACTTTTTTTTCTTTGTGAAGAAATCTATAAATAGCAAATTATCTATTAGCAGGTGGGTTGTGAAATGACTTCAGGAAGTATCAAAGAGTCACACAGTATATAAAAAAACCCCTGGATTACAGAGTTCTCTAAGAAAATTACTTTGTTTTCCCAGAGCAGATGCAAATCTGCTTCTAAGTCTGCTAATATCATGGAAAACCCCAAATAAACAAAGCTCTGTTTGAATGTTTTGGCATTTCAAAGTCTGTTCCACACAGAGCTGAAAATCTCTATCCAGCATAGAAGCTCTGTGATCCTCAGTCCTGTACATGTATTTAGTTGTATATTTGTTCTTCCTAATGGAGAATTAAAATATCATAAATCCATGCTAATATCCATGAGTCCTATTATGAGTCATTCCGGTTTTTTAAAATTCCTGATGAAGATAAAATGCAGTAGTTTGTTTATTTTATGATAACTTAATTCTGGGTTTAATTATTCATAAGATCAYAACAAAAGGCAATATATTTTGCAAATATGACTGTTTAATAGTGTGGCACTTCAGTAGAGCAATCTGATATTGAATCTTCAGTGAGGAATGAGTAACTCACTTTTATTTGAATTATAAATCATGTAGATTACTGCAATATAGATAGTTAAATTCTGCTCTGTTCTCACGTTCCAGCAAGAGCAACAAATGTATTTCAGTACTTGGTAAAAGGAATGGAGTCTTCACCGAGGGAGTGAATTAAAACGATATTAAAATTTCACTGTTTTATAGCAATGTGTTGTAATTATCTGGTACTGGATGTATTTCCTGCCAGTTTAACTGCATAGATCAAYTCTCCAATGTCACAGAGCARCTCTTACACCTAATACAGCTCTCAGGTCTCAAGGATACTTTAAGATTGTTAATGTGCTCTGTAAAATGGAAGCATTGCATAGCCTGAGGGCCATGTGCAGATGGTTTGGTGCCCTGGTGTGWGAGTGGCGGCTGGGCAGGGTTGGGGGAGACAAATGGTTTTGGTCATTAAGCCCCTGCACTTGCAGTGGCCCCAGGTCTGGTTTCTCTGGCCCCGAAGGTTTGAAGAGAACAAAGTGCCCTAAGCCTGTGCAGTAGGTGTAGAGGATCCAGCAAAATCCTATTTCACTGCAACCTGCAAATTCACATCTTTGGTGGAAATCCGCAAAGAAAAATGTGGGAACTAGAGCAGCATTCTCCATGTCTATCTCTGTTACTACATTTTAGTGCCAGTGTTTCACAGAGCTGCATCTCCCAAASCCTTTAAATTGTATTTTTAAGCCAGCTGAACCATACGAGGCTGGGGCACTTGATGCTAACCCAGCCTGTGTAGTGAGGGCACTGTTACAGCAGCATGACTACATCAAATTGCATCAAGTGGCCAAGCATGATTTTTCAGAGATTTTGTTCAGAGTTGTCAAATAYGCAGTTTTCTTCAAACCATTTATGTCACTTATAACATTTAAAACTCTTAATTTTTTTCTGCTGTTCCCCCCCTGAAAGACATCACCAGGTGATCGAGTGTGTCAAGATGCTTCAGGTATCAGTTGGTCTTCTTTTTTTTCCTTATAACCAAACAAAATGGGTAAAGAAAGGGAAACATCTAACCCTGAACTATTGTTAAAGATCTTCTCAACCCTCTCAAGAAGCAAAGTTGAACCAAATCCATTCCATACAGAATAATCTAAAAACATCTGTGTGTATGTTTCGTACAGGTTCCACGAAGGAGTTGATTGAGAGCTGCTGTGGAGCTGGCCAGCAGTGGGCTATAGACAACGGGGAGTGCACAGAAATCCCTGTAAGTGGAATGGATGGTGATATTTGCAGGTACGTAAGGTAAAACTGAACATTTTTGATTAGCATAAACAGTAGCCCTTGAGAAGTCARATGTACTTGTGGGATGTCCAGGAGACTGGGAACTGTGTTATTCATTGCCTGAATTATTTGTAGAYTGGCAATACTCATGGCTAATTAGAAGCCAGGATTTCCCCCTCCATTTGTCGAAAGTCTAATCTAATCCAAAGCTTTTTAAGGTTTYTTTTTGTCTCTTCCGTGAGCAGAGCACAGATTTTTGTTTCCCATTTTGTGCCCTTCTGTGGAATTGCAGTTTAATGGGAGGGCAGAGCTTGGCTTCCCTTTGGCAAGTGCTAAATGCAGTGATTATCCGTATCATTAAGGGATGTGTTTATTGCCCTCTGTGAGTAACCCTGCTTCTGCTGGAGCCTGATCCTGCTGCTGGTGTCAGCAGCAACTGCTCTGAGAGGGTGTCAGGTTCCCTCTGCACAGCAGGACAGGGATGGGTGCAGGGGAACCYGGACCCAGTACCCCCCGAGTCTGAAGCAGCCCTTGGGGAGGGATGAAGACAAGCTCACACCAGACTCGCATTCTCGAAGACTGAGCCTGTCATTTAGAGCATTGAAAAACTTYGGCATAATCCCTTTTGTCAAATTGAATATCATTGCACCTTTCTGAAGTTATTGGGAGATTGAGATCCTCCCCACTGGGATCTGGTGTGACATAACTGAYACATACCAACTGTCTGTGAAGTAAAGGCAAATTAAAAATTCCAGCCTCGGCCTAAGTAAGTGCAAATCCAGAACATTAATGAGTTGCACCTGCACATCTGAGGCTGGTTTTAGATGAAAAASCCAGATCCTAAATGTTTCAGTCCTTGTGAACCTACTGGGATTTAAAGGAGTAAGAGATCAGGGGTTCTATTGTCTTGTAAAATTTCAGTTGTGTCCCCGTTTTAAAGATTTAAGCCCTCCTATAAATACTATGTCTAAAGAAAACGTTTTGTGTTAAAAAGTATTCAAGTATGTGGCCTCACCTTGGAAAGCAAGGACAAAACCTTGCTGCTGCCACTGGGAGCTGTGCCAGTGAGCAGAGCTGGTGACCCTGCCCCTGTCCAGCCCAAGGGCACTGTCTGTGCTAGAGCCCTGCAATTCCTGCAACTCCCAATCTGGATCTGGTTGGAAGGACCCTAAAGCTCATCCCAACCCACCCCTGCCAAGTGGACTCCTTCACWGTCTCAAGCTGCTGCAAGTCTCAGAGTCCAGCCTGGCCTTGGRCACTTCCAGGATTCCAGGGSRTGGGTACGAARTAGATACTAATTAAAAAAATGAATTCCTGTTCTGCCAGGATAGTTTTCTGCACATGCTTAGGTGTTACAAGCGGCGAGCCGAGGTGGCCCTGAGGTGTTTCCAGAGTGTGGCAGAGAGCTGTGCCCGTGGGGTGTGTGACAGTGTGGTGGCCTTGCAGGATTGCCCAGAAGCAGTGCTGTGTGTCCACGGTGAGGGAGAACAGCTGCCTGGCCGGGATGGTGGCTGCCAAGGAGGGGGACACGTGTGGCCCCGAGGAGAGTGACCCCTGCGCGGGCTCGTCCTACAAGGTGAGCTCCTCTGCTGCTTCTGCAGGTGTGTAAGGTGCCTTCAGCAGGCATTTGTTCCTGCATTGCCATGGGGCATGGAAAAGATGAAGTTGCAGGAGTGTGGCAGTGAAATGGTGCTGTTTGCATTTCAGTTTGCAGCCCCTTTTAAAACTTCACAGTAATGTTGTTTTGAATTAWTTTCCATCGCCATTTCATAGACCTAACTGGCTGCATTGCTTTTGCTTCCTCGCTTTGGAAGTAGCCAAAAAGTCCATTTTAGTTTTTATATCTATAGTGTAGAAAAATTGATAAAATCATGGGGCAGAACTTAATTGAAGATGTAATGTGAAACCCATTACTGGGCAGTTTGCTTAGCTCCAGTGTTGAATTGTGGCCCCCTTTCCCAGTTTTACACAGTGCTGGACTAGAGGAACAAGCATTTAGATGATGATGGAAGCTTTTGTTCGTAAATAAAGGCAAACCATTAATGGACAGCACAAATCACAAATCCTGAGCCACAGTTTCTGCTTAGATAAATGAGATTTGCTTTATGAGAACCAGTGAAGCCAAACCAATTTAAACCAGTTTGAAGATTCAGCAGCTTGCTTGTCCTGTTKTCACCAGAACACTGCCTTTCAGAATTCATTTCCCTCTGATCATAATTTACATAGCCATAGCTCAGCTTAAGTGCAGCTTCCAGTTGGCTCAGCAGGAACCTGATTAGTTCTATCTGTTCTTGTACATTATAGATTCTCRCAGATAATTGTTCACTGGAAAAACAGAGAAGTGGACATCCACTGCAGGGTTTAAGGTTTTATTAGCTGTGCTGATTTGTCATCTTCAGAACCATTGTTAATTTGGGTCTGAAGCCAATCATTAGAGTAAAAGGAGAATTTGTGCATTCAGGAGAAGACATTAATATGTCTGAAATGTGACAGAGTTGTTATTCTTAGGTTTTCACCAGGGGTCATTTGCATGCCAGGCAGAGCCAGGCTGTGGAGTCAGCCTGATTACACATGCCATTCCTCAGGCAGAGGTGGGGAGAGAGAGCTCCATCATTCCTGCCTGAGCTGGAACCAGTGACAAAATACTCTTGTGGAATGGTTCCTCATGCCAGTTCCAATGGGATTTTTCCCTTAAGATAAACCATCTGAGACAGTAAAATTACTGAACAGCTTCACCTATTTAGCTTGTTTAGCTCTTGAGTCATTGCAGCTACTGCTTGAAAAAAAATCAATAAATACTGAGACTGTTGAGACTTCATATTACTTTAGCATTACAGTATGCACTGCTGTAATACAAAATAATCCAACTTTGTGCTGSTTTCTAATGCTTTGTATTACAAGAAAGGTTTTCTAATTTTATTATAGTTAAACATTGTTTCAGAGGGGATCTRGCAGAAGATGCTGACAGTCCATAATGGTGTTTCCCCTGATCTGTCTGCTCTTAGTAAATGCTGTGGCATAAATCAAAAAAGTTTGTCTGGAATGTGGAAAGATTCATTAATTGCCCCAAAACCCAGCAAGATATTTACACTGTCTTGCCAAAAGCCAGGGTTTTAACCTCCAGGTTACAAACATTTTTASGTCTTCAGCCATTAAGATGTTTTCACCTCTTGCTTCAAGGTGACTGTGGCAGTGCTAGTTTTTCAGATCCAGGAGTTGAGCCTGTGCTAAATCAACCTAATCTTAGGATGCTTTAATTRTTGTTTACTTTAACACAAAAAACACAGGCTTAGGGATTTTTGCTAGTGGATTGAGACTCTACCATGGTAAATCAAATTATGCAGGATTCCAGCAAAGCTAGTTTTGAGGGGAATGCAGAAAGCTGTGAACCAAAGAATAGTTCTCAAGGTGGGTTACAATTGCAAGGTAAAAATAATTGTACTGGCTATTAAATCAGTTGTAGAATTCCTGGAAGRTTCAAAAAGCAGCTAACAGAAGGTCAAGGCATTCCAATTTTTGCATTTTAGGAGCTTCTCAGCAAACAAGTTTTTCTGCTGGAAAATGAGACAGTTTTGTTCACCTGGAAAATATGTGAGCCCAAAGATGTATGACTGATTTAATACTCTCTGTCATGCCTGCACATGGGATTAATTGTGAATCAAACTATGACTGAAAGAAGCCAGGGTCTTCAAGGCAAATACTGCATATTTTACAGTACTTCAGTAAAAACATGTATTATCTTGAACTTCTTCCGTTTTGCATATTGAAGGTGACAAAACTGAGCTAAAACAAACAAAAAAAAAACTATGAAGAAAACAGACTTTTTTTTCTTAAAATTTTGAATTTGAGGGTTCTGGATTTGGGGAGGATGGCAAGAGGAATTTTCCCTTTTCTAGCATGACCACAATTCATTATAGCTAGGGTTTTTTTTTTTGTTTTGTTTTGTTTTGTTTTGTTTTTTTTTCCTTTTTAATATTCTTTTGAAAAGATAATTTAGTCTATTTAATGTGCAAAATAATTCATCCTCTTCAAGGCCCGTACTGTAAATTTTTCACAAATTTATTTGGGCACGTGAAGGGAGCTCCTTATGGCTGTGCATATTTGCAGATGTGAGTAATGTCTGCTGTTTATGATGTTTGRGGATTTCTCAGATTAGGAAGCAGGGCCGTGAAACTGAGCTGCAGCCATCAGTGCTGGCTGAGCATGCCAGGCTGTGCACTGAGTGCGAAATGCTCACAAACCCCAGCACTGTCCTGAAAAAAGGGACTCAGCAGAAGAATTTCTGAGCATTGAGCTGACAATGGATGCCTTTCCCTGCTGGAGAGAGGCTCTGAATTAATGGGAATGGCCAGCAAGGATTTCTAATGATGAAAAGTGATCCTTCCCCATGTCTATACTCCTTACAACACTGCCTCTCCTATCTGGCCTGCCCAGGTCAGGGATCTCTCACCTGGGAACTGCTCTGTCCTTGGACTTTCTGTTGACAGGGCTCCTGCTGCCAGCTTGAATCCTGCCCTTCATTTCCTGTGTCTGACACCTTTTCACAGCAGATGCTTAATCAGGCTGGAGTCTCCTCTCTGGGCTCAGAGGCTGTTCCAGTGGAACTGCAAACTCTCAGTGAGTGGGTGACTATCAAAGCAGTTGCAGAGGGAAGGAGACTCTGTGCTTTTCTGTCAGTGAAACAGATGTTATTTATAGCTAAAAATGAATACATAAATGCATTAGGGGTGAGAGAACACTTAAATTCAAATCCACAAAGACATCACCAGCTCAGGTGTGACCCCTGTTGTCTCTGCAGCAGAGACTTGCAGCTCCTCAGCTTCCCTGCTTGGTTAGGTGTCCACTGTGCATCCACAGTGTGGACTTTTTGAGTTTGGTATCATTTATCTGAGGCCCTTTTGTGGCCTGACTGTGCAGTAAATTTGTCTGGGGCTGAGTAAAGCAGCACACAGTTTTTGTCTGCCACCTGCAGCAGAGCAAACTTGGAGAGGTGGGAGAGGAGTGTGTCAGCGAAGCTGCTGTTCAGATACTCTGGGAAAGGAAAAAGGAGGGAAATAACTCATCAGTTACACCCTAGCCTCCCTCCAGCCAGTCTTAGTAGGATGCTGTCCAGCACAGCCAGGTAATTAAAAGTCAGAGATCAGGTTTGCAGGGCAGTAGTGCAGAGAGGGGAGTCTTTACTGACATCTGTCAGTAACTGGGAATGCTTGTGCAAGTTATTCCCAGTTCCTGTCAAATTGCTTCAAACTGGCCATGTTTTGAAMTCTAATGCAAAGAGGTGCAGATCTGTGTTATTTTGTTTATAATTTTTGTTCATTTTGTTTATAATTTTTGCACAAGCAAGGCCTGGGAGCAAGAGCTGGGAGGAGCTGATCTACAGCACCACCCTTTCCTGGCTTGGGGAGTTGAAACCACTGACACAGCCAGACTTTGTGTTTGCTGTGGTTGCAGCTGACCCGTTAGTGTAGAATGGCAAAAACAAGCATAAGTAAAGCTTTGATATTTACAGCTATCCCCACTCCAAATGTTTTCCCAGATGCTCCATTGCTTAGGAAAGTGCAGATCAGTTCCAGGTGTGTGTGGGCTCATCCCTGAAGCTGTGTTAAATCACAGAGTAGAATTGTTAARATGGGAAAAGATCCCTAAGATCATCAAGTGCAACTGTAAACCCAGCACCATCGCCCTGTTCACCACTAAAGCACGTCCTCAAGTGTCACATCCACGCATTTTTTGAACACTTCCAGGGATGGGAACTCCACCATTGCCCTGGCAGTTTGTTCAGCGCTTCCAAATGCTCGTTGCTGACATTCCCCTTGTCTTGCAGCAATGCTGTGATTGCTGCAGCCTGGGCCTGCGCCTGAGGAGTGAGGGGAAAACCTGCGAGTCCAACATCAACCTGGGCTACCCCTGCAGCCACGTGATGCTGTCCTGCTGTGAAGGGGGWGATCACTTTGTGCATCCAGAGATCAAACGGCATCCTGAGCCTCTGCCAACAGTGACCCCTGAGAAGGGTGAGTGTCCATTTGTAACTGAGACACTGCAGACAAGGGCTCTGCCTCACACCCACCTTCAGGCAGGTGCTGGAGGGAGCAGTGCATCAGGAGCACAGCTGCTTTCTTCTCAGAGCAAGCACAGATTTCCTTGTTCCTAAAGCAGATTGGAAAAARCGAAGAATGTTGTGTGGATGTTTATGATATATACCTGAGACCTCACTGAACAAGGAACTTTGGTTGTGTGTGTTCAAGAAAAGCTGACTGAGAAACTCAAGGATAAATTTTAATGTCACAGGAAGCCTTGTCAGACTTGGTCAGGAATGGAAGCAGGTGGTGTTCCAGCTTTGGCTGGTGTTTAAAGGCAGTAGGAAGGACAGCCGTGTCACTGCTCAGTGGCTCCCAGGCTGCTGCTAATGCTAATACAGAAGCCAGCGAATTGTGATGTTGGAAAGTCTCCACACCAACTGGATAACTTCTTCTGCAATTTGAAATTCAGTCTGGGGCCAGTTTCAGATGGGGTGCAGCACAGTACCTTAGTTCAAATGTCAGTGGGAATGGGGTRGCAGTTGTGTAAGGTGAGCTTGTGATCTTTGTGACTGCTTCTCAGTGGCTCTGTAAACTGTCCCTCAGCCTTAGGGAAGGAGGAGGTGGCCCTCCAGCACAATGGTGTTATCTCCAGGATGGGTTCCTTTGTTCTTAGCCTTGCAGTAACTGTTTTGGGTAGATCTGACTGTTCTTGGCATTTGTGTGCCCTCACACCCCCTTCTGTCCAGCTCCAAAACCGCTGTCAGAGATGTTCTGCTGTAGTTTCAGAGAGGGAAGATCACCACGAAGCATTGTCCATCAGCAATGAGGCTGAGCTGTCCAATAACCTGCCTGGAGATGACCTGGATGAGTGTCTCCTCTACGGGGGGGAGCTCTGCCAGCATCTGTGCATCAACACCGTGGGCTCTTACAAGTGCTCGTGTTTCCCAGAGTTCACCCTGCAGGAGGATGGCACCAGCTGCTCTCCAGGTGAGAAGAGGGACATGAAGGGCAGTGTCCTCATACCTGCACTCAGAAACCAAGCTTTTCTTTAATTTCTCTGCAGTTTCTCTGAGGTTTTTTCATGGGTGTTGATGCATTGACATGTYCTGTAGAAATTTTACAATGTAAAGAAAAGTGATAATTTAGGAAACTCTATTATGCCTTTTTTTTGTGCTTAGTTGCATGGGATAAGGGTGGTGTTTCATATGTTCAAATCAAGAGTGTTTGCACTTTTCAGAAGAGGATTTGTAAAGAATTTTGAAGAAGTACCTGTTCTTCTCAGAGGAATTTTGTRTTTCAATTAGGTTTTCTTTAGATACGTTTAGCTAAATTTAACTCARTTGAGACAGACAGCATTGCTTCCTGAGCTTCAACCTTTATCTAAAATCATTAACATCCTACAGTGATAACAAACTCTAAATTTATCTAGTGTGGTGGAAGTCTGGAAAAWAAAGTCTGTTGTGTTGTAATTGGTTTGATGTGTGGAGTTGTCCAATGCCAAAATTTCAAGTCAGATAACCCAGAAAGTTGAAACCYCATATTAGTTACAAGTGCTTTCTGTTATTTAACAAGCAAAAGCAATGTTTCCATCCAATAACAGAATTCCATGGGCTTCTAATCCTCTGCCCAAGCCAAACAATGAGTATTCTGTATGTCATCCTTCTCAATGTGGTGTTACAGCATTTACCTCAAGAATGCATTTGACTGTTCCTGTGGCAGCTGTCTGCTCTGCTTATATTAAAATTCTGGAAAAGGAACCTAATCCMAAAGAGGCAAAGAAGAGTTCTTATTTTAGTACTGCAAAATGTGGCGTGATTGCTCACCTGGAGCGTATGTGGGGTTTTGCTTTGCTTTGCTGTTCCTCTCCCAGCACTGCCTCAGCTTAAGTTCTGGGTGAAACACCTTGTGATCTGGGAAGTCATGTTCTGCAGATCTGCAGGGCTGTGGTGCTCAGGGCTGTGCCCAGGGGTGCAGAGCGGTTTACAGAGCTCAGCTTGGGAATAGGATTGTGACAGGGGTGGGGGACACCTGTGGGACCTCAGAGGTGCGTGGCAGGGGCCAGGGCAGGGAGGGCTGGTGCTGCCATTGCTGTGCCAGGCTGAGGGAGGGTCGGGGAGGTGGTTGGGAGCCTCAGTGGCTTTGCCTGGCTGAACCATACGTGGCACAGTGACCTTTAAGTTCTCCTTGTTCCTCTGTGTSTCTGCATGTCTTGGGCATTCCTGGAGAAGTCACTCAGGCTATGCCCCAAGCAGGTGATTTTTGGTTTGTCTCTRTTCCACAGCCTGTTATGAGTCTGTGCTGACTTCATTTGTTTAAGGAAGTCACTCTTCCCATCCCCCAAACCTGCACTGCAGTCACCCTTAGTCATTTAAGGTTGTCACTGTTTTGGGACTCACACTTTGCTCCAGGGACACTTGAACTCAGTGGGGGCAGGACATRTTCCTCTTAAGGGAGATTGTAGCCCTATGGATTAAGGCTTCTGTTTTGATGATACTGATAAACTGGGTTACTCTTATTGATGTAACAGAGCTCTTTTTTTCCGATACATTTAACATTACTGTCTGTTGAAAATATTTGTGGCAGACAGCAGCTGTCATGTTTTCCACTTGGCTGTACAAAAGTCATTCCAAAGTACCCTGTGCTTGTAAAGGTGTTTCTTGTTTGTCTGTGTTGAAATAGGATGGACAGGATAGGATCAAAAGCTTGTTCAAATACTGAATGAAAGACATCAAATACTGAATGAAAGACATCCACAGTATTTAAAATACAGCAAATGTTTTAAAAATTAAATCATCACTTTCTGGTTTATTCAGGTATTGCAGTACTTTACAGAGGTTGTTGTCAGCCAGGCTCTCTGATTGTATCCATGGTGTTTGTTTCCTCCTCCAAACCACGATGGAGTAGGATGGATGGGATCACCCCTTGCTGTGGGGTGTCSGGTGCAGATGGTGCTGTCCCTGATCCTCTCTTGCCTTGCAGATCCTGACAGAGGACAGGTGACCAGGCTGGAAGCTGAAGCCACCATCCCTCCAGTAGCTTCTCCCTCYCAGCCCATCCTCGTGGTGTCCTTGCAGGAAGAGCAGGACAAGTGCAAAGGTACTTTGGAGGTGTCAGCTGCAGAGGCATGTTTAGAGACAATAAAACTCCACTCATCCCTTCTCCAGTCTGATTTCAGTGCACAGCTTTAACCTGTTACCGCTGGCAGAAGGCTGAGGAATTGTCAGGGGAAACCCAAGGGAGAAATTTGAGGCTGCTCTCTGCTTTCAGGGTCATTCCTCACCTGCTCCTCAGGCTGGGGTGGACAGTGCAGCTGTGCAGGGTGATGTGAGCAGTGCAGGTAGGAGTGCCCAGATGTGTCTGTGCACAGCAGGAGGGTTGGAAGCAGTTGGACAGGTTGGTTACAGGCTGATTCCCCTTGCCTGAGCTGGGACTGTGGAACTGCAGCTGATCTGGCTGGGGGTCCTGATGGATTGTGCAATTTTGTGTTGTGCAGATAATGGCCTCTGCAAGCACCTGTGCAACATCGTGGAAGGAGATGCTGTGTGCTCCTGCATGGCTGGSTACACACTCATGGCTGATGGGATTTCCTGTGAAGGTGAGTGCTTTGGGCTCCCCACAGAGCTGTGCTTAAACGTTCATGTACCTCACASCCCTGGCTGTTCCTCATTTTCAGAACTGGGTATTGCAGTGCCATCAGAAAGACYGTTTGGCAGAAGGAACCCCAGTTCTGCCTCACAGATACCTCCTGAAGCMCAGTGTGGCTGTTACCTGGCGAGGTGGAGACAAGCCAGGTGCTTTTTTCCTCTGACATTGCAGGCTTTTTTTCAGCCCTTCTTTCAGGTTCCCACTCTTCCCACTCAGRTTCCTCCCCAGGCTCTGTGTGCACAGCTGTGGCCATGCAGCATTCTTGCTGGGAACAGGAGCAGCGAGCACGACACAGGCACCTTTACTGTCCTGGGGCGCCCTCAGAGCACAGCTCTGCCCTGGCATCTGCTCTGTTTGCTTCTAGTTCCTCTTGCCTTGGAAACCTGGACTCRGGGAGGCTTCGCAGCTGAGGCAGGATGTGCCATGGGATGTGCTGGGCCAGCTCCAGGTGTCCACTTGCTGCTGGAGCTCTGGTCTGCCCAGTGATGAGCAGTGAATTCCAAAGCTGCATCATCACCATTCACATTACAGAAATTTTAAATGGAYGTTCTTGAGTAGTGACAAGGGATATGTTTGCCCAGGGAAGGTTTGGGGATCAGAAGCAATGCCCTGTGACATACCTTAATTATAAATCTGTAAGTAAGGGAGCAATAACAGTGAAATGCAAGCAGGAGCTCCCAATGCTCAGAATTGCTCACAAATGATCCACATCGCTCTTAATCTTATTGAATAACAAATCATTTTCATAAGGTTCCAGACAGTATGTGAAGAAAATGGGATTTTAATATCTCCGGATGAAATATTCACAGTGCACTGCTTACTYAAGTGTGGTGGAAGCTAATTTGATTAATTAATGTCAGAAGCAAAAGGGGCATTTCACGGCAATTGTTTTCCTACAGGAAATGAAAAAAATTGTATTTGTTAGTGGAAGCAGTGAGTTTAAACATTGGCAAGAGACATTTATAATCTCTGTTGATGTCAGGAGCTGATGGTGAKGGTGGTGATGCACTGGAACAGGTTTCTTTCAAGGAATGTGCACTGTCTCTGTATGAATGCCTGCCTGTTTTTAAGGATATTTCTTTCTGGAATGGCAAAAGTACAGGAGTGTGAGCAAGGACTCTGAGGGTTCATTCCAGCCCTATTTTCAGTGTAACTGCATGTGTTCCAGCCTGGTTCTGATGTGGGAGCTCCGGCACACTTGATCTCAGCATCCCTGGTGTGAAAGAAATGCTGTTTCATTTCAAGAACTGTTCTAATGGAGTTCTGTTTTTCCCTTTTGGCTGCCCCATGCTGCTGTAGATTTGGATGAGTGCCTCACAGGTGCTCAGGCTTGTTCCAGCGGACAATTATGTGTGAACACACTGGGATCTTTCTCCTGTGTCAGCCACAGTGGGATGTGTGCAGAGGGCTTTATTCTCAACAGGCATAGGAAATGTGTTGGTAAGATGAGAGGCACACGCCACTCCCCACAGCATCCCAGCTCTCCATGCTCTGTAACACTCCACACCATCCGTGCTCCAGGCTCCCTGGCCATCCCATCAGAGCCAGTCAGCACAAACACATGCACCATTGGCTCAGCCCTTCACCTCATGAGTTGTGTGGTTTGGCTTTTTCCTCAGCCATATGTTCTTGGGATGCAGGTAGCCTTGTGCAGGAAGCCCCAAGACCACAGRTGTGGTGACCACAGCAGCTCTGGTGGCTGTAGACTGAGCTAAGGGATCAGAGCAGTTGATCTCTCTGCACAATTCAATACTGCCAAGTTCCAGACACCACCAAACAACAAAACTTCAGAAATACAGCTCAAGAACCTGTGTGAGTCCGGGCGCTCACTGGGGAAAAGATCCATTTCAAAGGGAGGGCATTTTAAAATTCACATGAATCCTTTGTTGATTCTGGTATGAATTTCTTTGTGTAAAGTCAAGGATGCATCAAAATTCTGCTGGATCATCCCTGCTGTTTGACTTCATCTAAGAAACTGCTCAATTTTTACAAGTGTCTTTATGAGGATTTAATTTGCTTCCAGCAGCCAGGTCCTCGGCTTATGTGAAATAGTTTCTTTTTTGGGTACTTTTCTAGAGACTGGGTTAGGAGGCAGCCTGGAAAAATAGAGCACCTGGAGACCTCCAGTCATCCATGGAAGCATCAGTGCCTGTGAYTGTAATGTCCTGTGAATGCAGTGTCGTCTTGCACCCCTACCCTCCTCCCTACATTCATAATGCTGTTTTTCTGACCACCACAGCTTTGGTTTTGTTGCTGTCCTTAAAGCTCTATCATCCCATCTGATTAATAAGCACCATGTGGCATTTGGGCACGAGCAGGAAAACTTCTGCAGTGTCAGAATCCAGAGAAGAACTGTGATTTATCACCTTTTGGGTGTTCCTTAAATTGTTGACATTGGATTTTTGTTTTTTAGTTATTACTATTTATTTTGAAATCAGAGGTACTGGKAAGAATGGAAAACTAATGAAATGATTTGGTTTTGATGAAATGGCTGAGAGAACAGCACTGGAAGGAGGGAGGCCTTTATGAGACAACTCAGCCTGAGCTGAGTCTGGTGCTGGAGCTGCCCGGGTGTGCCCAGAGCCTGCTGCAGGCAYCACCCTCCTGCACTGGAGCCTGGCAGCCCCTCCTTGAGCTCTGCTGCTGATCTTGCCGCTGAGCGCCCTGATGTTTTTCCCTGGACTGTGCAGGAAGGACAGATCTGTCCTTTCTCACCTCTCCCAGGAGTGTTTTGCAACTACACCAGTTCCAGTGTGTCTGCAGCTTTGGCAGGAGCTGCTGTGGCAGGAGCCAAGTGCTTCCTTGGACTCACGTTCTCCCTCTGCCCCATGACATTAGAACAGTTTTATTATGACTGATGCCAGATAAACCTCAGGCACTACTCCTGAAAGCAAAGGCACAGCTCTCATTTGTGAAGCCCTTCTCTGTCACTAAACATCAGACTTCTGTGTTCCTCTAATGCAGGGCAGTTTTTACAGATATCCCTTTAAATAACCTAAAAAACTTTGGAAATTCTCTTCCTTTGTTTGTGTGTGCTCCCCAGTCYCATCCAGCTCTACTCTGTGTGTGGTGCCAGCAGAACATTTGCCATGTTTAACATTTTTTCCTACTTTTGTAGTCCAAGGGGAAAGCCACAGGCATACTGTGGTTTGTGTTTTGCTTGCTGCCTCATTCTCCTGGGGTTTCCTTTTTCCAGCCTAACAGCTTTTGTTCTTCACCTTGAGCYCTCCCAAACACCAGGAGAAAACCATTGGTAATTAGTTTGCAAATTCTTGTTGGTTTAACGATGTTACTCTTTGCATATTTTACARTCTTTGCACTGCCACAAAGCAGCTGATAATTTTTGATCTGTGGAATTTCCTTTAGTCAGAGGTGGGGGATTATAATTCCAGGTGCATTTAGGAGCAGACACCCAGAATTCCCAAGAGCCAGCCATGCACAGAGAGTAGTCACCAGCTGTTTAAACAGCTGTCACACAGCACTTCTGTGTTTCTTTGGGAGCAGATATTGAAATGTCTTTGGGCTGGAAGCTCCCAGAGATAAGAGCCAGGCTGGGTGTTGCTTTCTGGTGACTTTCAGGCAAAGTCATTCCCACCACCCAATGCACACTGACAGCTCTGCTCCTGTCTTTGCTACTCCCACCTCAGTTTCYCTCCTGACAGGGAGCAGGACATGGTCTCTTTATTCCTGGACCCACAGGGTGGGTGGTTGCAAAATAACAAAGTGCCTGTGTTGCACAGATGTGTCCCATAAAACAAACAGATCTGAGGTGATTTGAAGAGAAAAAAAAATAACGAGAAACTGCAGATGCAGCACAAGAAAAGTCTAAATTTCACTTTTTTAATAGAAGGTGCATCAAAATGAGTTTTTGATGTCGAAGTGCATATTGAATAGTACTAGATAAATGTTGATATTCCTCTGCAAAAATGCCAGCTCTTGGGTGCAACAGATGTGCTCAGGRATGATGTGTGTGTTGTTTGCAGCAACAGATCTGGGGGAAAAAAGAGTTATTGCATTATTGCATTTCATTCTGGATTTTGCTGATATAAAGTGAGGGATGGTACTGCCCCACACAGAGAGTAGATTCCTCAAAAATGGTGTGACTTGTTTTTGGTATRGTACTGAGTTATTTTCCTCTTTTTCCTGTTTTTAAAAGTAAATATCATTTTACCCTCCCTCACAGCCCTAACTGGGTTGTATGAATACCACAGCTGGTCCAGTGTTGGGATTAACTGTGTTTGAGACTGAAAATGTAACTCCTGTTATTCCAAGAGCTCCATCAAGCATCTTAGTGACTTGTGGAGTTGGCTTCCAGGGTCATGGGCACTCTGGATTCTAGATGGCACAGCCAGAGATTCATGCCCTGACTCTGGACAGGCAGAGCTGAGCTTTGCATGGCCATGGCTCAGGGTTTAAGCCTTGCAGCTCAGCCCGGCTCCCAGTCAGGCTTTAGAGCTTGTCAGTGTTTCACATGCTCAAAATTTCCATTGAAAGCAAGAATTCTGCATTGTAATCTGCCAGTTTCTGGCGTTTTGATTTCCTCAAATATGTTCCAGCCAGTTCTGCATGCTTTTTCAAGTACTCAAGAGTTTTGAAAATTGAATCAAAAATACAGACAAAACATGAAATCATATTTGATTCTTTTTCCCCTCTTTGAAATCACAACCTTTTTTTATGCCTGTTACTTAATGTTCCACCTGCTGATCATGTGGAATGCCTCCTACCCTCTTTGGTTCATATTTCAGACAAACACATTTTCTCTTTTGACATGGTGCTGGACTGACTCAAGCTCATGAGCTGCTGTGTGGTGCTGCCAGTTTGTTTATGTGAGAAGCCTTTTTGTGGTTGGCAAGAAGAGATAAACTCAGACCTGTGGTACAGCCAGCAGAAAATCTTGCTGTGCTTTGGGTGCCGTTAAATGGCCGTGTATTGCTGGTTTTCTCTAAAATAAAATTTTAAGAAAATCAAAATCATCAAACARCTAAGTCTAAGTAGATGAGAGGAATCTACCACACTCACCAGAGGGATCTACTCCCAGCATGTGAGGGGATTTTGTTACCCCACAGGATCACTTGTGAAAATACTCCTCTCTCTAAAGAATAGAAACTGGGAAAGTGCACAGGCATTAGGGGCACATAACCATGACCTGCCCTCAGTGGAGGAGCTCAAACTTCATGTGGGACAGGTAGAAAGAGATCCAGGTGATGGCCAGGACCTTGCTGTGGATCAACGAACTGCTTTGGACAGCAAGTCCACAGCATGTGGAGAGTAGCAATGGCARACAGAGAGAGAAAAGAAAAAAAAAGGAAAATAGGAATAAGTGAGAAGTGAAATGCAACCAAGCTAATGCAGGTCTTGCAAAACTCAGWGCACATCACCAGTTATCCCAGCCCACCAGGAACTGAAGTTTTTTGGTGCTCCTCCTCATTTCTTTGCTAGAAAACCAGCTGACACAATTTTAAACMCAAAAAACTTCCAAATGGCTTTTTCTGTTTTTGTGCTCTACAGGGGAAGTCATATATCTTATGACTTATGTACTTATCTCAGAATGAGGTTCTACAGCCAAAATCTGATTTAAACAATACTTGCTTTATTGTGTAGTATGAAAACAGCTTCATGCACAGAGCAGCCAGAGGACTGGTAATGGTTCTGGTCACATTTGGCTTTTGTTAGCTCTAGCAGTTCTTAGCTTTGTATAAAACWGGGAATGTGTGAGGTTTTGTGGAGGTTGGCAAGAAAATTTCACTTCCCAGTCTCTGCCCCTTTTTGTTGCTTCTAAGTATCTGCTCATCATGCTGTTCTAGCTTTCTTTATTAACATAAGCARAACCTGATTCTGAGATGATTTCATCCAAGCCTATCAAAACGTATAATTTTAAAGGTGTTTCATATTCCTTCTCTGACTGTACCACGCTCTGCAATCTTGTGTTGAAGTGATTTTTTAAAAAGAGCTTTTCCACTACTCCACCTGCTGACATCAGATTTCTGTAAAGCTCTAAATAAAATTCACAAATTGATTGAGYCATCAGGGTTCCTCTCCATGAGTTCCTGCATATCCAGTCCCAGTGATGCATTCCTTAGGGAACAGGTATGATCCAGCTTAGCAGGTAGCCTCAGCTCCCGTTCCTGGAGCAGTGCCAGCCCAGCAGCCCCTGTCAGCCTGGCCTGAGGCAGCAGGACTGCTCAGTGGCCTGGGCTGTGGAGGTCTGGTGAGGAGCAGTGGGCATTAATCCCTTTCTCATTCACTTGTCCAGGAGTTCCCGTCCTGTCACTAATACTTACAAATCAATCCTCTGGCCACCCTTCCTTTCCTCAGTTCTGTCCATCCCTGTCCCCAGTGCCTGCACCATCCCCATGGCATTTGGGAAGAGGGGAGGAGGAGGAAATCCCCCTTTGATTTGTGTCTCTTCAGTCAGTCTGTGCTAACTAAAGACCCTGAACTAAAAACATCTTCCATCAGAGCACTGTAACTGTATTGACTGTCTTTCATTTGAGCTTTCTGCTCCTTCCAAAAGAGCAGGAAGAGGGAGCTGCCTTGGCACCCTGTGGCACTGATTTGTTCCCTCTTTCTCCCAGACATCAACGAGTGTGTGACAGAGAGACACACCTGCCAGAGGAGAGAGCACTGTGTCAACACCATGGGCTCCTTCCGCTGTGTGCAGGAGCTGAGCTGCCAGCCCGGCCACGAGCTGAAGGATGGGGAGTGTGTGGGTAAGGAAAGAGTTCTTCAGCTCTTACACTGMGGGAAGGGAAGGGATTGCCAAGCATTTTGGTGTTGCTGCTCTGTGGTACCAGTGTTGCAGCTAAAAGAGGCTGCTCATTGTGGAAGAGTTGGGCTTTGCAGGCTCCTCCTGCACATTCACTCATTGGAAATGGTTCCCAAGGATAACTATAAATTACTTAGAACATGGATGAAACCTTCTGAATTAGGATTTGCCATCTCCCTGATGGAGGAATCCCCCTTAGCTCCTCTGCTTGGCTCAGCTGATGCTGGTTGCTGATGATCCCAGTGGAAATTCCCAGCCTGAACAGATCATGGGGCTGACAGSCCTGTCCTTCCTGTGTTCAGAGTCTCTGTCAGCATTTATTTACATTTTACATTTGCATTTAACCATTTGGAATGGTCATGGGGTTAAGAAGTTATATTTCATTCCCACTGTCCTGCTGTCTGTAGGTGTCTAACAGAGAAGGGAACATCAGTGCTCACAGCAGCACAGGAGTGTGCAAGGGACACACGTGCCCTGCCTTCAGGGCAGAACTCACTGTTACTTACATCTACAAGTTTTCCAGATTCCTGACAGCTGGAGTAAGAGATACCTAGGGAAAGAGTTTGGCTTTTGACATAGAACATAAAGTTATAAAATAGAAATTATCAGAGATCTCCCTTAATAAACAGCTGTCATAAATAAAGCTTGGTTTACTTGAAGAGGCTGTTTTGTGAATGGTCTTGTTCTGTTATCTGGTTCTAGAGCATTTCTAACATTTATTACTAATCTACTGTCTAGTCTTGAAATTAGATTATAGAGGATTATTATTGTTTTACAAATTGTTTTACAGTAGCCTGTAAAAAGCTGCAGATATTTTGATATTTGTGGGTTGCAAGAGATGCTGTGAATGAGGCAGTAGGGATGTGAATCAAATTTGCTGCAGGACCTGACAAATCCTGAAGTGATGTCAGAGAGCACACACCCTTAAGCCTCAGATTTCCCAYTGGTAACATGGGAAATAATGCCTCCTAATTTCCTTTCTGGAGGTTAGCTGCCATGAAGGCTACTGAAGGATAGAGCTGGACTCACCCCAGTTTGGTGTTTTGGTGTGATGAACAGATATCGATGAATGCGAGAGAGGAACCCACAGCTGCAAAGTGAACTTYGTTTGTCAGAACACAGAGGGCTCCTTCTACTGTGAGTCAAAGCAGCGCTGCATGGACGGGTTCCTGCAAGACCCTGAGGGGAACTGCGTGGGTAAGTGTGAGCAGCACGGCTCTGTGCCCTGTGCTGCAGCTCCTGGGCCTCTCAGGAACTGTGCATTGACCCCTTGGATGGGGAGTTCTCCTCAAACCCTGCTGTAAACTTAATGTCAACACTGCTGTTTGTTTAAAGATGTGAACACTTGAATTTGAAACTGTCCCCACAGCGGACCTTCATCAGCCTTATCTTTGTAGCACAGGAAGCTGAAGAAAAAGAAGCAACAGTTGGAAGAAAGCAGACCAGAAGGGTTAAATAACACCTCTCACTGCTCTATTCATTTTCTTCACCAGATATCAATGAATGCACATCTCTCTCTGAGCCCTGTAAGCCAGGATTCAACTGCATCAACACTGTGGGGTCCTACACTTGCCAGAGGAACATGCTGAGCTGCAGCAGAGGGTACCACTCCAACGAGGAGGGCACGCGCTGCGTCGGTGAGGGCAGCGTGGGGCTGGGTGGGGGCTCTCTCAGGGGAAAAATCTGTGTCACTTCCAAAGAGATGTTTGGAGTTACCTCCAGATTCCTAAATATGTTTGAGGAATGGGAATTTGCCGTTCCTGCAGCTCTGGGATTTGTTTGTGCTGCAGGATCCTGATGTCTCATTACTCTATGGAGTTTCTCTTGGTCTGCTCAGCAACCGGTTTTAGCTGCAGATGGGATTCACTGGCTTCCACTGTGGAGAAAATGTGTTTTAGTTACTTTTTAAACTCATCCTGTCAGTCAAGACCACAAACCCTTGGTGTTTTTTGTAGTACCTCCCTGGAAGTGAAGTGATCTGCAGCAAACAAGGAGTTCTGGGTTTGGGAGCTCACAAGAGTAGCACCAAGTGGATGTTCTTTGGAGGGATGTTCTATGCACGGTGTTCCCCATTGCATCCACTTGTGAGGATTACGATAAATTCTCACTGTATGAAAAGAATTCTGAGGAGAATRAGTATACAAAATATTCATATAGGCTGGCATGCAGCTTGATTCTGATTTGTGTTTGTTCCAATGTATTTGGGGAGTTACTGACTCAGAATRGCAGATTTCAGCACTTGTTCTTGTTAGCATTTGTTTGTAAATGAGCACATGAGGCACCAAGGGCTGGGAAGCTCAGTCCCTGAGCAGGGCTGGCTGGGTGTTCTCCAATTCCCCATGTTCTGAGTTACACAAGATAGGAAATCCCAAAATGACAGCRGGAGAAACAAAAAAAGAAATTACAAAGCAGCAGTTTGCTTAGTGGTGATACCSCAGTGATCTTTACCTACCTTCCCCTGGAATAAAGGAAGGATGACAGACTAACAAAATGTGCTTTGTAGRGCTGCAGGTGGGTGGGATCYGTGTTGAGAGCCATTAATTTGGTCATGGTTAGGAACTTACAGTGCACACCAGTGGTACAACTAGACCTCATTTCCACAGATATTTCTGCATTTGTCTATTTGATCTTCATGATCCTCTACCTCCCCTCATGGTTTTACCCCCAGGACTATCCAGACCATGCATGGCCAGTGGAAAGGTGGAGAAGATTTGGAAGTAGCAGATTTGGAAGGAACAGTTCATGTGTGCAACTGAGGAAATTGAGAAAGCTTCCAAATACTATGTTTTGTAAGTTCAGGGCAAAGCAGCACTATGTTCTTTGCTGTCCTGAAATATCCCAGCCTGGGATATTTCAGTTCTCACAAAAAGAAGCTCCAAGAGTCCTGTCTCTCTCAGTTCTGTGCAGACACAATTCTATAGCTGTTTTTGACCAGTCCTTTCTCAGCCACGTCACCTGGCCTGGATATGGTTGCACCACCTGGAGTGTGGTGACACTGAGGTTGTTTTTAGGGTGACCACCATGCCAGAGTCTCCCTGAATGCCATTTTCCCCACAAGGCAACAGTCAGCCCTGAGCAGCACAGCTGTTGGCTGCAGTGCCCTGCARATGAGGGCAGGGGTGCAGTCCCCACCCCTGGATGGGGTCAAAAAACGTGTGGATGTSGCACTTGGGGGGACATGGCTTAGTGGTGAACGTGATGGGGCTGGATGGACTTGGTGATCTTGGAGGCCTTTTCCAGCCTTAATGATTCTGTGATTCTGTAATGGCTGGGACAAGTTATGTTCCTAAATTTCAAATTGATGGTAATGAAAGAATTCACCTTTTCTCCCCAGTTGTTCCTAAAAGAAAGGACTGTGTGTAAATCCATGTGAGAGRAGGAAATTGCCGTTAGCCCTCCARTATCTCTGCTCTAGAGCACAGTGAGATAACACAGTGCATTGTGATTCCTCATGGCCCTCTGTCTCTGCTTTACACCACTGACAAGGCTGTTCGGGAGCAGGTGTAAGGAGGCTTCTCTAGCTTGATTTTGGGAATAATTGATGTTAATTGGTGATTTCTCTGTCTTCTCTGTGTGCACTTTTTCCCTGATGCTAGTCTGTATTTTGAATGGCTTTTTTTAARTAGGCAGAGAGCACAGAGAAGAAAGGAGAAAAGCATATGGTCCTAATTTCCTCTCTCTGTGATAAAGACTAGTGTTTTTGAGGCATTACAATAGCTAATTAGATTCCTGAATCAGATTTATTCACAGCAGTAAAGACATCGTCTGCACATGTTTCTTCAGCAGAACAACACTTGTAGGATCATCTCCTCTGTTGGGAGAATTCTGTCTTTAAAATGTTCAGATTTTCTGATTTAGCAAATGAGTTATTAAAACTGTCTCTTAGGTTTAGCTGAAAACTGCTGTAAGTGTGAAATATAGCACAGTTCGGATGGTGTAATGCCCTAGAACTAATTAAAGTCTGAATGTGGTGGAATACAGAACTTTGGACAAACTAACAAAATGGTTGCACACACGAATTCATTACAAATAAATCTGCTACTTTACAAATTGTTACCTGCATTAGAGACCTCCTCGGTTTTGGTGCTRCCTCTGATTAAAAGAAAATGAGGACTCAGTGTTCCAGCAGAAATTTCAGTTCCTGTCAGGAATTCCTGCGTGGTGAGGGGCATTCCCTCATTCCCTGCCATCCTTGACCCTGGTGCCAGCAGGGACTGTGTGGGTGCAACAGTCCAAGGCTGTTGTTTGATAGAGAACTGCCCAGGAACCCTTTGAAATGAAATARTGCTCAAATTTATGACTTCAAATAGGGCAGTATGGCAAATTTCCAGCCTTAGAGATCCATCCTAATGATTATTATATGAATAGGGATTTGGGTTGTAAAAGTAGTTGAAGATGTGAACAATAGGAAAAAAMCAGGATCTGTTGTCTTAGGAAGTGGCAGAGCTTGGAATACTTTAAGAAATATGCAATTGTGAGGGTTAATCAGACTTTTTGATGCTTGTCACAGATGGTAAGAGGGATTTGTTAGATGCTGATGAGCTATTTAGTCATGTTGCAAGTCTTGTAAATCAGCCTGTATTGAAAACTCTCATCTTCCTCTGAGGATGTTTAAATGAGATTGGAAATTATGTGTGTGAGTGGAGAATCAACTAATTTGTTGGTATTGGATTTTGGATGAGAGGCCGCGGGGAATATCAAAATGAGAGYTGATAGAGAAAAGAAAAAAGATCAACATTGGGAAAGAGCAAAAGGTAGACAGCAGGAGCAGACTRAGAGGGCAAGTGGAGATGAAAATAGCAGTTGCTTTAATTGAAGGGATGAGCAGAAYTTCTGGCTGGTTCTAGTTTTGCTTTAAATGGCTTGGTGTGACTCATGGAATGGCAGAACATCATAATGGGGGATTTAAATGCCATGGTTTGATCAGAATCAAAGTGTGTTTACACTCAAATGCAGAATATACTGGGAGRGCCCCATTGCAAGTGCAGTTACCATTTTCACTTTGAAGGTAATGCTCTGCTTTTYCCAAGCTTGACTCAACTGCCTCTGYGAASAGTGCGGAGGGAGAAGCTGGTGACATTTCTCCTGTCCAGTTTCTAATCCTGCTGTTCGATGGACCTTTTTGTGTCTCTTTATAAACACTGGTTATAAGCAAACGGTACTGAAGCAGCTTGCCATGTCTGGCTCTGCAGATGTGGACGAGTGCCAGACTGGGGTGCACCGGTGTGGAGAGGGGCAGCTGTGCCACAACCTGCCCGGTGGCTATCGCTGTGACTGCAAGATGGGCTATCAGTATGACGCCTTCAGCCGCAGCTGCATCGGTATGTGGGGCATGGGAAGGGCTGGGAGCTCACCCTGGCTGAGCCCTGGGCCCCGAGGCAGTGTTCAGCACCACTGCAGTGGGAGTTCTGCAATGCAGTGCTCAGCAGAGGATGGGATCACCTCCAGAGCTGGGCTGTGCAGCTCTTCCAGAGCTCTGTCACTCCTGGCTGGGATTTGGGACCAGATGCCCTTGACTTGGTTTAACTGCAGGTTATCACTTAAAGCCATCTGCAGAATACTTTCCTGTGGGTTATGCTTCTGCTGCTGTGAAGTGTGAATTTGTCTGTCTGGGGGTTTCACCACTTTCCTACCAAGACACAGCACTTYGTCTTTTTGAGCAGCAGTTAGAGCTCAGAGTCAGCCAGCCTCAAACCCGAGGCTGCAGCTTTTCACGCCCTGCAAATCAATCTCTGACACTTCAAAAACTATCCTMCTGCACCTCGTTTGCTCGTGTCCCTCAGCTGATGGTGCGTTTGCTTGTTGTGCTGGCAGACATAAACGAGTGCTGGAATTACCCCGGGCGCCTGTGCCAGCACACGTGTGAGAACACTCCCGGCTCCTACCACTGCACCTGCTCCTCTGGCTTCCGCCTCTCCTAYGACGGCAAGCACTGCGAAGGTACCAAGCTTCTTCTGCATGAAAAAGAAATTGCTGTGAGAATTAGGGGACTTTAGAGAAGGYGTTGATTTAAAGAGTAACTTTTGTGTGCTCAAATTTGCAGTCAAACACTGGAACTGTCAGATGAGTGTCAACAAGTTTCTCCTCTTCCTTCCTTTCCCCATGTAATTTTTGCTTTCCTTTCAGATGACAGAAAAGGAGAACAAATAAAACAGGAAAACATTCAAATTTTAATGAAGATGAAACCTGATAGTGACAAAATTTAAAAAAAAAATATTTTGAATTGTACGGAAAATTTTTAAGTTCACAATGATTTTTTTAGGGCAACAATTACATATTTTAGTGAACTGAAACTTATAAAGTCTGAAACAAATGTCTGCATGTTTGTGTGTTTCCATTGGCATATGGAGAAATGAAATTCAGGTGCAACAGACATGCTCAAGCTTCTTGGCATTCTGCCTAGGGAGCAGAAAAAATAGGGACAAATKAGTCCTTTGTTAGTCACTCTGACCTGAAGGTAAAGGTTTCCAGGGGCAAGAAAAGGTGGAAGACACTGTTCTGAAGCACTGTGGCCATCTCTGTGGGTTTGTTTTTGGATGCAGATGTGAATGAATGTGATAACAGTCCCTGCAGCCAGGAGTGTGCCAACGTTTATGGTTCCTACCAGTGCTACTGCAGGCAAGGCTTCCAGCTGGCAGAAGATGGGCATTCCTGTAAAGGTAAGATGCTGCCTCACCAGGTCAGGGTGTGTGTGTCTATTCTCTGTAGCAGGAAGAGCTCTCTGACCCTCAGCAGTCTCTGATGCTGCAGGTGATGCCTGAGGATGGTTGTGAGTTACAGCTGCCACAGAGACTGYAAAAGGTCACTCCAGCTACTGGACAGTGCAGTTCAGTAGGTGGAGCACACCTGTGGCACTRCACAGTCAGAGAGGTTGTTCTGTAATAGTTTAATGGGGCTAGAGCTTATCACTGAAGAAATAAGGTGGGAAGATATTCYGTGTTGCATCAGTGAACACCTGCACTGSTGAGTGAAAGTTTGCTCTGACTGCTGCTCATGATGAATGAGGAGCAGAGTGATCAGAAAGGAGAAAGAAAGGGTTTTACCTCTAGCTGAAGYTACCAGCTCTGACACACTGGAGAGTCTCTGTTCAAGGAACGGTGAAGAAGCCAACACCATTCCTAGCCCAGGGAAGCCTGATAAGAAATCACAGAAAAATTCATTGCTGAAAGGATAGTGAGGTTCTGGCACAGGTTGCCCAGAGAGATTCCAYRTCCCTGGAGTGTTCAAAGCCAGGTTCAGCCTGGTGTCGTGGAAGGTGTCCCTGCCTGTGGCAGGGGGCTGGAATTAGCTTTAAGCTCCCTTCCAACCYAAACCAGTCTGTGATTCTGTGATTCTCTCAATTACAAAGGCACCAGAGAGAGAGTGCTTCAAACACAGACGTGCCCCACCCTGTTTATTCCTTCCTATGAGCATGTACTACTTGCAGACAGTATTTCTGGAGTATTTCTGAGCACATTTCTGGTGCTGTCTGAAATGTGTTCAGCATTTCAGAAAGCACCAGAGCAATGCCATATTTCCATGGTTGCACTCAGGTTTAGCAGTGTATTATAGATGTGTCAGGTGAGAGTTTCGTGGTGTCCTGCAGCCTCCCTTTGCAGATCTGTGTTTTGTGTTTTGTTTTGTTTTGTTTTGTTTGCTGGGGGTGTGCCTGTGTTCTCTCCACAGATATTGATGAGTGCACTCAGAGCGCCGGCATCCTCTGCACCTTCCGCTGTGTCAACGTCCCTGGCAGCTACCAGTGTGCCTGTCCTGAGCAGGGCTACACCATGGCAGCCAATGGCAGGACCTGCAGAGGTAACAGCAGCTCAGGGTCAGCTCATTAATACCCTTGGAATGAGCTCAGCCGTTACAGTTGCTCAGTCAAATCTTCGTGATTTCTGTCAGTCACTGTTCAAAAGTCCTCGGTAAAGTTGCTAAGTATTGGTATCTGTGAAGTCAGTTTTCCTGTGCTAGGAGAAAGTGCTGTGGCAACTCAGCTGTCAGCRTGAGCTTATTGCTTAAATGAATTCCCAAGGAGCCTTCTTCGTCCTTCAAGCTGAGGCACTTGATTGYTCACTTGAGCTGTGTGTGCACCTTGGTGCAGCATTCGATGATCTGGGGTTTTAGAGGTGCCAGATGTAGAAATCTGTGGCTTCTTTATGAGTTACAGCTTTCTCCTCCACAAAACTGGGAGATTAAATGTTGGARCTGTAATTGGATCTTGGCCATCTAGCAGTGTCACCTAAGCTTAATCCTGCTGGCATTAATAAATGTTGGTGAAATGACAAGTACCCTCCCCTCACACACCCCCTTTCTTCAGAATCGTGGAGATGTCTTCTGGGAGCCTGGTGGTTTTCATCTGGCGTGCAGCTGTGTGGTTCTGAGCTGGACTGCTCCTTCCAAAGGATGCACTGCCTGTGTAACCTGATGGAGGATCTGATTACCTTTACATTCCTGCAATCCTTACACTAACTGCCAGGCATTTCCTGCCCTTGCTCTTTCAGGAGCCCTTCATGTAACTTTGGTTATGTATCTCCTGTGCTTGAATTCTGACTGCTAATTGCAGTGAATTTGTTCTGTGTAAATCATGAGCAGCATGAGCCTACTTAATCCTGACTGTGGAGCAGTGAGGCAAATTAAATGACAATTAAAATGCTTTTAAAACATTCTAAAATATTATAAAACGTGTTTTTAAGTATGATTGCAGTAATATCCASATACACTTAAATTCTTATGTAAAATTCACCTTTAGAAAAGCGCARCTAATACTCCCCTGGACACATTCCGTTGTTTGGAGCTCTGCAGGTCTGCAGTTACAAGTCTGGGCAGATACTGAGTGTCTGAAAACTTGGTTGGAGGAAGGTCAGGTTGGTGTTGGCTCTGTTGAGTGCAGGGAGATGTGATACAGTCTTGCAGGTGGTCAGAGTGGAATAAGCCAGGTGCAGATGGATCAGTCTCTGAGGGTGCCTGCACCTCACAGAATGGCTTAAAAATAATTTGTGAGATGGCTCCTTGGGTATGTTTTGTAAAGCAAAATGCTTAATAAACTTATAAAATAAGATACAATATAYGAACARAATAGAACCCCAGCACAGGTACATGGAAGCATTGCACCTTGCTGTGACATCCCAAGAAGCACCAAGAAGCTTTGTSCTCTGCCTTAAATACAGAATGATTTAGGTGGGGRTTTTGGCAAACTGCCCAATGGAKAATGGCTACATTTCTGAGGGACAGGTAAATGGACCTGTCCCTGTTTCTGTCCTGGCATTGAGCCAATGGCTGCCACGAGAGCAAAGAAACTTCTAGGGCTCTTTCCTTTTAAGACTTACAGCAAAATTGAAATCCTTTTTCCTTAGGTGGAAAATACCTGCTTGGTTTAAACCTGCACTACTACAGTCATAGTTTCCCCCAGCTAAAGGTCTGGCTCCAGCTGCACATCATCTGGCCAGTTCTGAAGAGTTACTGGTGGAATGCTCCTTGTACCCTTTTTTCAAAAGATGCGTTGTATCTCATGGAGTAGTGTCTCAACATATGGATCTTTTTTTGCAGAAACTGCCTGTGGTATTTTGCAGCGCAGCCAAAGTGGTGCAGGGAGTGCTTTCATGACAATGATTGCAATATGGAAGAAATTTTCTTTTCACCTACGGGCACTGCTGAGAACCAGCAAGGGATTTACTTGACTTTGATTCTCTCCTATTTCCTATTGTATACTTTTCTTTGCAAAACTCTTAAACCAGCCAGTTCAGTGTGTGAGATCAGTTCTCATCCCAGGGGAATGGAGGGAGTGGAAGGTTATAGTTTCCCTCTAAGAGTCTCTGACAATTGGCAGAGCTGCAGGGCCCTACACAGTCCACATGCCATGTCGGTTAGAATTTATTTCATTTTAAAGCCTCCGTGCATTGTCTAGACGTTTGAGAGTACACAATGTGACTGCAAGGCTCTGCCAATGCTTTCTGCTCAGGCTGGATCCTTGTCACTGCATCTGGTTTTCAGCATTGTCAGGCCCTTGGCCTTGTGGGTATATGCTATTTAGGTAACCATGTTMATGCTCTGCGCCATCAAGTGTCTTTGAGCTTTAAGTGCTCTTTACTATATCTTCTGTAATTACATCTCCTTATGGGGAGATATTTGTATTTAGGTTTTCAAAACTATGTGCCTTTGTTCTGAAGTGTTGGTCTAAGTTAAGTTCCCATGTTTCACATCTCCTGGATCCTTGTAGGACAGCAGTGACCACTTTGCATTTGCTTGCTTTAACTCCAGATTTATTTTAGTTGCTCTGCTTTAATCCAGAGCTACCTTCATGCACAGATGCATTCTTTTGGCACAGCCCAGCTTTCTCCAGTCTCAAAAAGTCAGTGAGAAGGTCCTGTTGGCTTTTGGCATGGGTTAATTATATCCTGGTGGGATTTGTTTATTCCTGAAAAATACTAGGAATTAATTCTTACTTTTGAACTTAGAACATCTTTTTCTCATGCTTCTTCTTAGATATTGATGAGTGTGCAATAGGAACCCACAACTGTTCAGCTGCAGAGACTTGCTACAACATCCAGGGCAGCTTCCGCTGCCTGTCCTTCGAGTGCCCTTCCAACTACAGGAGGGTGTCTGACATGTGAGTATGGCCAGCCCCGTGCCTCTGGTGCTATGTGGTGCTTAGTTTRTGGGTGGCTGTGGGTGCTCAGAGCTCTGAGAATTTGCCTTGGCACCTGGTGCTCATAGACCTTTCCCCATGCAGAGTTTGTGTCTGGTTATCCTTTGTTCTCCCAAGCCTTAGAGCCCCTGCTTGTCATCCAGCTGCTGCTGGAACAGCAGAGATCAGAGCCTGCAGCTCTCCTTGCAGCTCTAAAATGGCTCTGTTTATAATTAAGTTTTAAAGTAAGATCTTCTGTGCTGTTTTTGTCAGAGCAGGAGCRGCCAGGCTGCTCAGTGCTCCACTTTTACAGTGGGTTTGGGGCTCCCTGTTTAATTTTCAGATTGCAGTTCCTCAGGGAGTGTTGAAGGGRAGCAGGATGCTGAGTTTGCTGGGCCACAGGGTTCTGGGAATGGCACATCCCTAGTTCCTCAGCAGCTGGGGCTCAGAAGCCCCAGTATCTCCTTACCCATTTYGTGCCTCACTGGCTGCCAGTGCTTTGGGAACCCATATTTGGTTGCCTGTGGCTTAAAACATACTTTTCCTGCCTTAAAAAACTGAGCAGTTTTGCCAGTTGAGGAGTTTTTTTCCCACTCCCATGTTTTAGGTACCTTTTCATGGAGTCTCATTTCCTTGGATGAGCCTCTGGCTCCCCTTCCTGGCTCTGTGCCCTTTGCAGCCTGACTCTGGCTGTTCCTGGTGCAGCTCCCCACACAGCTCTCCATGTCTGTGATCTGTGCCTCGGGCTGCACTGCTCCCACAGTTGCACACTCAGAAATGTTCATGGGCACTGGGAGGGCAGAACAAGCAGCTGCTGGTCAYGCACTGAGGTTCAGGACTGCGCTTTGTCCTGGTGCATTTCGAGACTACCTAAAACCAGAGGCCAGACAAAATYAGGGAATAAAAGCAGTTATRTTTATTGAAGGCCCTGCAGGTACATTTCAGGCAGACAAAGGCCCCCAGGAGCTGCACCCAAAATGGATGGCCAGTCATGGGTTTTCACACTTTTCTAAGTTTGGTCCATTTGCATAGTGGGGGTTAATCTTCCAATTAAAACTTCAGGAAAGTCRTTTACACCAAGTTTGCTCCTCCCAACTCACTTTTGTTTACATTKCTCAGGGCCTGAGGCAGTGAGGTGCCCTTGATTCCCAGGCTTGGAGAGAATTGTTGTGTCTGACCAAAATGGGAAATCAGTAGCTAGCACTGTATAAGGAGTTTAGAGTTACACACCAAAGAATTTCAGGATTACAAATMTATGAAAAATATAAAAGCCAAAATCCTAAGTCAYCAGTCCGAGCCTTTGCAATGCTGCSAAGTTTGGATGTTTTTCCYTGCTGTTCCACTGAAGGTGCCTCACTCCTCTTTCCCCAGGAGGTGTGAACGCATCGGCTGCTTCAACTWCCTGGAGTGCCAGAACACGCCAGTGCGCATCACCTACTACCAGCTCAACTTCCAGACCAACATCGTGGTGCCCGCCCACATCTTCCGCATCGGGCCCTCGCCCGCCTACGCCGGGGACAACATCGTGCTCACCATCACCAAGGGCAACGAGGAGGGCTTCTTCAGCACCCGCAGGCTCAACTCCTACACGGGCATCGTCTTCCTGCAGCGCCAGGTCAAGGAGCCCAAAGACTTCCTGTTGGATGTGGAAATGAAACTGTGGCGRCAGGGAACCTACACTACTTTTCTTGCCAAAATCTACATTTTCATCACAGCTCATGCCTACTGAAGCCTGTGCTGACGTTGGATTTTATTGGTGCTATGCTCTTTAACTGTTCTACCAAAGCTTAATACTGTTGAACTGGCATTTCATGTATCTAGCCTTTATATTATTTTTCTGTCATTGCTTTAAACTTTCTTATTGGTTGTGTAAATTAAGTTAATTTTTATCTTTTTATGTTCTGTTTTCTTATGCAATTCTGTACATCATCACCTGCCAACGAATGAAGGAAGGGTTAGAAAGGCAGTACAGACCTTGAGATAAATGCAGGAACCTTTTCTTAGCAATTATTTTTATGTGTAGTCACTTCTGCAGGGTATTGCACTAGAGAGGGAAGGTGTTCACATGGGAGTACTGGGAAAAAAACCCATGGAATAATTTCTCTTTCTGACACAAAGTTCTGGTGTGGCCGGGCCCTTGGCCTCGCTGGGGTGTCTCTGCTGAGGTGCTGAGTYCAAGGCTGTCCATGGACAGTGATGGTGACCCCACCTCCTGCTCCTGGATTATTTTCCTCCTTCCAACTTTCATAATATGTTGCCTTAAAATATATATAAATAAAAGGAAACTCCACCAGTGAAAAAACCTATGGATGAGTCTTGCTTTAGTAGGAGTGCTCATGTACTGAATATTTGCAAAACCAAGGCCTTACCAGAATGCTACASTTGAAGGTAAAAGCTCACATTGTCATTTTTAGTAGTTGTCTTTAAAGGTGTTGGTGTTCCTCTGTTCCTCACTCTATAATATGTAAGTGTAGAGTTGACAATTTGTAATTCTCAAAGGAATGTCCAAATGGAACTAATGAAATAATAATGAAATAATAATTACTGCTCTTTATTTTAAGGTTTGGGCATGTCACTGAGAAATAACTTGCAATTTTAAATAGACAAAGAGGGGATTTGCTTCTCTGCTTCAGGAAAATGCCTCCAGTGGTGCTGCCAAATGATGCAGAGAAAAATGCCAGTGAAATTGGTGAGTTATATTTTGCCRTTTAGAAAAGAGCACAACCAAAGTTTTGAGCTCAGTTTGCTCTGGTGCTTCAGGGAACTCGATGAAGTCTAAAGTTGGAGGCCAGATCTGGCAAAGCATTATATAGCAGAAGTATTTATTAGAACTTAGAAATGAGTATCAGAACTTCTTTATGGTTGCTTTATTTTTTTTCCTTCCCCAAAAAGCTCCAGTATTGCAATTTTCTGAGCTTCCTTTGTTCCAGCTGTAAGTATTCTGCAAAATGTTTTAAAGGAAAAACATAGCACAAGATATGGATGTTTATTTCTCTGCAGTTTAATAATCCTAGAATCCCAGTTGGATGGGACCTCAAGGATCATCTGATCCAACCTTTCTTGGCACAACAATAACCTGTTCTTTTCTACAGTTGATCTTATTTTGATCAATGTGTACACAAGAAGAAATGGAGAAATTAAATCTAACATGTTTTTATGCCATATTCAACAATTTTATTATGTTGTAAAAATTGCATCTAAAAATCTTGTCAGCATCACCTCTATGGTGAGAGTTAATGTTCTGTATTCACTATTTCCCCAGGCCGGTCTCTGCCACTTAAAGTCACTCCTTTAATTTGGACATCCTTAAAATGAAGGGCAAATCTTTCTCTATCTGAGATCATAAAATCCCATTGGCAGGGAAAAATTGTTTCCCAGCTATAAAACAAGGAGGATCAGTGAGCTTGCATACATCAAACTTTGCCTTGTTTTTTTTCTATAAAAACCATTTAGTAAAAGATCTTCTTCCATCCGTCTTTTGTTTTCCATGGTTAACAGTTTTGTAAGCATGCAACAGGGAACTGCTAACTGAGAAACAGGTTTGTGCCATTTGTCATTCCAGTTAATTCCAGTCTGACAGCTCCAGGCCTTCCAGACCCATCCTGCACACATTCAGGGGTAACACGTTTCTCCAAGCCCCACTGGGGCACGTCAGGAGTCACCAAAACCCAGAGTTTTCCATCAGCATAAGGATTTGATTGAGCACAAATGATACCCAGGCCTCGACTGTGCTTCTTGTCAGAGAACAAATGGACAAGTCATTTGTTACTGGGAGACCTTTTGCTGACTAAAACCAGCCACAGTCAATCATATTAAGGATCTGGCAGTTTTTAGCACCAACTCATCATTTTCTAGACAGGTAATTGATGAAGAAAGTTYTAGGAAAAGCTTTGCATACTATTAGAAGGAAAAGGCTCTGTTAGGAAGAAGAGTATCTTCATCTGTAGTTGGGAGAGGTTGGAAAGGGTTGCTGGCCAAAGCAAGGGGAAGGATTTCAGGAGGTAATTCCACATTCTTCTGCTTCCAGATTAACCAGAAGAAAATTTTTCCTTTTCCCAACCTGAAGAGTCAGTCTTSCTGTCAGTTCAGGGGGGAACAGGAGCACTGCAGTCAGCACTGCACCCTTTGCTCTGTCTTGGGGCAGTGCCCCTGGGTGAACTTGAGCAGCCTCYGTCCCCCCCACATGGAGGATGTGCTTTCATGTGGTGTCAGTGGCCTTGAACTGGAATTTTGGTCTTGTTCAACTAGTCCACCTCCCAAGGGGCCACTCCAGGAGTGCTCCTTCCACTTTATTTGGCTGGGTAATTTGTGTGTGTGTCTACGTGCACAGGAGGTCTCAGTGAAAAGAGTTCAGGCCTGGGCTGTATTTCTTCTCTTTTGAGTAGGTTTCATTTATTCCCTTTGCTCCCTTGTGGCCACCCCACCTCTTGCCTGGTTGAGGTGAATTAAGAACAGCTACACAAGAGCTGTGCAAGCTGATAAACTCATGAGGAAGACAACAGCTGCAAACCTCATAAAGAATTACAGCTGACTTGGGGCATCTGTTCTAGATGTGTAAAAACTCAGATTGCTGGTGGGTTCCCCAGGATGGAAATGGCCTTGCTGTGACCTGAGCAAGGCTTGCTCTGCTCAGCTTTACTTGATCCTGCCTTGATAAAATCTGACCTCTCTGCACTCTGCTGTTGTATTCCTTGGGAGATCCAGTGATCCCAGAGACTGAGCAAGACCAAATGAGCTGTTGGAAAGAAGAAATGTTCCTCTGTGTGTTTGCTGGAAATTTGAGTAGGTCTGTTTCAGAAAGAAGCATCAGGTTTTATTTGGATTGGAATGTACATAACAGGGTTGAAATAGCAGGACACGGGTGAGAGGGATGTTTTTACCTTGTATTTTAAATTGTTCCCTTTCTGGAGCAGGGAGGAAGTGGTTTACAATTTCTTTGTGTGTAAATACTTGTCTGTGGTTCAATCCAGCTGCTGGCCAGCCTGTGCCAGCATTCCTGTGTGAGCCTGGTGTAGGGAAAGGCATTGGATGCCTCAGCCTGGGCCTCACTCCTTCCCTCACACTGGGGGACCACAGCAGGGGAGGGAGCTGTTAATGGGCCCAAATTTTTACATTTCTTCCAAGACATCCCAAACAGACTTTCATTCTCTGTTACTTCTCTGTTATTCAGTCAGTTATATCAATTATATCAGATTCAGGACAGAAGTAAATWTCAGACAGATTTTGTGATAAAAAGCTGTAATAAGGGCCATTCTGCACTATCTCTTCAACTTCTGAGCAGGAGAGTCTCTTGTGCAAAGGTCCCAGTGCCTCTGTCAGGTGAGGGCATCTTGGAGAGCGAGGGAAGGGCTGAGCCCCTCCAGCCCTGTTCCCTTGGGCAGCTCCTGGCACACAGACACCTTTGACAGACCTTTGGCTGGGGGTGGGGCACATACACATTGTCCCTCTGTGTTCCTCTGTGTCTTTCTGCAGACTTGCCTTACACCTAGGGAGATGTTATTCCCATTTCATTTGTCTTTTTTTGTCTTTGTTTTTCCATTGCTCCCACCCATGCCAGGGGGAAGAGAAARTTCCAGCTGTGGAGAATTAGGATTCTGGAGTAAAAATAGATCTTGAGGTCAAATAAAAAGTGTCTTCACACTTCCAGTGTTCTCTGCATCACAGAGMTGTTCTTTTTAAAGTGGCTACTGAAAAGCAGGATTTAATTATATCTGGTTTCAGTGATGTGAAGCTGAAGTCACAAACTCTAGCGTTTTTTCTTCTAAAGCACAGTTCTTTCTCATGCATCTTCTTTTCCCTTAAGCTGAGGCTCCTGTTAGTTTGGGGTTCAAAATGACGGCATCTGCAGTGAATTTTCCCTTTTTAGCTGGGGTTGGAGAGGAAGAGGATGCCATTGTGGTGCCTGCCCTGCATGCTGTGATGGGAGGGGTGGGATGAGAGCCTTTGTACATCAGTGAGTTCCTGTGTGGCAGCCAAGAATTGTGTTCAGTGCATAAATGCACAGCAGGATGTTTGAACTGCTTGGAACGTGGGATGGTGCAATGGGGATGGGATGGAGGGGCTGAACTGGTGATGCTGGGGCTGGGCTGCAGCAGAAGGGTCTCTGATCTCACAGACTGAGGCCAGCCCCATGGGACATAAACCCCAGGCTCACTCTTCACACGGGTGAAGAATTGGTCTCGGGTGAGATGCCTTGTGCTTACAGATGACCCTGGGTGAGGTTAGTGAGCCCAGAACATGTGAGAAGGGAAATGAAGTAAGTTCTGTGCGGGGTTCATGAGATTTGGTTCATTGCTAATAGTCTGTATTCAATCTCTGGAGGAAATACTGAGTTTCTGAAGAGAAACACTGATTATGGAAAGGGCCATCTTAGGGAGTCGGAGCTTTTTCCAATAGAACAAGTGTRGAATGCTGTCCTTTCTGGGGAAGGGTGGAGATGTAAAATTTAATTTTATTCAGGAATAATAGTCCAGTTTGTAGAGCACTAAACTCTGCTCTGTGCCACCATTACTAGAAAGGAGTTGTGAAACATATTAGCAACACCAATTAACCCAATGTAAGGAAAATACATCCAAAAAGGAGACATGCATGCCTTGAGGGAATGGGAGGGAGGAGATGCCTTTCTCTTAGAGGGCTCCTGACAGCAGCACAGACTCTGCTGGGCTCCACTCCAGGGAGACATTTCGGGTTGCTCTGATTGCAGTTACTGGGTGCAGCCAGATAGAAGGGGATAGATCCTCCCCAGCACTGATAGCCAGAAGGAAAATGTACATGGAATMTTTTCAGTTGGGGAAAAAACCTGATAATCTTTGATGAAGGACATTTGAGGTGGAGCACTGCCATTCCTGGGGTCTGAGTAAACCATGGGATGTGGAGGCTGAACAGATCCCACCAGTGTTGGTTCCCTTCTCCCCTGGATTTCYCACAGCAGACACCAGAACTGGTGCTGGTGGCTGAGGACTGAGGCTGAGTCTGTTCTCRGGTGCCACAAACCTGCAGCTGTGCTGGGCTTTGCTGGGTGCCACCAGCACCTCCTGGTAACTCAGGGAKCTCTAAAAACAAACAAACAAACAACCAACAAGACCCCCAACCTCAATGACTACAAAAATAATGCTTGGTGAGGAAAAGATTTACTATTCTCAAGAAAGAGTTTTCCACAGGTTCCCAACAGCTGTTGATGATGAGAGCTTCACTGAAGTGGATGGGCTGGGTGAAGGCACAGCTTTAATCATAACCTAATTTTACCCTGGGGAGATGAACAGAGACACAAATGACATGTGCTGCTATCATTGTCTGAAGCACATCTGGAAGATGCTGACATAAATATTGATGAAGGCCATTTAAAAATGTGATTACTCCATGTAAGTACCTGTATTTTCCTTCAAAAACATATGTTTGCACTAGAAAATGAAGTGCTCAGAGGAGGGTGAAGGCCAGGCCTCCAGCCTGGGAGGACACCAAAGCCAACAGGCAGAGTTAGAGCTGCCAGAATGCAGTGTGAGGCCCCCCAGCCTTCAGTCAGCCTTGCACCCTGTGTGGAGGGGGTGTAGCAGAAGTTTGGGTGTTGGTGGTTGGACTTCAGGAGGTTTTCCTTGTGTTTTTACTGGTTTGGAGTTGTTTGTTTGCAGAGAGGGAGAAGTGGGTGTTCACAGCTCTGCCATAGGTGTGTTGAGCAGGTGATCTGCACCTTACTTGGGTAGTCCAAGTCCCTTGGCATGTGGTGCAGAGTTGGTTTTTCACATGAAGTGTGACCTCAGGACTCTGAAAGCTCTCACCAGCCTCACTTCCCAGCCTTCCCATCCTTGGAAATCCAGGAGTTCACAGTTTGTTTGGTAACTTTGGTACCTTTAACCCCAAACAATCTCCATCTCTTTGTCTCAGGAATTCCACTTGCAGCCTATCCTTTCTGCATCTGCCTCCTCTGGATTCTCTTGCTTTTACCGCACTGCCAGGAGATCTTTGTTTCATCACTTCTCTCCCTTTTAAAAGAGCACAGGTCACAAAGAGAAACATCCACCCTTTTTTCTTCATGCCTGAGAGCCTGCATCAGCGTGAGGAGCTCACTGCCCTGCTGAGCCTCTGAGCTGCCAGGCCAGGTCCTGAGCAATAATATTATTCTAAACTCCACCATGGCTTTAAACTGCAGCGTTGCAGGTTTGGAAGGCAGCTGCTCTGTACCTTTGGGACTTCAGAGTGTGTTGTTGAAAGAGTGCCCTGGGAAATCACTGATAAAGGATGATTTATATTTCCCAAATTCCACTCTTGGTTTTTATTTTCTTAAGGCATTATGTTTTGTTCTTTCTTGGAGTGTTGTTGTAGAAATGTAGAGTTTAATGTTAAATATTGGCTCCCATGTGGKTTTTTTTGAGAGAATATTGGGATTTTCAGTTTATGTCCTTCACCATCATCTCCACCCCGGGAACAGTGTGGAGCAGGGTGGGGGCACTGCTCTGGTGGTGTYTGGCCCAGCCCACAGCTGGTGCTGAAGTGGTTCAGTCAGTTTTGGGCCGATTGTTATTGCAGAACTGCTTGGGTTTATTCAGGCGTGTTTGGTGGTCCTACAGCTGACTGAAACAGTGGCAGTGGAGATCTTCATGAAAGTACTCAAAAATCAGAGAAATGACAGGGATTTTGTCTTCTCTCTCATGTGCTGGCACACGAAGGCTTTGAAGAACAGAGTACAAGAYCAGTTGTTACCTGCACACACCATTTTCCTAAACCTGTCAGTGATGTATTTATCCCCCCTCCCATGACAACAACTCAGTTATTTTGTAGGTGGTTGTATTTCCCTGTCCAGGCAGGACAAGCCATTTCCAAATTCACATCCCAGTGTTTCATCATCTCTGTTGTACATTGCAGCCATCTCTTCACAATCAATATTGCAGAGATTTGCAGGCTCATTTTCTTTCAACACCGATCTAATTAGTTAATAAAATAATAGTCTCTCCCCTACCTCCTCCTACTTGTTTCCCCCTCATTTCTCATCTTAGCCACTGAAGAAATATTTCCTCTGTTCTCATGAAAGGAATGCATTTACACTTGCCACAGCAGTTCAAAGATACCAAGAATATATTTTCCTTATGCTGGTAATTGCTTTTCTTGGTCATTAGTTGATCAAAGTGGAGGAAATAGAGCGGGGGCAGTCAGACTAAATAACAGATTTGGAATAGAACTGGGACTGGAGCTTTCTTGGGGTTTTTCTTTTGTTTTCAAAGTTATTCAGTCTCTGCACAGGGCTGGCTCCCTGATAGGTGTGGAGTAACTGTGAAGTTACTGGGGTGGTTCCTCCATGGTGTAAATCAGGCACCAGCTGCTCCACGTTGTTCTTCCAGACTCTGAAGGAGCTCATAGCTCCAACCCAGGTTTGTCTCRCAGCCAAACTGGGCAAACTGAGGAAAGTTGTTGTTTTTTTTTACCTGCCGAGCAAAATATGCAGGTGGTGAGAAAAAAAAAATGGAACCCTGCAGGGTTGGTGCTTGTGTTTTTAGCTTGATTTTTTTTTCGGGTTTTTTTTTAGCAAGGTAAAAGTTAAGATCCTTCTTCCATGCTTTCTGGTGCTGTTCTTGTTAGGAAAGCTTGTATGGAACTTGACACTGAAACTTTGGATTAGCATAAACATTTTAAGGTCTTTCATCAATTCTGTTGCACTTACTGTCAATGTATTTCATCATCGTGGCTCTTTAGTGAGATTTGGCTGGTGCTGATGAGACAGTCAGAAGTTCACTTTTGCTTCATTTGGGCTTTTTGTGGGTGTTTTTTCCCCCCTGCGTCTGGCTCTGTGAGCTTTGGCAGTTTTGCTTGGCTCCAAGAGTGCAGAGACAAACCAGTTTCTAGATTTCTCCTTATTTGGAACAAGTGCCCTTATCCCTGTTGCCAAGAATATCCCGGGCTGAGTGGCAAAGGGCCAGGAGCTCGGAGGGCTTGAATTCCCAGGGAAAACTGGGGCTGGCACCATCAGTGCCACAGGAGGAAAGGTGTTGGATAGGCTGTGTGTCATCTCATGAACACCATCTTCACAGAAACACCGGTGTCTTTTGTCATCCTGGCTTTGTAACTGGATGCTGAGGTCAAAGATAACTTATTATTTTAAACAAACTTGGGGTTTTTCTTGGTAAAAGTCTCCTTGCTTACTCAGTGGCATTTAATCATCTCAAGATCCATAATACTTATCAATACTCTGAGAAATATGGGAGATGCTCTAATTTACTTTTTATTTATTGGAATTATTTTCTGGAATATACTGAAATAAGGATTTTTGAGCTTCTTGGGGAAATTACTGCTGCTCTACATTCTTGTACTGACGGATGATCTTGGGAACAAGATCAACTCATTGACTTGAAACAAAAGGTGAAAAGTGTCTGAAATTGTCAGCATGTGTATATTGGAAGAGAAAGTGGCATTAAATAGTCTTAATTATTCAATAYAGCTCAGTGTTTTACTTTGAGTATAGAGGAAATTTGTTTTGAAGACCTGACTCAGTTTCAGTTGGGTTTAATATGTCTGTGATCTGCTTTTGGACGCATGAACAATATTCCCTATGGATATCCTGGGAAAGCACAGGGCAAAATCACATCTGATGTTACTTCTGACATCAACAAACTCATGGCAGGGATGAAAGTAATGCAGTATTTCTACTTCAAAAAGGGGAAAAGCAGAAACACCTGGGAACAGGTTAGATGATCTTGGCTTACCGTGGTGTGTGGAAGGATGGCAGGGGAAGAARAATTGCTCCCTGGGATTGTTCATCTGATGATTATTGGTTTGCTGGAGAGGACCACCATAAATGTAGGAACCACATAATAAAGGAAACAAAGTGAGGGGAAGGGGAAAATGGAGGGGAGGGTCACAGATGGAAAAATTAAGGCTTTCTTTTAAATGCAGTTGGTAAAAGCAAAAACTGAATGAGCTGCAGTGATCCCAGCCCTGCTGTCAGCTAATGCTGGCAGGCATAAGAAATGTTTAAAACCAGCCTTAACAGTGCAAAAATTTCAGGACTCTACATCAATAAACGGAACGGTTCATAATGTACTTTTAACTAGTGCCCATCAGGGAASTAGCACACCTCCAGGCATTTCCACTCCTCCTGTGCCCAGCTTTTCCAGATTCAGCCAGGAGCAATGCACATCCCACAGCAGGGCACCTSGAGCCCAACGTGGGACGCCAGCACCGACGGGACTTTGGAGGTCTCCCTGGGAAGGTTTGAAAAGCACCACTGAAGGAGCTCCCTGCCAGGAATCACATCCAGCTATCCATAAGTGCTGTGGACCAGGGGATCCAGCTCAACTCTGAGCTTTTGGTGAGACGAATCTGTGGACTCACATGGAGTCATGGCAGTATGGCATGAGAACGCCTTAAAAACTGAGCTGAGCTGAACTCCCCTGGCTGGAGGCAGGAGCAGAAGGAAGGGATATTTTTGAGTTTCTGAATGCAGGGCTCTGGTGGGGGAGCAGGCTGACATAATGCTGAGGGAAGGAGCCAGCAGAGCGGGTGGATCACGCTGGWGCTGCGTGCACATGTGCGGCCAGCACGCGACCAGGAGTGCACGGGGACAAGGGGACAAAGGCTGGGCTGCCCCAGGTAGCAGCTCCTGCCCATCTGTGCCTGGCAGGAGGCTTGGGGTCTCTCCTGGCAGTGCAGGTGTTGTGTGTTTGTCTGGGACCTGTCCCCTGTGTTTGGGTGGTGGCTGTGCTGGCACAGAGGCCAGCCCACAACTGGAAAYAGATCCCTGCTCCTCCTTTCCATGGGTGCTGAGGCCTCAGGCACCACCTGAACAGTGCAGAAATTAATTTCTGGGGGTGTGAATTRTGCCTGTGCCCACTGGAAGGCCACCTTGCCCCTGCAGAAAGCTGCAAAATGGTTTGGGTATAAAAGGTGCCTTGTTGGCCAAAAGGCCTTGCAGTGCTCCCTCCTGCCCACAGTAAAACCTTGGAGGGCTGYTCTGACTTTGGCCCTTCCTGGGGCAGCTCTGTCCAAAGGACATTGGGATGGGCACCCACTTGAGAAAGGAGCAAGGTTTAATTCCATATGCTGGTAGGGATGTGGTATGACTGGGGAAAATCAGCTAAACTACCTTTCTTTCCTCTCAAAAATGGGGAATATGCCATCCCTTATCCACACTGCATGAACACAAGAGCCTGATTGGGTTTTTTTTTTTGTGCAGTTCTAATAAAAATAAATGCTACCTAAGCRTCTACAATATGAGTGTAGGGTATTTCCTGTTTGCTTTAGTTTTTTCTTATTTCTTTTTAGAAAGAACTCAAACTAATTTTGCTACAACCACCAACTCTTTTTTCTTAACTCTTCTTTTTTTCCCAGTAAAAATTTTTTCGTAAGGATTATAGACTAATTTTACTGTACACATACTGCACTGAAACAACTGGTAACTTTTTCTTGTGCCTACTCAGAGAGCTGGCTCCTATAAATAGTATTTCACATGGCAAGGCATATAATACCCACGCTCTGTGGTCTTTGCCAACAGTTTTAGGTATGGAAATGAAGTTAATATTCATCTAAAAGACATATTTTAATTGGAAACCCTTCTCTACCTTTTCCCACATTGCTGTGGGAGGGGTGGGAAGCAGAGATGGACAGCAACTTCATCCCTGGGAACAGATGGAAGGCACAAAGCAGGCATCTTCAAGAAGAGCTGACATTTTAAGCACTATCGAGTCTGCAGGGAGAGATAATATCATTCCTGAGACATAATGATATACTTGGAAGAGCAGACAAGCTTTACAGCATGCAAGCTGAAAAAGCATTTTGAGCCTGAGTGCTTATTTCTTTTTATCATTCTATCCCTATGTGCAATAAAGATGTTATCTCCTCCCTCAAAACTTGTCTTGCTTGTATCCCAAGACCTTCACATCCAAAACTGTACTAGATTTGACTTTACAACTTGCTTTCCCATCCTTGATATTGATGTCTGCATCTTCCCATCTTTAGGGCACTGCTGCCTGTCCTGGCCATGTGACACAGGATAAAGAGAGCAAGGGTTTATTTTTCATTTGCTATCCTCATTGCTTTTACTGATGAATGTTTATTTATCCACCAAGTCAGAATAAGCAGTCATTTGCCCTGGATCCTAATTTCAATTATGGATATCCTAAGTATTTGAGTAATAATGTCMTTGTTATTAGGATTTAAGTAACAGACATGAGTAAATAATAAGACACTATAAATATAAATCTACTTAATTATCCAAGCCTTAAATGCCAGGCAATAATACCTAATCTAAAAAAAGAAACCCATGTGAATTACTAACATCAGAAAGACTTCMTAAAGAATCTGTCTCTTATTAAATTTAAGTGGGTCAAATGCTGCAGCTCCTCAGTGCAGGGGAGGGGTTTGTTCAAGGATTTTAATGGACTACATCATGATAAATGATGACAGAGGGGGTGATAAATGCAATGTGTTGCTCATTAGGACAGGSAGAGATGGGCTGGTAAACGATGGGTACAGATCTAATGATTTATTTGCAGAAGTACCGAGAAATATTCAAGCCATAACTTAACATGAGCTGTACATTGGGGTGATGCTAAGTAAGTTTGTGCAAAACRTGAGTCTTAGGGAGTTGAATCTTTCATTATTTGTCTTCTCTATAAGCAGAAGTAATAGTAATAAGGAATAAAAATGTATATCCAAACAGATTGCTTGAAATTACAGCCTTAGGGATTTTCTTCATCAAAAACGGGCAGGAAGAGTTTAGTGCTGGCTGGATGTTTTCCATTAACTTCTGAAGAGCTTGTCTTTGGGTTAAGCATTAATAGGGAGTGAAGTGGAAAACAGACAAAAGCCTTCTGTTTCCCGGGTTTCAGCACTCTGAGTTGGTCCTGTGGCACCTGGGCCCAGCCAGTTGTGCTGTGCAGCTCAGATGAGCTTCCCTGGATCACCAGGACCCCAGGGCACCATCACTGCTYCAGAGGTTCCTCCTCCCTGTTTGAAATAGGAGGAATAACACCCCATTAAAGYCTGTGCTTCTGCAGCAGCACAGGGAAAGACGAGCTAACTTGGGAAGCAACTGCTTTTCTTGCTTTGTGTGAGCTTGATGCCTTAAGTTTTTAGCTTTCATGTTTTTCAGATTCTGTGCTGCCTAGGTGTGCAGCTCTGAACCTCATATTAAGTGCTAGTGAGCTCTCTCCACAGAGTAGGCAGACAAAACAAATCCTTTTTCAGCTTGAGACTAAGGACAACTGCTGCAAGTTTTCAGGCCCRAAAGCAYAAACAAYRGTKRACTGAAGAGAGAAAACAAGGATGGGACTTCATAATCTGAAGCTGTAAYTGGACAATTAACCCCAGTATGCAAATGRACCAAAACTTATARAAGTGTGAGACCTCATGACCTGTTGTCCATTTTGTGACCATTTTGGGTCCATTTTGGGTGTTGCCTTGGCCAGGGTCTTGTACCGCCCAAGGTGTACCCTTAAAGGCCTTTTAATAAATACCTACTTTATTCCTYTATTTCTATCTAGACTCTGTTCCAGGTCAGCCTTCTCAAGGCATCAGGCTCTTGGAGGGGTGATGGTGCAGCAGTGTGTTCCCAGTCTTTTCCAGGACAAAGCTGGATTTGGTAACTGGGAAGAAACAAGCGGCAGCCACAAATGGGAGGGAGATGGGGCAGGATGAGTGGGAATGAAGCAGGGAAGGGACAAACCTACCCAAGAGAAGGAGCCTTCAGGGAAAAGATGACTTTGCCTTGATGATCAAGGTCAAAGACAACCACAGCCTGTTATATAAAACTGATGCAGTTCAGTTCTAGAGATAAGTTTGCTGTGACGACTGGGGTGGGAGCTCTGCTGCGTGGGCTGAATGGGGGTCCCACCACATATGGGTGAGAGGGAACTGGTTTGCAGTTCTCTCACTCCCTTGCTAAGATTCACATCTTTGGAGTCTCTCAGGGGAGGGCTAGCAAACCTCAGAACAGTGTTGGAGCTGCAGTTTTGCTGTTTCAATCTGCATGAATTTCAGAAGCAGTTTTCTACCTAAGCAAGTATTTTGGTATCGAATTAATGAGGAGTTCTCTTAGCGCAGCACTTTCACAGGAACAGCATCCCACACCTGCACCCCTTCCCCTTTTCTGGCTGCGGCCCCAGGCAGTTTCTCAGCCAGGCTCGGAGGGTGCCAGCACCACTTCCCCTGMGCCCAAGTCCTGCCTGCTGTAATCCACTGCCTTTGAAGAGTTATCACTACAGTGACCTTGCTTAATGATCTCACTGCAGAACCTGGTGCTCAATCAGCCTCTACAAAGCTGCTGGGGCTGCTCTGGCCCTGGGCACAGGCTGGGTTTGCAGTGGGCAGCTGAGGGTGCTCTCAGGGCRCTCATGTGCTGTGCACTGGGACAGGAAGGACACCACAGCATCCATTCCCTGCTTGGTTTTAGTGTTCCCTCTGACTGTGCAAATATTTTGAGTTTCACAAGTCAAAATAGAAGAGAGGCTGATGGCCACTGCCTTCAGTTATGAATTAATGGAATTGGTGTAGCCTGGCTGCAAAGAAGGTGTGAGGGCTGCTGAGGTGAGCACCGTGCTGCAAGGGGTGTGCTGAGCCCCTGCTGTTTTGTGAAACAGSCAGGCAAAAACTACAGGATGCACAAGGGTATCAAGCACATTGGGCAGTTCAGGTCACCAGTTTTCCCTAGAGCCACCAGGCTGAGACATTCTGCTCTGGAGCCAGGCTGGGAGAGCTGGGGGTGTTCAGCTTGGAGGAGAGAAGACTCCAGGGAGAGCTCAGAGCCACTTCCAGGGCCTAAAGGGGCTCCAGGAGAGCTGGAGAGGGACTGGGGATAAGGCATGGAGGGACAGGACAAGGTGGAATGGCCTCAATCTGAASGAAAGTAGATTTAGATTAGATTACAGGAAGAAATTTTTCCCTGTGGGAAGAACTTCCCTGAGGGTGGGAGGTCCTGGCACAGGGTGCCCAGAGAAGCTGGGGCTGCCCTGTCCCTGGAAGTGTCCAAGGCCAGGTTATACAATGGGGCTTGGAGCAACCTAGGTGGAAGGTGTCCCTGCCCATGGGGGTGGCACTGGATGGGCTTTAAGGYCCTTCCAAGTAAACCATTCTGGGATTCTGTGATTTTTTAACTCTAGAGTAGCCTCTCATTTCCATATGTTCCCTTCATTCCTACAGTTCTTCTCTCTGGGCTTTTCTTCCTTCCCTGTGCCCATGCCAGGGCTAAGAGGCAGGAGCAGGCAGGGAGCAGAGGGGCTGTGAGGCTCAGCTTGCAGCCAAACCATCCTGCTCTTCTCAGATAACATTGTGCCGAGGGGAAACAACATCTAAGAATTATGGATAGGCCAGAATGACAGCAGCATCATTAAAGCCTTTGTCATTAGTGATGAATCCTTGCAAGAAGTGTTCCTCAGCTTCAGAGGATAAAGGTTCCTTTTTAAARAGGAGCATCAGCTGATGTAAACCCAGATAAAATTCACAGCACTACACTGCATTCATCAGCACAGAGTCAAAGGGATGCTGGGTACCACTATTACACACAGGAAAAATGTACAACCAGCATCAGAACTCACTGCTTCAGGGTTTCTTTTGGAGCTAAGCAAACTTCCAGCTGTGGCAGGCTGCCTCTGCCCCAAGAGGCGGAGATGTGGGGTGCAKTCCTGTCAGTTTGGACCCCTAAGTTCCCTTTCCTTAGTTAGCCCCCCCTTTTGCAGTCCCTGCTCCTCTTGTAATTGGACCCTGACCCTAAACTCTGCCCTGGATGCACCCTATAAAACCTGCCATCCCACTCTTGTTGGGGTTCTTGTCCCCGTGTTGTATCCRAGGGCTGCTGCAAGTTTATGTTTCTGCCAGGCTTCGGTGTGTAATTTTTGTTCTTGTTAATAAACGGACTCTCGGATCTTCTGGACAAGAACCCGTCTCGTTCCTTTTCCTGACGTTGGCCATAGGTGACTGTCTGAAGCCCCAGAGCCCGGGGAGTCCCCAGCTTGTCSCGGCACCAGCGCGCAGCAGGTGGTGACATCCAGCAGTTTTCCAGCCAAAGATTGATTTCTGTTGTGATCTTGCTTTGCAGACACAACACAGCTACTCCTGGGGCTGAGCCATGCACCCCTCAGGGAGCAGCAGGGTTACAGGGTGGTCTCTTCTGTGTAAGACTTGGTGCCCCTTGAGAAGTGTGRTCCAAACAAGAAATCAATTTGCTGGAAGTCTTCCATCCAAATTGGTGTTCCAGAACTCATTTATTTGTGTGAGTGATCTAATGAAAGTCAAACGAAATTCAGAATAAGATTTCTTCCACYAGAGGCGATTTTTTTTAGCATCTTTGAGAACTGTGCAGTATGACAAGAGGTAGGAGAGAAAGGGAACATCATGGACTGAGTAATGGCAATTGTGATGAACGTATTTCAGCTACTAAAAATATATAACTTACTGTAAAAGGAATAAACAGCTGATCTGAGGGATTATTTTTTTTAAACATCCTCCATAGCAGTTATTTGTGAAAGATGTGCTTGTTGTGCTCCACTTCCATTAAAAATGTCTGTAGGCAGGTGTCTGAGCATCATGTCCTTCACAAGARTTTGTGTTGAGAGAGTGTGTTTTGTTTTGGGAAGGGAGGAGTAGGGTATGGGTTATTTTTAGGGTTTTTCTTAATTTTTTCTGAATAGGTAAATAGAATGGTACTGAAGAAAATGGAATTTTAAAAAAAGGAAACTGGAATGGCATTGAAAGCAGGAGTACACCCTTTTCCCTTCCACAGCAGCAGGGAAGCCAGCAGATCCCCCATTATCCCAATACTCTTAGAGTACTAAGAGTTGTGCAAACTCTTTCCATGAATGTGCTTATCAAAATTTCTTCATGGAGAATATGGCCAAGCATGAGAACAGGGCAGTGAGGGAGTCCCCAGCCCTGGTAGTGTCCCAAAACACGTGTGGATGTGGCACTTGGGGACACAGTTCAGTGGTAAACAGGGGCTGGTGCTGGGCTGATGGTTGGATTTAATTGTCCCAAAAGTTCTTTCTGACCTTGAAAATTCTGTGATTCTGTGTTTGGCTGGGGGATAATACAGACAGGCTGTCCTYTAAAATTATTAGGTACAAGTAGAAACAGACTTTTACTCCTCTGTCTCTATTAATTTGTGCAGCCAGCTTGAATTCTTTCTCTCTCTAATATTTTCCTCTGATTGCTTTCATATTCACATTTAAATTAAAGCTGAAGATAACTGGCCTGAAGTTCTCACCTTTAGCCTACAGATGCTTTTGCTATCAGCTCTGGTGTGTCATACAGCAGCAGTGCTGCTGCCAGGAGGGAGCTGATGGTGGAAAGGTTGAATGGAGCTTTGGTGATACACGGCTCATAAATCTGAGGGAGTCCTGATTTACACTTTAATTAAAGTATRTATCGTACATATATTAAAATTCAAATGCTTAACTAATATAAAGGTCAATGGAATGCAGAAGCTACTCCCTTACTACATTTTTAATTTCCACATTTTGGTTCACTCAGTCAAATGTGCACACAGAGCGATCAGGAAACTTAATCCAACAGTTTATAAGGAAAGATATGGTGATGTGTCTTAATCTAAATTCAAATTACTCTCTTCTGGRGAAAAAGTCATAGCTGTCAAAATCATTGCTGTACTAACTCTAAGTTTATCACTTTTGTTACATAATCTCTGGGGAAATTAAATTATAAAACCTGTTTCTGATTCTTAAGGCTTATACACCAAACAATAAAAAATTGCCTTGATTCATAACCTGTTAGACTTCATTAAAAAATATGGAGCTTAGAGATTTATGAATAGCAGTGACATTGACATAGCTTCACTTGCAAAGAAATTACATCCGTAGCTCTGCATTAATCTGTAAATGCTTATGAAYGAGAACTTATTCATAATTGTTGTTGGGAAAAAATATTTGTAGGATTTACAAGTGAGATATGATTTATCTTGGGGAATTTATCATTTCAATTATGTACAATTAATACCAATCATAATTTAAGAGTTCTGGTTGATGAAAGACTGTGCATATTGACTAATTATCCTACTTTTCAGTTAGACATAAAGAATGTTTGGCTTTGAATAGTTTAAGGACTGCAGGTTTTCATCATGTAATAGCAACCAAAGGCACAGATCTGTTTTATATGATAGAGATAATTCTTGTCCCCTAATTAACTAAGAACAGAATTCAGCACTTGCAAGGGCAGAATGTCAATGTGACAACTAAAAACTTTTGTAGTGAATGTGAAAATACAGTTTAAGGATTTTAGGTTTATTTCAAATAACCTAAAATCCTTAAACTGTATTTTCTCTGGTCTCTCCTTCCTAATCTGTAATAACACCATTTTGCAGCTTTATCCTGGAGTACCTGCTTGGTCTGTTTTGCTGCTGAGGGGCCTGTGGCACASTGAAGGGTGCTCAGAGGGGACAGTGCTGCCATCCACCCACACCTTTCTGTGGTCCACATCTCAGGCAGTTTCTTTCCCAAATTAAATCAAGTTGGATGTTACAGCACCAAAGGTTTCTATCGTGCAGCAGGAATGACCAAGGGAGAGATTTTCTGTGCAAACCCCCTTTAATAATGAAATCTGAAGTTCCTGAGACTGTGAGTGCCATAAAGATGCAGCTGCTGTCCGTCTCTGTATTCCCTGGGAAACTGGGTTACATTTGCAAATAGATTTGCTTCTAGTTGTGCTTTTTATCTACCAAAGCACCAGTCCCAGGGAAGAAGTCCTTAACAASCATTCCAATGTCCTTGACCGTGCTTCTACCTAAATCCTGAGTCTGAATAGGAGGAGGGATGCCCACACAGGAATATTTTAGCAATTGCTAGGAAGACTGGACAATGATATGAGATATGGGGAGTTTCTTTTGAATKCATGATGTAGAAATGGGAATAATTATAGTGCCCATGAAATGCTTCCAGGCCGTTCTCTGGGCCCARAAAGTGCTCAGTACAAGAATTACCAATCCAAGTTTTTGCAGTACGACAATGTCCCTCAGTTCTCTCAATGTCAAACCATTCTGTGCATTGCTAAAAATACTTTCCTTGTGCACAAAGCCAGCCTACATGAAAGGCTGGAATGCTTTGAAGAGGAAAGCATTGGAGCTGCCTGCACTGATTGACTACTCCATAAAAGCTTTCTGCAGAGAGCTGTGCAACTTTCTGAATGGATTAGCTGTGGCCAGGCTCACACCCCTTTGTGTTTCCCTGGTGTGTGAGCAGACAGCATTGCAGGTTTATTGCACTCGCYGCAGGCTCATCCTCACTTGGAAGTGTGCACACAGAAAATTGCGGCTTTTAATTTTGCTTCTGAATTCTGTTTTGATCAAGAATATAAAAAAGTTATGTTCATCTTTCAGAGAGCTAGAGCCATGTGTGTGTCTGGGGAATAATTAAAGCTGCTGGCACCTGTTTGGGTAGGTCATTAGTACCAAAAAACCTGACAAATAAATGAGTTGTTAAAATGCTGCTAGTCAATGTCTGCATTTATACAGTACTTGATCTGAAGATAACAAAGGTCTGAATGAAGCAATGCTTGACTTTGGGGAGCTTCCACTTCCCCTTGCAGAGAAGATCCTGTGCTCTCTGGTGCAGCCACAGCATTTTAGAGCACGGAGAGCAGGGGCTGACGTGCAGCAATGTGACACTGGCTGAACACTTGGGRCTGAGCTGGAGCACACCTTGGGACAGGAAGTGGAGGAGACAGAGTGGAAACAGGGCTGAGATGTGGGGAACCAAGCAAGTGATGTTGCAGGTGATTGTCTTATTTAGCTTTTTTTTCTGTAGCCATCATCCTACTGGGGTACTGTGGCAGCACTCTGAGAAGGCTGATGGAGTTTGGAAGTACTCTGGATGGATGAGATCCATTTGAAATTTGTGTTGAAGATTTTGCTATTTCTGGAAAGGCAAATAAGCTTCTCGCAATGGTAAATGTTTGAATGGGACTTAATTTGACCATAATGTAAAAATTTTTCTTTTTTTTGAAGATAGGCCAGAGTTGGGATTGAGTAAGAGAGATCAAAGTAAACTGGAGTTAAATGCAGCTGAGGGAAATGTGAAACTAATTTACAAAACCCRAAGTCACTTCACGATCTGAACAGGAGAGATCAGCACTGGAAACTGTAACACAGTTCCTACATGGCAAAGCCAAGAGCACCCAGAGAAATGGTTCAACAAATCACTTGCATATGAGCCAGTCCAGGCAGTAAATGGTTCATCTGATAATTTACTGCTTTGAATGTGGAGCTGAGTTGGACTTTGGGCTTTCATACTCACYGTCTCTGTTTAGTGACACTTTCAAATTGCAGTTTGAAATGATTTTGTAATATTTTCTTCCTAAKGACAATTATCTCTTCAGAGATCTGTGGTATTGTCATCATTCCTAAAGATAATCTTTATTTTCTAGCAGCTTGGATGGGCCTGTTCCTATTGATTCACTGTTGTGACTTGATGCCTTGATGCAGTTTTCAGGCACCTTCCCACAAGAGCCTATGGCCACAGGAGTGTCCCAGGAAGAGCTGCTGGCATGAGGGTGCCCTAAGGCTAAAGGCAGAAGACTAAAGCAGGGGAGGCCATGTGTATCTTTTTTAAGATGCCACATACCTGGAAATGTCCAAGGCCAGTTTGGTTGGGGCTTGGAGCCACCTGGGCCAGTGGAAAKTGTCCCTGCCCACGGCAGGGGTGGAACAGGATGAGCTTTAAAGACCGTTCCAGCCCAAACCAGTCTGGGATTCTTTGATCATGAGCCTTTGTCATTTGCATTAGCCAGGCCCTGGATCACACAACTACCATCAAAATCGATCCTGAAACCAAAATACTTGGAGCTGTACACATAGGACAGTACAGAAAGGCGAGAGCAGCCTGTTGTGCACAAGCTGGTCTCAGAGAGATGCCCTTCATAGCATCCATACATGTTCTCTGTTCATGGCAGGGCTTTGGAATGTTCTTAACCTGGCAGACACATGCTGCATTTTGGTGGGTGCTGGTGGCTGCCCTGCCCTGGACACTGCTGCATCCTCATGGGAACAACACCCAGCCTTTCTCTTCAAATAACCAGGCAGGTTCTCAGCCAAATGAGAGTCTTTGATAGCTGAGATGCTGAACATGCTGAAACCCAGCTGTGTTACCAAAGAGTGTTATTTCTTTTTTGAAGATCCTTTCAGAAAAGTTGGTGAATTAAAATGCTTTTCAGATCACAGAAGGAACTGAATTTCCATCTCGTGCCTCCATCTCACAAAAGCAGCCGCAGTCATTACAGGAGAAGCTGAYGCCTGTCTGCTTGTGATGGATGTGTACGAGTGAGAAGTGAAAGTTCATTTTATTCTTAACAGCCAAGTGCCACAGTCGGAGTTTCAACCTCTTAATCAATCAGTGTCAGCMAGTGTCACAGTCCCTAAGCAGCACAGTTAGCTCTGCACTACCCTATTACTCCCATTACTGCTCCTGCTGCTGAATGGGCTCTGCCTTRCAATTCCTCCCATCAGGAGACAGGCTTGGAGTGGGTGAAAACACACTGCTGAAAAGACTTGCTGGGCTTTGAGACATCCAGATGTCTGCTGTCTTCTCAGCTGGCTTCAGTGGGCAGATGGCTAGGAAGGGAAAGTTTCTGCAGAAGGGCAACAGCTAATAAGGCTGAAAGACGATATATTAATTACATGAAGKGAAGGGAAGAAAAGAAAATAGAGTAGGCTGAAATACAGCACTGAGAATCTCTCAGTCTGGTGATGTTCCTGTGTCTGTTACTGGAATTACCCAGGATGGGGATGGGTGGTGTMGCTGCAGCACCACTCTGCTGCTGGAACCCTACTGGAGCATCATGGACAGGGCTCAGGTTGTCCATCGGCAGGGCTGGTCAGCTTGTGACCTTCAGCTTTATTGCAGTCTCTAATGTGAGAACTGAAGTTTAAATCAAGCCAAACAGATTGCTTTTGTCGTTCAACTTCAGGCTGCAGCCTCACTGCATTGCTCCCAGCCCTACCCTCACCTTTCTCGTCTTGGACTGATTGCCCAAAGGAGTTGGGGAGAAGCACTGTTTTAAAAACACACTGCTTCTAGGAATAGGAAAGCAATGCAGGGCCCTTTTAAGGGTTTKTTCTTATGTGTGGTCTAGAATTTTTTCCTTTGAAGAATGTAAGTCTTAAAAAACCCACAGCTGCAGTGAGAAAAAACTAGTGGAGGAAAAATAATTTTCTACCTGACAAAGCAGCGTAGTTCTCTACTCTGAACAAAACCCTGAGGGATGCTGTGAAAGTCTGAGTCTGTTGCCTCCTAAACCAGAGTCTCTAGAAAGACGTTAACCAGTTTTTTGTAAGGTTGGCTGGCAGAGGGAGGGTTTCCATGCTGAATAATCTTGTCTGGGTGCCAGCACCTCTTCCTCGACCATGTCCAGGAGACACACACGAGGCAGTGGGAAGGCCCTGCCTTCTTCCCCTCAGCCCCCACCCTCAGCGTTGCTGTGATGGTCAGAGAGGCGCTTAAAGATGCTCTGAGCAGATTCCTGCCCTTCCTGCAGGCAGTGACCGCGGGCTGTGCCTGGGTGTCCCCTGGACACGCTCCTGCTGAGCAGCCCCAGCGGCTCCTGTGGGTCCCTCCTGCACAGAGGAGGTGTGAGTGTGCTGTCTGCACAGCCCTGGGGAGGATGACCTCCCCAGCGTGCCCAGGGAAGGCTGAAATCCAGCAGKGCACGGATCAGCTGGATGCTGTTGCTTTAAATGCCTTTCACTGCTGCTTCTCTCGGCGGTGCTCGGGAGCCGGGCGCTGCCCGGGCTGGGGCTGCTGCTCTCTGGTGGTTCGTGACCACCACCTAGTGCACAGCTCTGCTGCACTGCACGGCTCTGCTGCACAGCTCTGCTGCACTGCACAGCTCTGCTGCACGGCACTGCTGCACGGCTCTGCTGCACTGCACGGCTCTGCTGCACTGCACAGCTCTGCTGCACGGCTCTGCTGCACTGCAC